>CM031572.1:8470559-8833308 GCA_018467065.1 Ephestia elutella
TGTCCAGGTGGTCTAAAGGCATGCGACTACGTGACTAATATTTTTTTTTATAACTACAATTTTCTTTTATTACAACAAATGTCTAAACGTGATTATTAATGAGCGATTTTCTGATAGCTAAATTAAGAAAAAAAAATCAGTGTAAAAAAAGTCTCAACAGATAGCGTTTTATGAAAGCCGAGTCGTAATAATGGCTGAACCTATATGGTGCGCTTTTTCTTGTCAATCAGAAGCTGAAAAAAAAATCACCTAACAGTTTGACAGTTGAACAAATCACAATATTGATACTTTTTAGATGTTTTTTTTAATAAGTTTTATATAAAAAAAAATGCGAATTCCGTGATTTTTTTCATTTTGTATGGACTCTCCTTTTACTTAAGCGCCATCTATGAACTCATCTGTAACTATTTTTTTTAAAATTTGGGTCGGAAAATCCCTCATTCTGGTTAATTTTCTAATTTACTTGTAAAGTCTAACACCTTATTACAAACTCGGTTGTTTTATCCGTGGCAACGCCTTATGTTCATACCATGTTCATACGTATACAAATATAAGCACAAGTACCTTATTGTACGTACATATGCTCATTATATTATTTAGTTATGGTTATGACATAGCGTTTATTTTATGATTATCAAAGGCAAATTTCTGATTTGTTCCCGTTAAAAGCTATTGTTGAATAAAAATAAACTAATTCAGACTCTCTTCAATCTGAACAATAATACATACACCATATGACAATTTTCCGGTAGACTCAGATTGGTAAGTAGCAATCTGAGTTACAACCCGTTTCTGTAGTATAATACAAGTATACCGTAAAATTTGACGGTATTGTTTACATGCTTACCTCGCGATTCCTTCGCGGGGAATGTAGGTACATACTTGGAGCTCAAATATACTGTTTTCGATTGTTATTTAAATCATGTTCTATTCTATTTATATACAGGAACACAGATTATAGAAGTTCTCCGGAAATATCCATAATATATAATTTAGAGAGTTGATTTTTTTCTTTTTGATGTTTTTATCTATTCTTAACATACAAGTATCGATCTCTAGCAATGGTTTTTAATGGTGAGAAAACTTCAGGGTGGGGAATGCACAATAGAGGCTTTCCCAACGACATCTATTTTGGATATCAAACGACAGATTTCTTCACATCTGAAGATTCCAATTGAAGATCAAAAGTTGACGATCAGACCGTTCAGGGGTATCCTATTAAAAATGGGACGAAGTTGAATCTAGTTGTCAAAAACCAGAAGGATTATATGAAGTAGCACTGAAATATTTCATGTATGTATTGTATGGATTGTTTATTAGACGAGAGTGGGCAACGTCGACCTGCGTCTGAAGATTTCGAAGCGCGTTCAACCCGGCTGAGTCCCACATCTTGGTCCACAACCTGATTTACAACACGCTAAACACATCGACGAAGTTGAATCTAGTTGTCAAAAACCAGAAGGATTATATGAAGTAGCACTGAAATATTTCCTTCTGGTTTTTGACAACTAGATTCAACTTCGTCCCATTTTTAATAGGATACCCCTGAACGGTCTGATCGTCAACTTTTGATCTTCAATTGGAATCTTCAGATGTGAAGAAATCTGTCGTTTGATATCCAAAATAGATGTCGTTGGGAAAGCCTCTATTGTGCATTCCCCACCCTGAAGTTTTCTCACCATTAAAAACCATTGCTAGAGATCGATACTTGTATGTTAAGAATAGATAAAAACATCAAAAAGAAAAAAATCAACTCTCTAAAAAATCTCCATTTTCTCCCAATTGACAGTAAGTCAAAAAAATCGAACCACCAGAATTTTAATTTCAAAAAAACTTATCATAAAGAAAGAACACAGAAAAAAGTTTGCGTAGAAATAGAATCGCAAACTAAAATAGACTTGACTATGTAGCGGTGTAACGCTACAATAATTATTTACTTAGTATTTATTACCTATTGCTAAAACAATCAAGTAAACTCCGTTTTATCTTAATTGTCCTATTATGTAAATAGTCTTCACAGTACTTTTTTTTTTAATTTTATGAAAATAAATCAAATATTAGTTCAAACCTAAACATTGTAAAGTAAAACATTTATACACCACGAAAGTAATTTCCTAAAAAGTCTATTTTAATTTATATTATTGTAAAATCATAAAAAGACATGGTAAGATTGTTTACATAATTATTTATTTATTATTATTTAATAGCAGTCAATGTCCCAGCACTGGGCAAAGGCCTCCCTCTCCCTCCTCCAAGACTCCCGATCCAAGGCTACATCGCGCCACTCTTTACTAAATTTGTTTAGTTCGTCGCTCCAGCGCATCCGTGGTCGACCCGGCCGCCTCCTGCCATTAGGAGGGATCCAGTCCGTCGTGCCCCGCCCAGTCCCATTTTAAGTTTGCTGCCTTTTCCGCTACGTCCATAATTTCAGTTTACATAATAGGACAATTATAAAAAAAATGGACTTTAGTATCTACGTGTAAAAATCTTCAATTTTCGAAAGAATTTCCTCATAATTTTTTTAGGCTGACAAAAACTCTGGAGAATTTTAAAGGCCATTCTACAGAAATTAGTGGCGACACTGATTGATTGGTGTAATTTCTTAGTAGATTTCGGGTCACACTTTTAAACAATTTAATTAGAAACCTGTAAGTCGTTTTTTTTTCCACTATATTGTATTCTTTATAGTGTCAATACAGTGCCTAGCGATGAATAATAGCCGTCGGGCTCGGAGAGTCAGTTGGTTTGTTTTCGAAAACGTGATTTCTCTCTCTCATGTACGATTGAAGCAATCTTGACGACTGACAAACTATTGACAAATCCTTACCTTAACTTCTACTCTAGTCTTTACCTCTACTTTGTTTTTCATCGAATCATATTTTTATTTTTTCCAGCCCAAATAAGTATCTTGGTGAAATAAGGCCTTTTGACTTTTGTGTTTGTAAATGTAATCTTACTATTGGCATTTTACCATTGTTACCTTTACTAGCGTGTTAGAGGATACAAACTCAACTAACTATATTTTATTATAAATATATACTTACCCAGATAAACGTCCAATATCTAGGTAAATCAGGAAAAGATGATTTTCCACCTTTACTTGACTAGAATCAAACCTCCGTTCCGACCTCATGATTCAGATTCTAGGACATTACCACTGCGTCACAGAGACCGCATTATTCTCACAAGTTAATGAGTTTCCCTTGAAATTGTTTGCCTTACAGTCAGGAACAACAAATCTTAGTGACCAGGGATGGACAAGAGCCCGGGCTACTTCAAAACGTTCAGTTACAGCCCTATTTATATCCTTTGGGCGGAAACTTAATAGTCCAGTTATGGTTTGGGCTTGCACATGTAGCGACCGCTCCGGTCACTATACGATTTAGGGTCGCGGGCTGAATGCGCCTTTGTTCCTGTGAGACGCTTTGTCGTAATGAAACAGTTAATGTTGTTTTAGTAAACGTGGTATTGTAGTGGCTCTGCTTTAAAGGATTTAGCGTCGAGGTGATTTCATTGAAGCAAATACGAGTGGTTTCAAAAACCCGCCTTGTAAACCAAACAAAGTTTAAACCTAGATATTTATGAAAAGGAGGACTCTTTTCAAAAATATAAATACACCTTTAAATCCCTAAAATATAAAGTCCATTTGTCTCGAAAAATCTGGTTGTAATTCAAGTCAGTGCTCGGAGGAATCGGAACGTAGTGCCAGGTGGTTGGTCTAAGGCCACTACACAGGTAATTTGTGAACGTGGACTGAATATAAATCCTTTCACTACATCACAAAATAAAACCAGTACACTCTATGCTGTTTTGTTATTTAAATAGGTCGCTGTGTTTGTGAGGTCACTCTTTATTTTTATACTTTCGTAGACACTCCTAAAGTTATCTAGTACCTCGATATTATATAGATAATTTTAATTCATGGTTTAATTGTTAAGGTTGTTATAGCCGTGAAGTGTTTACAAAGGAGACTAAATTAGAAAAAGCACCATGTGCGCGTCTTAAGGTTCACATTCGTCTGCTCAGTTCCGGGGTTGGGAATTATTAAAAATACGTCCTTCTTGAACACTGTTTATTGCGAACTGAACTTGATTCCTACAAACATTTATTTATAAGGCTCATCGGTGGCTATGCGTAGGTACTTATTCACACATTGATACAAAATAGCCGTAATAGGCGCAACATACCGCCACCCTAAAAACGAAGTTTTTAACTATACAATTCAAAATGACAAGCCTTATACTTAGTACATATTTATCATCAAATTTCTTATTAAGGACTTGTTTAATTTACTACTTGAAACCATACAGAAGTACGAGTGAAATTAAAACAACAAAATTGCATGCATTATTTCCAACAAAACATCTCACTCGAATCATTCACTAACATTTTTATTCAAACTACCATCAACATGAAATATCATATTGCACACTAATGGGCATCAATAGGCCTTTGCAAAACTACGTATTGAAAAAATGAGCTCGGAACAAGTAAACAACATAAAGGAGCTATCACACTTGTATGAACATATTTTACTAGGTTATAAATTCTCACAATTATTTGCCTTTGACAAAATAAAATATGTTTACAATTTAACACTAATTGACATTTTACACTTTTTGCCACTTTTAAGACCTTTTTTATTCTACTCGTTATTAACGGGAAGTTCACACAATTTTAACACAGTAAGCTTATTTATTTTATCACAAGTCATTCCATGACATATATTTTCTCTCCGTCTATCTTTTACTCTTAGGATTTTCTTGACTTGGGTAAGTGTCTAAATTCTTTATTTTACCTTTTCTTTCTATAGCTTTCTCTTGCTTTAAATTACCAATTTTGCCTTTGAACTTCTTATTTCATACTATTCTAACGCAATCTTCTAAACTTGTGCTTAATTCTTCTGTTGTGATAACGTAGCTTTGTTTCTCATCTTTATATTTTTAAATCTAACAAATCTTTTGTAGTAGCTTATAGATTTTATCAATCGAGCTAATTCTTTAAATTGGGTAAGTATTATCTTCTTTTCACTTTCTTGTTTAATATTTTTAGTGTTTACATTAATCTCTTTTTTCTTTTCCAGGTTTACATCTTTATCTTCGACTTCGCGCATTTCTATTTCTTCCGGTTTTAACCACACGGGCCCTTCCCACAAAAGTTTATTTTCCTTTAAGCTGTGTCTAATCTTTAACAATTTTACTTTCATTTCAGATTCCAGAGTTTCATCTAAGGTAATACGTTTCAGCCATAAACTTTGCAGCAGTAACTTTGCAGGAAGCAACGCAGGTGTTAACCAGCCAAGTGGATCGAAGATGTGATGTATCTCTGCTAAAATGCTTCTTTTAGAGATTCTTACTCTTGTTGTCTCGCTTGAGTCTTTAATTACAGCGTGATAGGGTAGATAAACTGAAGGCTTCTTTATTTCATTCTCTTGTACTTCTTTTATATGTTGTAACTCATTATATGCTTCCATTACCTTATTGTATTCCTTTCTCAGTTTATCATTCCTTTCTAAACGTCTTTCCATTTGCTGTAATCTCTTTCTTGCTATTTCTCTTGTATTCCCCTTTATTGTTCTTGGTGGTCCTATTTTCAAGGGTAACTTTACTATATATCTTCCATATTTGTTTCTTTGACAAGTATCTTCGATTTTTTCACATAATTCTTCTTCTTTAGTTAGTTTCTTAGTTTCATTGCTGTCTATTTTACACAACTTCTTAAGTTTATCTTCTTCATCGATTTGATGGTGCATTACTTTCATTTCTTCTTCTGGAGTGTAGCTCTGAATTTGACCGAAAAGGATCCACCCCAGGATTGTTTCTTGAGCACATGGGGTGCCTGGCGGTCCCTTGACGCAATTGTTTCTTAGAATTTGAGCATACACTCCTACGCCCAACAGTATATCTATCCTCCCTGGTTGGTTGAAACTAGGATCTGCCAAGGTGAGGTTAGCCAAATGAGGCCAGGCGTGTAATTGATATTCGAACGACTTGCTTGGGAGCGTCGAGGTCCAGCGTGTTGGCATGACATATGCCTTCACGGGAAGTAGGAACTTGTCATCGTATCTTGACAGAAGTTGTAATTGTACCATATGCTGAACTTCTGCTTGGGTGTCTCCTACTCCAGCAATAATTCCTCGCGCTATTGTCTTCTTCATTCTTAGTAGTTGCGTCGCCCTTTCCGTTATAAAGCTTGCTTGGGACCCTTGATCTATTAGGGCGCGCAATATAATCGTTCGACTGTCACCATCTCTTACAGGTATCAACGCTGTCGCTTGTAAAGTTGTGGACTTCATCTTTGTCTTATGTGAAGATATAATAGTTTTCACTTCAATGAGTTCGCCTTCTTCCTCTTCTGCATTCTGCTGACGTACTTGATGGAGTAGCGTGTGGTGGCGTCTTTTACATTCTTTACATCGCACCCTTATTCGACAACTCCTAGCAGAATGACCCGGAACCAAGCAGTTAAAACATAAGTTCTTCTCTTTTGCTATTTTGCTTCTATCTTCAGTACTGAGCGTAGTAAATTCTTTGCAGTGGCATACTTTATGTTCTTCTTTACAAACAACACAAGTTTTAGCTGGAGCTGGTTCTGATACATGAAACACTTTTTCCTCTTTAGGTTTACTCTCTTTTGTTACAGGTGCAGATGACGACGTGATCAACTCCAACGTGCGAAATTTAGCTTCTAGAAAGTTCTTCAATTCTTGCCAGGTAGGTAACTTTTCAGAATCTGGGTTGTAGATGTCATCTTCCCAATGCTTTCGTGTGTCTAGATCGAGTTTCTGCGTAACCATATAAATAATGATCGGATCCCACGACTCTGTAGATACTTTTAGATTTTGAAGACTATTGAGGCATTCCGCAGTTGTGTCTACCAAGTTCTTAATCTGGGCTGCCATCGGCGAGGTAAGTTTCTTCAAATTAAATAATCTTTTCAAAAGAGAGTTCATAATTAGGCGCTTATTTCCATATCGCTGTTTCAGTATTTCCCATGCCTGTTCATAATTGCTTTCTGAGACCTTTATGTACTTTAACAGGTTTTCCGCTTCTCCAGCTATGCTCGTCTTCAAATAGTGCAGCTTTTGAACCTTTGTCAATGCAGTGTTTTGATGTATGAGCGTTGTGAACAAATCATTGAAGGTTGGCCATTCTTCATATTGACCGGCAAATGTTGGAAGTTTAATCCAGGGTAGCTTTACTTGTGGGACTGTAACTTGTTCAGCTAAGTTCGTTTCCTTCGATTGTATAAATGTCATCAAGATATCCTTCAAATCACCAATAGTGCACAAGTATACTTCTTCGACTAAGTTGTATTCATCGTTAACAAAATATGGCATTTCCTCTCGATCATCTTTGGGTACAACTTTAACGAGTGCAAGATGATATGATTTGAATGATTGCCAGTCTTCTTCAATGGAGTTCAGTCGCGCTTGGATGTATCCCTTCGTAAGACGTTGTCGGGGGCATTTCCTCAAATTGATCTGTGCTTTAGTTAACACATTAGCTTTTTCTTCCAACAAACTTAATAATTCTTCTTTTGAAAAACTCATCTTCAATCTTCAAAAATTAATAAAGTTAATTTTAAAATAATATGTAAAGTGCAATGTGTTGGCTCCTTTATAATATTTCTTAGTGAGGAATGCAGTCCGCTATTGTTCTCTTATCTTCGGTCGTCGCAGGTAAATCTTCTATAATCCGGCTCGATGTCGACCATATGTGCGCCTCTTAAGGTTCACATTCGTCTGCTCAGTTCCGGGGTTGGGAATTATTAAAAATACGTCCTTCTTGAACACTGTTTATTGCGAACTGAACTTGATTCCTACAAACATTTATTTTTAAGGCTCATCGGTGGCTATGCGTAGGTACTTATTCACACATTGATACAAAATAGCCGTAATAGGCGCAACACACCAATTGGTATTGATTAACACTTTTCCATTGAGTCCTATCTATTTCAAACCAGATAAGTATATTCTATTATTGTTCTTTCAATCTAATGTAATAATACATAGTGTAACTTGGGAATTCAAACACATTACACGGCAAAGGTACTCGTACTGTTTTTGTAAGAGAAAAGCTGATGCATTTTATAAAATGTACAAAGTACAACAAGATAGACGATGCTTTCTCTCTTGTTTTAAATAAATAATGCCTTGTTGCGTTTTGTTAACGTTATGTTTACCAAACATTAGAAATTGGCCACATAACAGTTGATTTATTCAGAGTAGGTACTTATCCATACTTCCATACTAATATTATAAATGCGAAAGTTTGGATGTGAGTTTGTGAGTTTGTGAATTTGTGAGTTTGTGAGGATGTTTGTTACTCAATCACGCAAAATCTACTGGACGGATTTCGATGAAATTTGGTACAGAGGTAGATAATGACCTGGAATAGCACATAGGCTACTTTTTATCCCGGGAAAAAGCACTGTTCCCGTGGGAAATTCACGTGGGCGAAGCCGCGGGCAAAAGCTAGTATTACTATATAATTAGTTTATCCTAACTAATATTATAAATGCGAAAGTGAGTTCGTTTGATTGTTTACTTATTTTTTTACTAGCTTTTGCCCGCGGCTTCGCCCGCGTGAATTTCCCACGGGAACAGTGCTTTTTCCCGGGATAAAAAGTAGCCTATGTGCTATTCCAGGTCATTATCTACCTCTGTACCAAATTTCATCGAAATCCGTCCAGTAGATTTTGCGTGATTGAGTAACAAACATCAAATTCACAAACTCACAAACTCACAAACTCACAAATTCACAAACTCACAAACTCACAAACTCACATCCAAACTTTCGCATTTATAATATTAGTATGGATTACCTCTTCACGCTTCTTTTGAACTAATCTTCCTGAAATTTTGCACACGCATATTTAGAAGTACTGAGAAGAACATAGGGTACCTTTCATCCCAAGAAAAAACACTGTTCCCGTGGGAATTCACGCAGGCGAAGCCGCTGGCAAAAGCTAGATTATTATATAAATACAAGTTGTGCCCCACGCTTTCACTCCTGTGGGAAGTTTTGTGATTCTATATAGCTTGCCTCATGACTCATCATCATCATCATCAGACCGTAGTTCCAGAAATAAGCGCGCTCAAACAAACTAAATCTCATATAAAGCAGTCCTAGAAAGCGAAGAAATGAGATGTTAGGCCATTGGTATTTAAAAATTAATAGGTACTTTATCAACCATCAATGACACCAGTATGAGTAGGTACCTGTATCATGGCGTTAACTAATATTGATTTCATTGGATTACTGCATGTAGGTAGGTCATCTAAAATTGATCAATGAAAATCTATACATATATATATATCAGTAAAAATATTTTGTCTGTACATTTAGTATTTTTGACTGAAATGGATAGAGGGACACTTAAAAAGAATAATAGAAAGCAAAAAATTTTTTTTTAATTTCTTGTCTGTCTGTCTGTCTGTATGTATGTACGCGTTTCACGCAAAAACTACTGGACGGATTTGAATGAAACTTTTTTTGTTGTATAGCTATTAAGCCTGGGCAACATATAGGCTATAATTTATTTTGAAAACTGGAATACCTGATGAAGAACCTTAACAGACCAGCTAAACTATAAGAAATATGGAAATGGTGCCTTAACAAAAGTCGTTCAACCTGATGAGCATTTTCTGATGACGTATAAAAATTGAAGATCTGGAACATCTGATGAAGAACTGCAAGAGACCAGCTACACTATAACATATATGGAAATGGCGCCTTATTAAAAGTCGTTCAACCTGATGAGCATTTTCTGCTGACTTATAAAAATTTAAGATCTGGAACATCTGATGAAAAGCTCCAAGAGAGATTTTTCTTCTCAGCGAAATTCACGCGGGCGAAGCCGCGGGCGACAGCTAGTATATATAGATGTAGCTAGATGTGGATCCAGCAGTGGAACCACACTTCTTTTGGCTGAAATGATAAAGACTTCACATGGTTTTAATGGAGCTATCGAATAATTCTTCTTCTTTTTTTTGAGTCTGTTGAAACTTTACTGTAGTCAGCTTTTTAGAATATTCTAAAGACATCTGACCTCACTTGATGACCAACTCCTAGAGGAGTAGTAGCCGTTGTTACCGACCAACGGTTTATATCATCTAGCGACTGGCGGAAAATTTTGTAATTTGATAACACATGCTTAGCAAGTTAGTGCTACAACGAACTGATTGAGTTATTGAATATTAATTACAGATTTTATACTTACCTAAGAGATTATTTGTAGAAATTCTCCTTTCCATAGCAGCATCTCTTAAAAATTTAATCAACATTTAAGTTTTTGCCATAATGTTGTGTATGGCATCATGAGTCGTAAGCGAATACCCCAAAGACAAGCCGGGGCCGCGACTCTTGCCACTGAATAATTCATTTAATCCATTTAATAGGGCAACACAGACGGACAAAAACGAATGTTAGCGCTTTGTATACAAGATTTACAATTCAAGTGCCTAAATGATATAATTTATAGATACAACCAAACCTATCTTTCAGGATTTTGAATAAATTAACAATCCTAATGTTTGTTACAAACAATTAACTTTAGGTACAGTCAACAACGTAATTAACATTATTCGTCCACCTACACAGTCATTTAATTTTATTGTAAGACATATGTTGTAAAGTTATAAAGTGACGTCTTTGAAGAAAATGCAGCAGTGGAGTTTGTTGCGCCGCCTCTTCTCCACTGGCGCTTTAGAGGCGATGGTAACCTTAGCTTTAAGTAATTTTATAACGTCAACTAAGTACAAAACAAGAATGTGACGATTTATAAGTGCTATTTTTATGCCTATATATATAAAAACAATTGACTTTGACTTTATTATTTTCTGAATAAACCTTTGATAAAGTAGCGGTCCTGCGTACTCAATTACGTTGTTGACTGTACATTGTGCTTAATTTCTCATTCTTGCTTATGCCCTCAGCTTCGCATGCGTGAATTTCGATCTTCAACCCTTTCATTCCCTTAGGAGTGTAGTTTCTAAATTCCTCTCTAATTGCTCACTTACGTTATGTAAACAACCTGTCTACGAAATTTCAAGTTTCTACGTTCAGAGGTTTCGTCTCTGTATTGATTTGATATCCTAATCTGTCTCGGCGCAGCGTTCAAATTATCTCATTTAGACCTATTTTTCACAGCTAGGCAAAGGTTCAGCCATCTTCGTCGTTATTTACAATATTTCGAAGGTTATCACTTCACTGCCTTGTAGGGCTGTCACGTTTACTCTTGTCCTTGTTTCCATGCAAACAGATGATTCGCTCAGTCCTATTTCAGATTTAAAAAAATTAAAAGCTATTTCTACGCTTGGTAATAAAAACAACATACTTTTAAACGTTTTATTAGCAACACTACGGTTGTGACGCTAGATTTAACAAAATTCCATTGATTCAAAACAGACATCAACATAAGTTGGTACGTTATTTATTCTAGATAAGTCTGATATTTTCGTTCATTTACACAATTCATTAATCCTAGTCACTATAATTACTTTATGTAATTCCTTTCGTATTTTATACATATTATTCATATTCATTCGCAAAGTTCTTATATTACTTCCCAATTTTATTTTACACTTTATATCTAACAAAGTTGGCATTCAAATTCAATATACAGTATACACAATTACACAGCATTGTATAACACTATTTATTACATTCCATTTATGATAATATTGCAATAGGTACTAAAAAACTAATTGGATATAAATAAGGAATACGTAGAATTTTAAAGTTAGTTATCTAGAAAACCAAAATATCACTTTGATGAAACATATACTTTTGATGTTTCACTATAGAGAAAAATGTGCATGAAAATATACTGAAATAATATCATAAACTTGAAAAGATGCAACACGAAAACAATCACGTATTCTGTGTGTTTCCGAGGTCAAATATTTTATTTTCAAGACTGCAGAGCATTCCTACCCTCTGCGAAAAATTACTTCAATGAATAAACAAACAGACTTCCAAATGAAATTGCATAATTTAATAACAAACCATACCCTAATTCCAAAAATGCTTGACCAAAATAAAAATCTAATAACATTTTAATAACGAGCAAATAAATTGTTTCTTGGAGAAGTTATGTCACTGACGTCAAACTTTTTCGATTATCACACATTTCGTTATTGATAGCTCGTAGTTGCAGTAATTCATTTCTGTCTGCCAAACTCCTGAAAGAAGTTTCAAAGACGATGAAGGTACAAAAGGTTTCATCCCAGCTTGAGTGGCATCCTATTCATGAGGGAATCAAATTGGAAAAATCCGAACCCGTATCGCTCTAAAGTTGTTGAAAGTTCCGATGTAATATGTTTGCACATACAATATCGTTTACTCGTGTTTGCACTGCGGCTTCGTTTTGTCTGTTATCGTATTGATATCCATATCCGTGGTTTGGACGTCCACAGGAGGAGTATTAAAGTTATCATATGAAATATACTGTGGAACCTGCTGTACTTCAACTTTAGCTACTACTGGACGTTTTTTAGTCTTTATGTAGCCTAAAGCAGACACTAATACGACGAAAACTATGAACCCAATACAACATCCCACAACCAAGCTAAGTCTTCTTGTTAATATATCAGCAATGCCCATATAAGTATTGGAAAATGGACTGTCTAAGGCCGTACTAAATAGTTCTATAGTGGATACTGTAGCACATTTACTCGTTAGCGTGTCATTCATGTAGGATCGTAGATGGTTGAATATTTGTTCGTCTCCGTATGGACTACTTGGGTTATCGAGTGAGGTAGCTATTCTTGCGTCGGGTGTAGAGGAGCCAGTGGAGGCCGAGGCACCAAAGTTGCCGACTGCTAACACGCACACTGTGTACCGGGAGCCCGGCGTCAAGTGATTCAATCTGGTGGATCGGGCTGTCACATTCAGCACTTTTCCTCGAATCTGCGAAAAATATTCAGAGTCACAAAATTTTACTTTCAAAATTTCTTATTTCAAACATAGCATTATTTATCTCCTTTCATCGCAAAATACGCTAAATATTTAAGTTTATTCGTTAATATTATTTCAATAATCTTACTCCTTATGGCTGATTGTAATTACAGTAAATATAACACAAGCATACTTCATATTCTAACTGATAAAGCATGAACTAGAATGCAGGTCTTCACGATGTTTTTCTCCACCAAGCAAGCAATATACTAATATATGATAACTACCATACATGAGTCCAATTAGTATAAAAATCACAAGGCACGAGAATCATACGAATTTAGGACCATTCGACACTAGGTACATCAAACCACTACTGCTTCAATAAACAGTCTGCTGGCATTAATTCTGCCAGATGAAAAAGTTTTGAGTATGAGCCATTGTTAAAAATGAAGATTTAAACGGATTCGCGGCACATCCGAATATCCACGGGCGAGAAACATAAATATTTTTTATGGTCCATTGAAGTGATGCACAGCCTTTGTATTCAAATGTTTGTTGTAATGGTTGCCGTGCGCGTTTTATAAAACAAGTTTAATAAAAAAATATAACTTAAACATTAAAGCAGGCATTTTTATTAGGTAAATTATAACTAAGCACTTACATTATAACAAAAAGATGAATTCGTAACAATAAAGTGTTAATATATGTACTTACGATACTGGGAGATTGTTCACCGAAGTAAGCCACTTGATATCCAGTTAAGCCACTTTGGTTGCGACTTTGCCACGACACGACTACGGAATATGTCTGAATATCTTGTATAGCGACCCGGATTACGATCGGCATGTCACATAGTTTCTGAGCAGGAAGCTCGATGAAGCTATATCCGTGCAACTCCTCCGGATGCTCGCAACGCAAGTTGCTGCTACGTTTCAATACAATTTTGTGGTGGTCTTGCATCCATCTCCAAATTTCTTGAGATTCACAATTGCACGTCAACGGATTTTCTGTAATTGGAAACATTTGTTAATATTTCATGATCACTCTTCCTGTTACACGAAGTTTTAAAAACTCCAAAATAATTAAAGGGACAAATTATGTACTTGTAGGTAGTTTCAAATACTAGTTTTAATTAAATTATTTCCAAGTTGGCTATAACTTTATAATTTGACTGTATCGAAACAATACACACCATCTAATGATATCGCTTTAATTTGCGTCTCTAATGATAATATCATTTTCATCTGGAATACTTCAAAATAGTTGTGGCTCAAGTCAATGAAGGTGAGTTTCTTCAAATTCTGGAAGGCCTCTGAGGATATCGCTGACAGCCAGTTGTTGCTCAAATATAGTTCTGTGAGACTTTGCAAGCCCCGGAAAATATCCTTATTTATCTTCGATATGTGGTTTGAAGATATATCCAACTTTTGTAGGCTTTGTAAATCTGATGTGAATTCTTCCAAATCCCTAATTACATTTTTTGAAATGTTAACAATTCGTACTAGATATAATCCTTGAAGTCGTTCTCTAGGAATATTTTCCAGCTTATTAAGACTTAAATCTAGTTTTTCTAAACTATGTAACTTAGAAAACGCACCCGGTGATAGCCGCTCTATAGCATTTTGGGTAAGGATTAACTTTTTCAGTACTGGAAAATTCTCAAAATCTTTGCTGGTAATAATGGTTAAATTTGTATTTGTTACAACCAATTCTTCCATAACAGAATATAATCTAGTTGGATGTAATTGGAACAATTGTTTTAAAAGATTTGACGACATATTTAGAGTTTTAAGAGCTGGTAAAATGGATTCAGATAGTCCACTGCTTGGTATATGTTTAAAAAGATTTTGAGACAGGTCTACTTCTTTCAATCCCGTTGAATGTTGGAAAAAGTTTGGAGGGAGAACTGTCAATATGTTCTTGCTCATATTTAAAGTAACTAGATTTTTTAAGCTCGGTGAGTTAAATCCATTCAAAAAAGAAATACGATTGTCACATAAATTCAATATCCTTAAGTTTTGCAAACCCACAAATTTAAAGAAGTCTACACTGTGCAACTGGTTGTGACATAAATCCAATATCTCCAAAGATGTGATGTTAAATAATGCCACATGTGGAAATTCTGTGAAATTGTTACCACTTAAATTCAAGTCTTGCAATATTGTTGTGTAAGCAAAAACGTCTTTGTGTAAATCTTTTAAATTGTTGTATGCTAAGTTTATTCGCAAAAGATTCTGATTTTTAATGAAAGTTGCCGGGGGCAACTGGGATATGTTTGACATTTCCATTGACAAAGTTTGTAATGAAGGTAAATGAGTAAACGTCTTATTTTCCAACATGTTGAAATTATTTCTAGCTATTAATAGCGACTTCAATCCAGGTATCTGAACTTGAATAATATCTTCCCAAGTTAAGAGATTATTGTTCATTTCTAAGTCACTTAAGTTTGGCAAAGTTTTCAGAGAATCTGCTTCAATTATTGATATTGAATTTTTGTTGAGCCGGAGTTGTTTAATCGGTAACGATGAAAGATCAAAGTCCAACACAATAATCTCATTGTGTGACAAATCTAAGACTTTCAACTTTATAAAATACTTAAAAGTGTCTTTGGCAAGTTGATTTATAAAATTGTATTGAAGATACAGTTCCTCGAGTGTTACAAGATTATAAAACGTTTCATTGTTCAATTTTACAAGCCTATTATTACTTACATCTAGATACTTCAATTTCTTTAAATGCATAAAAGTCTTATTTTCTATATGTACAATACTGTTATTTTTTAAATACAGCCTTTGAATGTTTAACAAATCATTGAATAGATTCGAAGTTAACACTTTAATATTATTTTGGCTGAGCCACATTATTTGCACATTAACTTGCCCTCTCAGAGAGCTATTCTTTAATAACGATAAATAATTTACACCAAGTTGAATAGATACTAATGAAGAGTTCCTGTTTGGGAACACATCTCCTATAGCTGTCAAGCGATTAGCTTGCAAATTAATATGCTGCAGACGTTTTAGAGTAATGAATGCCTGAGAATCTATAGTTTGTATTACATTATTTTGTAAGTGTAGCTCTAAAAGTTCAGGCAATGGGCTAAACACACTCCGTTTAATATGACTTAATTTATTATTTTGTAAACGAATTTCTTTTAGTTCAACCAATTTATCAAATACTGATTCATATAATTCGTTAATTTCATTATTATCTAAGCTTAAGGTCACTAACTTATGATTAAAATGAAAAATATTACGAGGAAGTTTTTTCAAAAAATTTGTTCCCATATGTAGTTGAGTTAAATTTTGTAACGAAGAAAAACAATTTGAATTTAATTTCTGAATAGCATTGTGTTCTAGATTGAGAACTGTTAAACTTATTGTATTTTTAAATGCATCATCTGGTATTTCTAAAATATTATTTTCTGATAGAAATATTTCAGAAAGATGGCGAAGGTTTGAAAATAAACCCTTGATGTGATGAAGGTGATTGTGACTCAGATCTATTGTGCGAATCTTTACATTTTTTTGAAAAATATTTTTATCAATATTTATAATTTTATTACGACTTAAGTCAACAGTTTCTAAATCAATAAGTGAGCTAAATGCTTCCTCGTCTATTTTTTGTATTTGATTACTAAAAAATGTTAACGTTTTTATCTTTGGCATACATCGAAACCAATTCTTTTCTATAAATGTGAAAGAATTAGAACTCAAATCTAAAGTTAGCAAATTTGGAATAGTTATGTCCACATTGTCTGGTATTAAATGTATTTTGTTCCAAGCTAGCCTTAAATTGTTTAGTTTATTTAATCTCCCTAGTGGCTGCAAAGGAAATATATCTAGAAAATTTTCCGTCAAATCGAGTTCCGTGAGAGATTCTTCCAAATTGTAAAATGCATTTTCAGAAATGTTGACAATTTTATTTCCTTTTAAATTGAGTTTCTTTAATCTGAGATTTCGGAAAGTGTTTGCTTGTATGTCTTTGATGTCGTTAAGTTGCAAATCTAGTGCTTCGATGTTGTATAGCTCGAAGAATGATTCATGTGGAATTCTGTTTAATTTACTGGAAATGATGCTCAGAGACATCAGCGAATCCCGAAGCAAGGTGAAAGCGTCTGGGCTTATTTTATTGATGTTCGATTGCGATATTTGTAAGTTGAATATTTTCGTATTTTTCGGAAATAGTTCCGACTTCAGTTCTGTAGTTGTGCTTTCGAGATCATAGATCGATAATGATTGGATTGATCCTTGTATCTTTGATAGAACATTTTTCACAACTCCAGGTGTTGCACTAGGACATTCTACAAATAGACCTGAAAAAAATAAACTAAATTTAATATCATATTATGTATATGATGTTGCAGAAAGATGAAACAATTTTCTAATCTTGAATGCTGGAAATGTGAAATCCCTTTGTGAGACACTTTATCACATATGTACATACATTAATGCTGCATTTAGTTCATGAAGTGGTGCAACTGTTTCTAGTTCTCTAGATGCTGTTGCTTTGTTTTAATTAGGAATTTAATTTCACGTTTGCTCAGAATGTACATTCATTATAATTTTTATAGATTGGAAATGCTCAAAAAGGGAATTTCACATTTCTGTAACAATTTGTTTAAAAAATTATCTCTTTTAAAAATACCTTCTTTAAAATTATAGCAGGGGCATATAGGGTTCTCTGCCAGACTTGGACATTGTGGTTGCTCTTCTCCTTGCAGTATCCGAGTATGAATGATAATCAAAAATGCGTATACACCGCATTTTCCAATGGAAAGATGAGTGGGAATAGCCATATTGCTTCGACGTCATTGCAATAACATTGTGTGTCCGGAGTCCCAAGTATGTGGTCGTTTTTTGTTTGCCTACAAACAATATAGATATTTATAAATGTTTTTTTTTTTACATAATAATAACTAAATATTTTCACGGTTTTGATGGAATTTGTATATTTTTTATTGAAGGTCTTAAATTTTATAGCTATGTATATGTTATTGTATTACTAGCTTGACATTGAGTGACTAAATTACAAATGCTTAGTTAAAACTTAGCCTACAATGTTAAATTTGGAACAGAGGTTTATGTCATAACATCGTCATCAGGTAAGAATAAAATTATTGAAATTCCAAGAAAGTCAGTTGGCAGAAGGTAACAGAAATGTTTAGAATATTTTCCTATAATTTGGTCTTTTAACTTGTAATATCCACCAGCAATGGGTAATGTTTAATTCTGAAAATTACACAAAGGAAATACGGCGTTGCTTTCCGATTAAACCGGAAAGGCTTAATTAATTGCAATTTGTGCCCGACCAGACACAAGTGCCTTTCATTGTTTTTTTGATAACAATTTTACCGCACCTGAACAAGGTTTTCTTAAACGTACTACTTTACTACTTTGATTAATATTTCTCGAAAGATAGAGAATATATTTGAATTAGTTGCTTACCTAACATATATTGCTAATAATAGAAATTAACTTAAATTTCTTAAGTACGCTTTATTATTATGTAGTGTGCAAGAAATTTAGTAGTACCTACTTGAATAATACTACCTACAATATACGAGACGAGGGTTATTGAAATTATTCCAGGTAGCGGAGCTCAGAACAAAAGATATTCATGTATTGTACATACATGTATCATAGACTAAAGTCGCTATTTAAATATAACTTTGTAAATTAATGTTCTCTGGAAACGATGCTTTAAGTCAAAGTCAAAGTAAACTTTATCTCTATAAAACTCAAAGGCACAAATAATTCTCCAAACAACACCAAAGTAATTTACCCATTAAGGAATTTATATTAACAGGATGCTAAATTAGAAATCGATTTGTTCCTGAAACTTCCATTTTAAACAAAGCTTTTCGGAAGCTCTGAAAAATAATAACCTACAAAATTACCTTCGGAGCTTAACTTCTCAAAGCTGTGCGGCCGAGGCACAAATTCAGCTGATGGAAAATTCTTATTGAAGGCCTTTTATCGATTATTTTAGTTGTTTGTGCTTGTGGAAATGATTGTTTAGGTATTGTAATTTTTTTAACTATAAAGTAATAAAAATATGTTTCAAAATTAAAACCGCTCGCTTTCTAACCAAATAAAACAGTAACATATCTACGACCATAGCTTTTCTTGTTTCATACTTTTTAGAGTGTAGTAGTCGGGTTGTAGTTTTAAAACTTGTTTTTGTTTATGTAAGGTATTTTTGAGTTATAATTTCCTGATTTTATATTTGTAAGTAGAGCCAATTTACATTTTCGGGATTAAGAAACAATTATTGGATGTATTAAGCAAGCAAATCCACCTCTGAGACACCCCAAACGGCATCAATAAATAAAATATAGGTAATATATATTATGACGCCTTCTAGAGGCCACTGTTAAATTTCACATGACGTTACGTAGCCTATTATGTAACTGGTGTTCAATAAAAAGTACAGCACTGGCTATCGGCGAAAATATAAAAAAGAAAAAGGTGACATTAATTCAGGAGAACTAATACAGAAACGATCCATTACTATGAGACTGCAGTATATTGATTAACCCACAAACATGGTCAATCGCTAGGTATAGGCCAAAAAGCTAGATGTACCTAACTCTGTGGTATAGACACATCAATATGCTGTGTACCCTTCCTACATCATATTGAGGCCAACGACATGACTGAGCGATTAGCATGACCACACACTACTGGTCGAAAATAGCCCCTCCGACTCGGAAAAAAAAGAAGTACGACAGATAACATAGGCGGAACCACGGCCTACTTGCGTTGTTATGAAATTTTTCAACTTGCAAATAAGATTTAAACTTCTCTTTTATCGGATATAACACAAAACTCGATTACTGAAAGAAAGTTCGGAGGCGGCCCGTTTAATGACGTGGCAGTGTGTTTGGCTATGTACAAACTTCTGAGTTTGCGGCCCAAAATGAAAATCTGTATGTACGAGTGGTTCCATGTTCCTTAACAAATTAGAATTCAATAAATAATGGAAACAAAAAGTATGGTTTGTTTGTTAGTATTTCTTAGAAGATTACTTAGATACAAGTTTTTACTAAGTACGTAAGATTAATATGAATTGTATTACCACCAATACTTTTTATATGATTCCCCCCCCCTACCCCCCCTATATGTTCTACGTTCATATTTATATTTATACACTAGTAATTTCAACATATTTATTTAATTTTTTTCCCTACACTTATTGAATCTGACTAGTTTTATTTAGTTGTAATTACAAAATAAGTTTATAACTTTTAAGAAATCTCAATCTTTTTGTCATTCAGCTGACACAGGCCCTGCCTTATACAGGCACCAGTCTCCAATATAACTATACAGTTATATAAGTATTTCTTCTTGTATGCTATGATTAGTATAACTTTTTTAGTTATGTAAGTGTTATATTGGAGAAAACAAACGAATTTTTACTTTACATTTACTTTTACTTTGAATTGATTAAAAAATATAGAACGTAAAAAAACATCTAATTCGTTAAAATCGTAATTCGCTGTTACGATAAATTACCTAATAAAATGTTCATTTCGAATTAATAAGAAAATGAAATGTTGCGTTATTAAGAGGCAAAATTAGATGAAATAATTTTAACGTCTCTGCGAAGCTGTTAGACTCGGAATTAATATAACAGCGATTCAACTGAAGTAGAAGTTGCCATAAGCCCATTCATCACACGATTATTCTGAAATCACAATACAATTACGCTAATGCCGCGAGCTGTGGGCTATTCATCATTGTTAATGTCACTAATTAAATTTTATCGGCCATATATTTCGTGGACAATGCTCATTTCATCAATTTTTAATACGGCCCAGTAGACCGTTGCCACAGATAAAGGATTTATAAAGCTGAAGGTGTGGCTTTGCTAATATTTTATCGTGTTTATTGTTTTTGTATTTATTAAAATACAATTCTTCCAGAATCAGCAAAGTCAATTGTTTTTATTTAAATAGGGTTAAAAAATAGCACTTTTACATAGTCATATTCTTGTTTTTTAGTTAGTTGACGTCATAAAATTTTAAAGCTAAGGTTACCACCGCCTCCAAAGCGCAAGTGGAGAAGACGCGGCGCAACAAACTCCACTGCTACATTTTCTCTAAAGACGTCACTATACAACATAGGTATATCTTGCAAATAAAACTTTAAATTAGAAGATATGTTTTGCCGCAGTTACGTTACCACATCACAATTTCTGGAATATTTTTTGTTACTCGTGACATTTCTGAATTAATTTTAAGTATGATTGATTTACGTAAGGGATGAATGAAATTCGTTTCTAATATTCTAACTTTTCTCGACATTGACGCATTGATGACACCCCAATTAACGAGAAAAGGATCCATACCTATTCGAAGTCAACGGCTCGTCTGTATTTTGTATTATGAATTGAAAAAGGAGAAAATTCAAGTCAACTCTCATTTAGGTATTCGTCATCAATCATTCTATCTAAATCGCAATCATTTTATCTAGTTAGTATGAACAAGGACAAAGGACAACAGAAATTCAATAAATTTAAATAAATATGTAGTTTTTATATTCTTAAAGAAACAATATTAACTTTTAATGATAGAGATGATTCATTAAATTTAACATTTACGTGTTAAATACACGACGATGTTAAAAATTTAGTAAACGAATCATTTATGTAATGTTCATCAAAGTTTAACAATATCAGCGCTCTGTACAGAAATGAAGACAATTGTGTCAAATTAACAACGTGTCAGCATGTACCCTGCCAACCGTTCTTAGCCGTGCCAAATTGTCACAGAAACGCATCCAGCGGTGTGGAGAGTTGCCCAGTCATGGGAAATATTCTCAGTTAAATTATGTTCAATTATGTTCATTTATATCGCCCATCTCTCAACTCAAATATTCTAAATATATAATACTCTAAATATTTTAAAGAGGATTATCAGAGAAATTCACTTGAATCTAACTATATCATCGTAGTAAAATTACTCCAATTTTACTAAAGGTAACTGAAGAAAACTAAGACAAAACATTATCAAATCTCGTTTTTCAATTCTATACCACTTAATTTAACAAATAACCTGCCTTCAAGCAGGTGTATATTCGTAGTATCAAGTATTATTATTCGTAGTATCAAGTATTATTAGACATAGAGTAGCTACTACTCATCTCATTCCGGTCGAAGTACTTTCACATGCACACCGACATTTCCGACATGTTGGTAAGTAGTAAACATCAGCTTAGATATTTGCGGGCGGTATTGGTGCCGCCTAAAATAGACCAAACTACAAACAAGACTCATAGAGCTGGCGGATGCGAGAGAAATCTGTATGGATAGAGATAGTATAGTTAAAGATAGTACATTTATAGTTAAAAATGCCATACCGATCAAGAAAGGTTTTTCAGACTATATTCGCTGCGGGGTTTTATTTTTGTCAGAATTCTACAATGAAATGTAAACCGTGTGTTGGGTTCAAAATTTCAGGTGGTCACCGAATTTAATTGGTACCTCTTCAGCAATTTTTACGACGAAGTGCGAAAATTTACAAACAAACATTTTTTTGCAGAAAGGTTGAGATATTCTAGTTTTATAGTGAATTAAAATCGGTCCAAATTTTTTCCGAAAAATAACATCATAACAATCATTCCTGTGTCGCATTTTTTTTCGCTGATATTATTATTTCATCGGGCATTTTATCTCTATTCAGTTTGACAACTATTTATTTGGCGTAAATGTTTGCCCGCTGACTCCATTTGTTTATTTCAAATCACTATTATTTATTGATTCATAGAGGAAATTCTCAGAAATATTTTGTGTTCTAACTAAACTTACATTAAGATGATATTTAAGTATTTATTACCTGTTACGGCCCTGTAAGTGTCACGGCCACACTGACTTTTGCATAAAAATCTATTCCAACAATCTGTGTACCTAATTACCTAATTCTTACAAAATTGTGTGTGTGTTGTGTATGGTTTTAAATTTATTGAAAAAAAAAAAACACTCGTCACTGAACTTCACTGAAATTTGCCGCTGCAAACATTGAGTTTCGCGCAAGGTGTTAAAATGTGCACATCTCGTAACAGTTATATTTGGGATGTAAGTACATGATTAAATTTGTTGGGTATGTTTGAGATTAGGGGAGCAAACAGTCTTACGAGTTTGATTCGGCGGCGAGCGAAAGTAAACAATTAAGATGATTCATTTTCTGCCCGGGCAGCGAACTGTTCCCTAACTTTTCCAATTCCAAGAACTCACTTGCTTTAATAAACGTATTAACAGCGTAAATGTCACCATTTGTAACAATCCCGCTGTTATGTTATTAAATTTCAGTGATTTAATTAGTTTTTGTTCAATTTTCGTTTTAATTTTAGATAATGGTTGTTGTCGGTGGAATTTTTCAGCTTTAGTTAACTACAAAATTCAAATTACTAATATTATCAAGTACCGTGATCATAATACCTTTTACTGGAAAAATTACTGATATTGTGATAAATTTAATCGATTATTTACTACAATAAAAATAAAAATTTATCGGGAAAATTATTTCCTTTTTTTTCATCAACGTTATTCTCCTCTTTTTGTTGAATAAAAAAAAATATTACAAGTTTATGAAATCATTTAATATAACTTAATATCTTTTTCATAATGGCTGTAGTATTCATTTGAAAATTCGCGTTAAGCCAATGACTGGCTATAAATTTCCATAATATTTACAGTCGACAATCGAATCGTTTATTATGTAATAATCCCGCTTGGATGAGTTCATATTCGAAACACGCGTCGAATTTGGGAAAAGGTATTTCGAATTTAATCATTAGAAAGCGGCTGGCATTTTGCATGAAAATTCTTGAAAATTCATTCAAAAATCAATATACCAAACGTATATCGCGACGTAAAATACAGGCATATGTTGCAAAGATAATACATTTATTTTTTCTTCCACAAAACACATAAAACAAAATTATGATTCTCTTAATATCTTGTTCAAAAATTTTAATCGGTATATTTCCAACTACTACAAGTTTTAATGTAGATATGTGAAGCGACGTTACTTGTCGCTGGTTCAAACCTTTAAAGGACCATTTGATTAGGCCATAATTTTTGAGGGTGGTAAGGTTTTAAAGAAATAGTATTTATTTCAAAAGTATACTTTCTTTTATCTTACGAGTCCCTAATTAGGGCCTCGACAATATGTATTAGGTCAGTCAGTATGATAGTTTATGTAAAATTTTGCAAGCTAAATTAGAACTACTTTCGCATGTCTTTACATAGTTGAAATTTTATACGTTAGCTTCAGTTTGATGACACGCGTCATTAGATAATTGATTATAATGACTTGGATGGTGGTGTATTTGAATCGGCTCCCAATAAACTCCCGAATGAATAACTACAGGGAATAATTTTTTTTATGATCCCTGTCAAAAATTAAATTTGAACAAAAATCCTATTAAACACTTAATTAATACTGCAATATTTCCTGTACATTTTGTTTCCTTTTTATAAAAAAAAGGTTATTAACTAGTACTATTATTAAATTAAGCCGAGATTTCTTACGTTTCAATCAGTATTTAGGTATGTTCTCTTACGTAATATCTCTATCCTAACATAGTTTTTTTACATGTGATATATAAGATTAATCTAGAACATCACTATGACTTAGCATTGTCAATCAATCATTTCACGTTCGCTGGTCGAGTCGTAGATAAATATCATATCGATTTCAGAAAATCTACACCAACTACGGTTTCGCGAGAAAACAAAGAATATTCGATATATTCAGCACCTCACCTAACTTTTGTTCTATAGAACTTTATCCAGTACAAATACGAATATTTTATTAGGATCTGAAGCAAGACGAATAGTATACGTGTATTTGTTCATCAGATTAGTATAATATCGATAAACGATTAATTAATATACAATGTTTTTGTGGAAATATTATTTTATCCTCAATAAATAACATTATTAAGAGTTGTTTTTTCTGTGAAAAAGTGGAAAGTATGTGGATTAAGCGAATGCGTAGTATTTTAGTAAAACATTTTAAATCGTGTTTTAACTGTTAAGAACATATCTTTTGGTTGTAATATTGGCCAATTACGTCTTAGTAAATGTGTCAGGTTAGTGTAACCCTAAGGCGGAGTCTATACAAAAAATAACTAAGTATAAGTACCTATAAAATATAGTATTGAAAACCGCAATGTTGGTAGCGGGCGCAGAGTAAGCAGAATTCGATAAATGGCCAAAGGCTAGCGCAACCGTCGAATGTGCATTCTAAATTCGACTCAGTCCACAATGTTTACGTTTGCTGGTTTTATTATACTAGATTCGGTGGAAGTTAGCTTGAACGAATATAAACTGCGAATTCAATCGTTTCCGACGATTTTGTTGATCTTGAAAATAGTCAGTTCTAGGCAAACTGATATTATAAATCAAACTCGTACTTTTTATGCAAGGAAACACTGTGCTTTCGTGGTTGTTTCTGTTATTTCATATCTTACAACTTTAAAATAATTTTACACGTCTATTTGTTGTCATCAAATCAATTTGAATAAATTTGCCGTAGAATTATTGCAAAATATTCACATCGATATCTTTTTTTCGCAATTTATAATACGTTGAATAATCCTCATTTACGTACCTCCAAATAACTTTGGTTGGTTATTTTAGTTCAAATAAAAAACATCTAATATTAGTCTGGTATAAATAACTTAATTACGTTACAAATCATTTTTTTAGCATGCCTCTTTGTCGCCGGAGGTTAGAAAGAATCTCCTAAAATTAATCAACGCCATCACCACATAATGAATGGATTTATTACACACTTACAACACTTAGTACTAATAGCTCAGTAGATAATAGACACCCGCCGTGGAAAGATTACTCTGACAAATGTCGGGCCTAACGTTCATGGTCACTAATTTACCACTGGATGGACCCTATTAATTGTCCTTTATCATTCGACTACGATTGGTTTTATATCGATAGTAATTTGTTTATATAAAATAGCGAAAAGATTTATGGTCTAATAAAAATATCCTTACTTTATGAACTAACAAACGTATGAAAGTTATGAAAGAATCCTCATGATTTTTTTATACCTACTTAATTCTCTAATTATTTATGTATTTAATGAACGAATTTTGAATGTTTGAGATTACAAGTTCGAGATTAAGATTTTTTTGGTACAGTTTGCAACAGATTGATGAAACACTGTGCGCGTGATGGACTCATTTGATTAAATAGGCTTACTTAGAATAAATAAATAGACCCGTTTCTCAATATTTTTTTTACGATTTAGGATGCTTTTCAATAGTCTGTGTTATTCTTATCGTTTTTTTTTATTTTAATAAAAAACTGATATAATCTCTTTGCTGTCAACAATGGATAAAAAAGTAATTTAATATTAATCATAACCTAAAAGTAACTAAAAACTATCTTATCGTTTAAATAAAATTTAAAATAAACTAATTCATTAGTGCACAAATCAATATCAAATATAATAATAATATTATATTTTTCAAACAATCGAATCATCTTTAATATTTTTACAAATCTTTTATTTCACTATATTTTTATATAAATTCTCGTATAAAAGTCCCTGGTTCTAGATCATGGAATGTCGTATCCTATTGGCCTAACAAATGGCGCTTATCCATCACTCTTCAGATACGAGCGTTGACGAGTGTCGGGTGTCAAAGCTTGTCATTCGAACTATAAACTCGCAGCTTAGCCAACCAAATTCCAACCTTATTCTCCATCAGTAGTACCGATAATGCCTCAGATCAATCCGTGGGCCGCAGTGACTTCGAAAATAGATTTTTGTAGGTCGCGTTTTTGTATTTGGAAACTGAAAGGAGATTAAAGTGCTGATACGACATAAGGGAAAAGTCTGTAAAGAAATGTTTACGTGGAGTGAATAACGAGAATAGGGAAAATAAATATCGGCGAAGGTACGTTTTACGTTTGATTTTAGTGATTGTACAGTGAATAAAAGTAAATATAAGTTACTAGCTTTCGCCCGCGGCTTCGCCCGCGTGAATTTTCCACGGGAACATTGCTTTTTCCCGGGATGAAAGGTACCCTATGTCCTCCTCCGTACTTCTAACTATATGTATGCAAAATTTCAGGAAGATTGGTTCAGTACATGAAGCGTGAAGAGGTAACAAACAAACAAACAAACAAACTCACTTTCGCTTTTATAATATTAGTTAGGATTACCTACTCACATTCATTGTGGAATTTGTTATTTTAAATATTAATATTGATTGTATTATATAAGAGACGTAGTTTTTTTAGTTAAATTTGATTACAATTTTAAAATCTTCTATTGCATTATTTCTTTCCATTACGCACACTACCTCATGCTTCATCGAATGTTTAAGTTATGAAATAAACCAGTGTTCCAAATTTTAATTATTTAGTTTGAAATTGATTAAGCATATATAGAAGAAACATTATTTCTTATATATATTTCTTCTTTATAACGATAAAAAAATTTGCTCCAAAAAAACAACAATTTTCACTTATAGTTAAATATTAATCTAGGTATTTACATAAAATAGGTATATGAAATAACAATATGAGAACAAAGTACCTAAACTCCATTTTTTCTTAATAGTCCTATTATGTAAACAATGTTCACAGTATTTTTTGTTGAATTTTGTTGAAAATAAATTAAATATTAATTCAAACCTAAATATTCTAAAGTAAAACATTAACCACGAAAGTAATTTCCTAAAAAGTCTATTTAAATTTATGTTGTTGTAAAATCATAAAAAGACATGGTAAGATTGTTTACATATTATGACAATTATGAAAAAATGGACTTTAAATTCTATCCCAGTTTTTTCTTTAATTTTTATAATAGGCAAGTATTTAGTACATAAATAAATGAGTAAATAACAAATAAGTACAATACGAAAGACATTAAAAACAACATCAAAATAACTAAGTAATTATCTTTAACCATATTAAAACTAAACTAATCAATCTAAAAGAAAAGTAAATTGGATGTTCTAAGAAATTGGATATCGGTTCCGCTGAAGTTACCGAAGGAAAAGTTTTTCCGAGCAAACGTATCCACTGTGAAGATTCATTACCGTTAGCGGACAGGTAATACGGTTTTCAGACTATTATTTCAGCAAACACAGCGGAAAATTAGTTTGAGGAACAAACTTTTGACGAATAAATTAGTTGACTTACCAGTCTGCTTCTGTGAATTCAAGTTATCTCAATATCCATAGTTCAGATGCACTTAAAATCCGTCAACTACTTGGATCAACTTGGAAACTTTTGAACACTGAGTGGCCGACGTGAGTTCGGTACAGTTGCAGTCAGGGAGCAAACAGGAGCGTCCAGTGCGTCCCCACTCTTGTAGCGGACTGGAGCAGGGATCTCAACGGAGTCTGCGTAATAGATCGGCATCCCTACAGATTGCTATGTGGGAATAAACGCTAATAAATTACGTACATTGTACACGCGTAACGCAAGTGTTGTTTTTGATTAGTTTGAAGTTAACCGCTAATGTGCAATGCGTGCAACAAGCGTATATTCCACCCATTCCACTCTTTATTGGTAAAAATGTATTATGATCTGATTAGTAATTAAATTTTGTTTTTTTTTTTCACTTCGTTGGTTACCTTAACTTGTAGATCTCCACAGGTACTCTTCAAGTCAAAATTAATTACGTCATTATTGAATTATCGCCAATGGGATAAACAGCAGCTTAAAAATATATAAATTTATATCATCTCACAATACTGGCCTAACATTCATTTAGAAACAATATTTTGTTAATAATCACTATCACTATCACTACATCACTATCACTACATAGTATAAAACAAAGTCGCTTTCTCTGTCTCTATGTCCCTTTGTATGCTTAAATCTTTGAAACTACGCAACGGATTTTGATGCGGTTTTTTTTAATAGATAGAGTGATTCAAGAGGAAGGTTTATATCCCGTGCGAAGCCGGGGCGGGTCGCTAGTAAGATATAAAATACTAACTATTATTCCAAACCAATAGATATAAAATAACCAAGTCATAATAAAAACAAAGAATTTTCTAAGTCGTTAAACAAACGCTTCCGGTTTCTTTGTATCATTATCCGTGTGCACGACAGAAAAAGTTGTTTCGAAATATTGACGACATTTTGTTTGGGAAACACAATATGGTTGAATTATTTCTATGGACATGTAGCAATTAGTCAGGTCGTCACGACGAATAAAAAGATTTTTATGGGCATAAATATTATAAGTACATTTTTGTATATGTATTTGTCATAAAATATAGTATCGTTGAGTTAGTATCCCATAACATGTCCCGAACTTACTTTGGGGCTAACTCAATCTGTGTGATTTGTCCGTATATATTTATTTATTTATTTCACGTGTTTCACGACAAAAGCTTTTGAAGTTTACTCTACACTTTATATTATATGGAATAGATATGTCTTTTCTTTGTAAAAAGGGACGACAAAAAGATTTTTCCAAAAGTCGGCACGTCATTAATATCAATAGGTACACTTAGATCCCGAACTATTTTCCATTATATCAGAAGGACTGATATTTGGCAATAATCTCGTTCCATTTATATTGCTTTTTCAATAGACACAAATACTATGATATATGTGAGTGATAGACGTATCAATTATATTCTCACTTTTTTATTGCTTTAAAAATGTCAAAAATACCTAATAAAAAAAAAATAAGTACCTTTGTAAATTGATTTATTTCCGGTTATATATGCGGTGCGGTAAAAACGATGAATCTGCTACGAATTTAGATTTTATGCTTGATGTAAAAGTAAAAATATACCATCAAAATGCACAAAAAATTCAAATGTGACTTCAAGTTCAAGGATCACCACGTTCCAAAAAGTCTTCGGATTTGTTTATTGCTAACTGCAACCTCCTCAATATTGTACCTATTTCAGGATATTAATTTATTCCTTATTATTTATTGTGAATGAAATCCACTATAAATACAATCAGTTTTGAATAACTAAGTTCTTTATATGAAATGGATAATATCCATTATCCATTTATTTATTTATTTCACAATTACAATATAATTGAACAGTTTACAATGTTACATAAACCAGTTTTGGTTTTTCCGAACATTGGAATCGCCATCAATAAATAATAATAGTGTAGCGTATTTTATATTTCCATAAAATTGCTAATATCCGTTGGTCTTTTACTGGGTTTTTAAAAGCTTTATAGGTTATTGTAATAAATGAATAAAAAATATGTATAATTATAATATTGAAACATAATTCAATGTCATCATGGAATTGTGGTCAAGAGCAAACCCATATTAAATAAAAAAAAAAAAAAAATTTTGTATTTATAAAATATTAAAAAACAAGGTGCACTCCAGGTTTCGTTATAGTGCAAATTTTGTGATATAAAATACATTACCTTATACTTATACCGAGTAATTCAGGTTCTAATCTATAGCCAACGCAATTACCGAAATTATCTCTAAAGCGAAGTCTGGAACAGATACTAGCAATATTATATGATTACCAAATTTCTATTACTGTGTTACTCATCCCATAACAGTCCCTTATTACATATTTTAGTATTCCGTCACGGTAAGTGGAACCCCAGCAGATCTGTTAGCGTTACGGCGATTAGTATTCTCTTCCCGTCTCCGACACACATCAAAGCGAATTCCTGTGTCACATTATCCAGAAAAGATAAAGTGGGAAAGACTGAATATCCAGCTGACCCAATCTTTATCTAAAGTAGATTGTAACTTATGTCTTCTTTGGCACACTGAAAATATTGGGGAATTGAAAATAGATAGATTGATAAACACTTTATTGCACCATTTACAGAAAATAACATACAAAATAGTGACAAAAATAAATACATAAACATTATTTTCTACTAAGCATACTTTGTTTTTCAGTATTTATAGAGTACGAGCTTTCGCCTGCAGCTTTGCTCGCGTGAATTTCCCACGGGAACCGTGCCTTTTTCCGGGATAAAAGGTACCCTATGTCATAATGATTTTGGTACCCTATGTCCTTCTCTGTTCTTCTATGTATATGCGAAATTTCAGAAAGATTGGTTCAGTAGATAAAGCGTGAAGAGGTTACAAACAAACAAATAAACCAATAAACAAACAAACTCACTTTCCGGCAACAGGGAGTTATAGTTAATAAAATGACAAATAGTGAAATGACTACCTTCACGTCTTCATACAGAAAGACCACTCATGGAGTTCCGCAAGGAAGTGTACTTGGACCGTTATTATTTTTGCTTTATATAAATGACATAATTAATTTAACCAATCATAACTGTATCTTATATGCTGATGACATTTCCATAATTGTAACAACTAATTCTAACAATCGCGATAAAGACTCAATAATTAGACATCAAAATGACATAAATGAAACAATTGATAAAATAATTCAATGGCTCAAGGACAATAACCTAAAAATTAATCTTAACAAATCCAATTTCATTCAGTTTAATAAATCTAAACATCCACATTGTAACTTTACCTTGGACATTGAAAAGATTAATGAAGTTACAAGCACTAAATTCTTAGGGGTTATAATAGATCAAGATTTAAATTGGAAGAATCAAGTAGATAAGATTAGTAAGAAAGTAAATCAATTTGTTTATGCTTTACGTCAAATAAAAAAAGTTACAAATCTCAAAACAGCTATAACATCCTACCAAGCGTATGTTGAGTCAGTTCTGCGATATGGTATAGTAATGTGGGGTAATAGCACTGAATTCATGAAGGCATTCAGATCGCAAAAAAAATGTATAAGAGCAATATGTGGGGTTTCCCCCGATACCTCATGTAGACCTCTATTCAAAAAGATGGATTTGTTGCCATTGCCAGCGCTATACATTTATGAAGTGGGTGTGTTTGTACGTAACCACAACCACTTATTTAAAACTGCTTATGACTTGAGTGGCAGAGTACAAAGAAATCCGCACAGGCTTGTATTACAAGATGTTTCTAGATCACGAAAATGTTCAAATAGTCCGTATAATATGTGTGTTAGAATTTATAATGAAATACCCAATGATATAAAAGATTTAAGAGAAAATTTATTTAAAAAGAAATTAAAAGAATGGTTAATTGAAAAAGACTTATATGACATTAAAGATTTATTATAACGAATTGAAATTACATTTGACATTATTATTTTAGATTTTATTATATTAAAGAATATCGGAAGATTGTATCTCCTATTTGCATGCCATATATGTGGTAAAACATGTGTACTTTTTGATGTGTAAGACCTTCTTAACTATGTTTTATGCAAATAAAGAATATTATTATTATTATTATTCACTTTTATAATATTATTTAGGATTAGGATACAAAAATTTTATTTGGAACTAGCTTTCACCCGCGGCTTCGCCCGCGTGAATTTCCCACGGGAACAGTGCTTTTTCCCGGGATGAAAGGTACCCTATGTCCTTCTCCGTACTTCCAGCTATGTGTATACGAAATTTCAGGAAGATTGGTTCAGTAGATAAAGCGTGAAGAGGTAACAAACAAACAAACAAACAAACTCACTTTCGCATTTATAATATTAGTTAGGAAGGATACTTACAGTGAATATAATTTAATTACTAAAAACAAACTTTAAAAGCAGTTATTAAGTTAGTAGATCTATATAATTTTGTTAGAGTAAGTAACTGAAAACTCATTATGTTCAATATTAGTTCTTATACAAGGTAAATGTTTAGAATTGCCAATAATGGATCTAATATCTATGAAACTTGCTATATATTTTTCGGGACTAATAACACCCTCTTTTCAGGGGGATTTGCCAGTACCCCAGGGGATCCAATAGTACTCACCATTCCAATTCCTCTGTGCTGAGGGTTAAGTAGATAATAACAATCGATCTAGCTAGAATTCCCTTATCATCTCTGAGAAAATACCCGGTTGCATTTAAAATAAGTATCTGTTTTATAAAAAATATATATTATATCGACAAAACAGATAAAATGTGGAAATAAAAATTATGAAAACTGGCACCGTTTAACTACAAAGCAAAGCATATGAGGCTAAGCAAATAATGTTAAAAATTAAACTTTTGCGAGCAGCAAAATTTTACGCTATTGAAGGTATAATTAAAAGCCAGGGGATGGTCCTTATGAAAGAGGTGACCTTTTGAATAAACATTTGGGTTCATGTTTTTGTTCCATCTATTCTATTTTCATAATGCAAAATGGGTTATTTGCGTAGCTCTTCCGGGCCCGGGTTGCAAACAAGAAGTTTCTTTCATCGCGTCATTTGCCGACGTAACCCCATACTCTCAGCACAAAATAATGAAACTGCAGAATTTCATATGTGTCAAAACTAACTTGACTATCATGCCGCAGCGTTTTAAAGTGAGAAGGTATTAAAATCTGACATTTTCTTGAGAATAGAAAATATTTAGGTATCCATCTAAAGACCGTTTATCACAGATTTAGATTAGGCTAGAAACCGCAAGTTTGTTCGATAGTATGAAAACCGAGCGTGCCATTATTTTCTACCTACGATGATGTCACGCCAGTCATTTTAGTGATGGGCGCAACATAAACGCGAATGAAGGCTAACTGAGTAGCATACGCGTGATTATTTGTCCATTGGACATACGCAGGGCACGCTTGGACATACTGTTTGCGGCATCTAGAGTATTACAGATTCTGTGCCGTTTATCTACTTTTGAGATTTTAAGTTGATGTCGTTTCTACGATGGATAACATCGTATACCATAACCGTAGACAAATATCTACAAAAATACCTAAATATCAATACAATATTTATGAAAATAAATAAATATCTGCTTGTGCTGAAATATCAGACTGTCATAAGGATCCTATTGCCCATAATTGTTTATGTTATCAATCAACAATCAATTTATATAAAATTCTTCCGTTACTGACTGAGTGACCAACAGACAACCAGGTTGTACCGCATCTCTATGCAGACAATGCTACCAGCCAAAACTACTAGGTGTAGGAAGCTGCAATTTGGCATGCAATTTGGAGTGCGCACATTGTTATCAATATATTAGAAGCCAGCAGGCAGCAGAGATATAACATAAATCACAATAAAAATAAGCCTCTTATTGCGTTTCTCTTTTGTAACGTACATTAGTTTATACTCATCACGAGCTAAGCTATTCCTCTTGGCGCTTAGGTTTGTAATTAAATAATATAATATTCAGAATCACTTAGGTAATTGTATAAAGGGTTTTTTTTATGAATATTAAAATACATAATAGATTTTAGACGTATGTGTGGCAATGAACTTCTGTGTGTGCCCCGCGATATGCCCCGAATGTAAGGTAGACTTTGTATTTATACTAGCTTTTGCCCGCGGCTTCGCCTGAGTGAATTTTCCATGGGAACAGTGCATTTACCCGGGTCGAAAGGTACCCTATGTCCTTCTCAGTACTTCTAGCTATATGTATGCGAAATTTTAGGAAGATTGGTACTGTAAATAAAGCGTGAAGAGGTTGTTACCTACCTACACACAAACAAACAAAGTGTGTGTGTCCCACGGCTTCGCTTTGATGGGAGTTTTTGTATGTAAGGTAGACTTTATATGTATATGTAATAAAGCCTTCCACATGAATGTAGTTATAAAATACAAAAACAGTTATTTTTTAAATCCGACAGGTGGTTCCATAGATACGCAAACAAACTCTTCAGCTTTACATTAGTATAACTATCTGATTGAAATTGTAATGACTCTGTATATCCAGATTGTGATATCCAGAGTTAAACAAAGTTTTGTACCGAGCGAGTAGTTGAGTTATTTTGACTCGTTGTTGCTCCTCGGAGGGCTCTCATAATGAACACTATGACAAGTGGAATAAGATGTTAATTTGCTAAGTACCCACAAAACTATGTTCGTCAACCAACTAAAAACTTTTATTTCTTTCAGTTAGTCATTCTTATAGTTTATCTAGATTAGTATTAAATTTATATTATACAATTTTTTATCACGGCATAGAATTAGCTTTACAGTTTTCTGTAAACAGACATATCAGGAGACAAAAACACCTAATCTTGATTTTTAATGCAAAATTATCTAATTGACTGCGGAACTCTGCAATCAGAAGTAATGTAAATTATTCATTTTTTTATTGTATGTCTGTGAGTGAATGACATAAATGTAACAGTCTAAGTATAATGTACTATGTGTATGTGTGTGTATGTGTATGTATGATATATTTTATTTATATGTTGGAATAAAACACATCAACCAACATCAGAATAATCAGATCATGGGTTCAGGTTGGGCCGAGCTCAGATATCGATGACCAGAGCAGTAAACACAGTATAGCTACTTCAACAACGGGTTCACGTGAAAACACATGTGGGTACTAAACTCAGTTTAAATATTAACTGTCAGGATGAGAGTATTTCTAAAATAACATGCACAGCTCTTAATAGACAGGGTAAACAACTCCTAATCTTAGTTACAGCCCAAAGCATCCAGGGATTCATCGGATATTAACAAATTAAGAAATCATCTAGCACTAACCTCTCATTTGGTCCACGTGTCACGGCTAGGGTCCAACCCTAACCTACCCACGGCAAGGAACCGTGCCCCACCACGCACGGATCAATCCATTTCAACCAGTAAGTTCTACTGAATGGTCTTCCGTGCTAACTAAGTTCTCCAATATCGCGCTGATAACACCATCACACATAGTCACATCGTTAACGCACTAAGTAACACGACAATAACCCTATTCTGACACTGACTACATAGCTACAGAGAATGCAACACAACCGGACGACACGTTCCCACCTCACCGCGCCACAAATCAGACTGCCTCGCTATAATGTCATAACGATCGCACGTTGGATTTATTACAAAGGGGGGATGACACAAGTGACATTGTCACTTTGACACATTTCCAACGAGTTCCGTTTTGAATTTTGAAAACTGTTTTAAACGATTTATTGACTAACAAAATAAACGACAGTTAATTTAACTAATGTAAACGCTCCGACATATATTTTTATAAATTCTTCTCTATATCTTGAATATAATGGTAGCGAATTAGAGATTTTCTTGAATATTTCATGTTATGTTTCTCAGAAAGTCTGGCGGAGTTTTTCCATTTAGTTCAGTGATGAAAGAATCATTTAGGTATTTCATAAAAAGAAAACATTGGTACCTATTAAAAATTCGTGAAAATTTCAAATAAATATTTCGAACAACTTTCATTAGGAATTACGTTGGAACAAGCTAGATCAACCGTAGAACAGACTTACCTACTTAAAAAAATTGTTGAAGAAAATAAATGCCTTAGGCTAGATTACAGTAAATTTTTTCATAGCAAAGTTTTTATTCAATTATTTTATATTGCATGTTAACAAAAGCTATACCTATGCAAATAACAATTTAAAAAAATATATGTAGCTTACATATAAGTGTAATCCTTACACGACGACGTTGCTGATTTTAGCGTCAACATTTCAAGAGCTGAATGGCCTTGTTTCTAGAAACCACACAATAGTTTATTTAAGGCTGAGCCATGGCGTGACTTGGTGCCATGATGGATGGCGGCACGGATGTGAGGACTAGGAATGCAAGAGGACACATCAAGGAATGCACATCTGCTTATGCAAGTATCTTTTTGTATAAAAACTATTCCATAATTCCTTTTTGGACGTATTATTTTTGTAAATGTGCAATTAATTCTGCAGTTGAGTTTACAAACTCGCTCCAAAAACATAATAAAGTTAACTAAGTACCTACGTCATTGTTGACGTCAGTACTCCGTTGTACACTATACTTTCAGGCACAGTGTTGGCTCCTGTTTACTTTAAGCACTCGTAATATGAATACAAGCTATGTCGATTTAGAATGTCGCCAAGCAAATCTGCATAAACATATCTCAGTACCAATTTCACTACATATTCCGTATGTGTACGCCTTCAGTATCGACACAACTTATGTCCCCTATAAGTTGAGCCGTCCCAGGGGGAATCCCGGGGGAAATACAGGAAAGCAGGAACCGCTCCCGGAAGCTTGAAGGAAAATATGTCTACCAGTTTTATTATTCATGTTGCGTTATTTACGATTATTTAATTTCGGTTATTTTTATGTGCGCTACGAATTAACGCTAACGAAACTCTATCTTATACAAATATCAAAATCCATTTTAATGCAATTTTAAAAATATCATGTTCTCATCTAGCCTCGACAATGATATTATCTAGCGATAATTTGTCAAAAATTCGTATTTTTAGAATTGTATGGAATGGTATGGAAGGTACGAGTACAATTACCCATGTAAGAAATTTCATCAAAATCATATCAGTAAGGTGTTATTGACTCCCAAACATCCAGTTGTCCATCGAAACTCATTTGAAACGTTAAATAAGTAAGAAATTAGATAAAATAAAGAACTAAGTAGAGACAGACGATGCATATTTTCACTTAAGCCGGACGTATAAAATAGTGCTAGCGCTTCCTCTTTGAATAGATAATCTCCTTAGGGATTCCTGTTCTGTACAGGAGATTGCCCACAGCAGCGCCTGGCCATTTACTTTGAGGTGTCTTAAGGCTGGTGTTCACGGGATTATGCTTCTTGATGGAAGAAGATTGCGAATTTTAGGTTATATTTCGTACTGTACCCTGATATCCAACCCTGGACCGTGTAGATTCAAATAGATGGCCAATAGGGAAAGAGAAAATACAAATGAACATTGCCATTTGCCTCAATTTTAAGCTACGAAGTGAATGATTATAGAACTTCCTCCGTTTTTCTGAAAACGGGTAAAAATGCATGTTGTTGATTTAAATACTTCTGGTTAACTTATGTTGACACAATGGAGAAATCCAGAAACTTTAGTAGGTTAACGAAAATCTCCCGATAAATACGAAATATTCCATGATTTTAATTACCCTTAATTCAATATAGAAAGGTCTTTCATTTTAAGTAGATGTTGATGATAAAAAAATCAATTCTTTATAATTTTCTCCCAACTTCATTAAACACTTTTACCCCTTCTAAACGCTACGAAGTTTCGCTAAATAGTTGTATCTTGTAAACAGTCCGTAACAACCCACGAAGGGAATTTGATCAAACTTTTATGTCGTTAGCTCTCGTAAATATTAGTTCGCTGGAAACGAGGTTAATAAGCTGTTACGGGGAAATGTAACTAGAAAAAAAATGAATGTGGGAATTTCCTTGTGCAACAAACTCCAGTAATTGAGTGCGCCTCGCCCGGATGTTTGTGTAGAAGAAGTTTTTATCAACGTGGATTGGCGCCCCTAAGTACAGTTCGCGGCGGTTCTATTCAATAAAATAGTTATTGTATGATTTTTTTATAGACAACAAAACGGTCTAACGAGACTTAACCTTAAAAATACGGCAAACCGTTTTGTTGTGTAAGTAAAATTGTCTAAGTGAAAAAAATAATTTTACTATCAAATGCGTGTATTAGACTACACCACTTACAAAACTGTTAACAAAACGCTTAGGTTCTAACCTACGCATGCAAAGGCGTTATTGTGTAAATATTCGTTGCTATAGTATATAGGTGTTAAAGCAATAATTTAAATTGAATTGGCATTATATTTACCAAAACAGTCTAAATACTTTAAATTTTCGAAAAAAAATCATCTTACTCCTCATATTTCGTACAAAACATTTTCATAATTGAAGTTCATCACGGTTGACTGTACAAACTAGTGTCGCGCTAACTGCACTTTATACGTACTCTCTATATAGGTGCTTAGCAAGTCGTACTGGGGACGTAAATGGCCTTTATTACATTTCTTATAGGACCGGATTGCCTCGCTTTTCCGAAGTCAGACTTAGAATAGGTTTCGTTAGGGAATTTACAATAGCAGGCTCCTTTAGAGTTAGAGCTTAAGTTATTTCTTTGTAAAAATACAATATCATATTTATAAAAGGAAAATCTTTCTGCAATTAGTAGTGTAAATTTCTGGCAATATTCTTTGATTTTTACTTTGCCTTTAAACAGATACAAGACAAGGCTTTGTGTGAGACAGCTCTGTCAACCCGAAATGGAAGTCTTAGTAGACTTTCATTTAATAATTCTGATGAGCAAATGATCACGGATCATATCATGGATGAAACGAGATACTATTGATGGTATGCCAAGGCTATAGCGATTAACCGTCACATTTGCGTGCATTTGCTGTACAACAAAAGCTGGATCATAAAGCTAGACATATGATTGAAATGCATATTGTACGTGATATTTGATACTGTTATCATGTCAGAAAATGTTAGCATCATAAGTTATTTGCTGATGCCAAATTGAAACACCAATATCACACGCCAAAAAAAAAATATCACGACCAATTGATAATCTCCTCCATTTTTTTGAAGTCGGTTAAAAATAAAAGTCAACATCAATAAAACTCAGCTCTGAACAAAAGCTAGTAATTCATAATTTTGCTTTTATGCCGTTTTATGTTGAGGTCTTCATATTTAAATTGCAGTAAGTATGCATTGCATATTAAACGCAAATACTTCTTTAGTGGTAGTGTAATGGTATTTCTTTTGAGACAAAGTTCAGTAACTGAAGGCTTTTCCAATAACGCGATACTTTTTAACGAGGTTTTCCTTTTCAACATTTTGTTATGTTCAAAAGCTAATTTATTACTTCGAGTTGCGTCTACTCAACTACATTTGGGTTAACTAATCTGCCATTTATCATGGCATCCAATCTATTAGACCCATCGAATCCTGTGATCCCCCTGTCAGCTTTTGGCTTCGGACACTGCTCCAGACAACACTAAACAAATTAATTTAACTCGGCCACTTGTAGTTGACGTATTGTTCTCTGTTTTAATTTACTCTGTTTTAACTACTTTCTGATGTTTGTTGTACTAACATATTTTTTTGTTAAATTAGATACGTAAGGCTGTTTGTTTTCTAAATAAAATAAAATACAATAAACTGGATGAGTTTACATACATCATTTTTAAAAGTAAATTTAAATATTTTTTGTAAATTAACAGATTTTCTTTTACTTCGACTTTAAATTCGGCTTTTTAACTCAACTTTAAAAAGGGCTCTTTTACTATTACATTCATTTTGTAGTTGTTATATATTTTATTTATGTATCGAAGTAGTTAATCTACATACAGCTCAGCTACATAACTATGTGCTTAAAGCGTGAAATTATGTAGAGTGGGGGGCAGATAATCCTGACCCCCCCTGAGATATAATTCTTAAAGTCCGTTTTTTCCTACTAGTCCTATTATGTAAACAATCTTACCATGTCTTTTTATGATTTTACAACAATATAAATTAAAATAGACTTTTTAGGAAATTACTTTCGTGGTTAATAAATGTTTTACTTTAGAACGTTTAGGTTTGAACTAATATTTGATTTATTTTTAACAAAATTCAACAAAAAGTACTGTGAAGATTGTTTACATAATAGGACAAGTAAGAAAAAACGGAGTTTACTTAAAAGTTTTACGTGCGCGACTATTTATCTACATTCACAAAGTTCAAAGTTTTAAATATAACTCCAAGAACAGGTTCCTTTGGACTCTATAATTTAAAATATTGATCGTATATTATCATACCTTAAATTATTTTTTTAACAGAGAATATATAGGAATGTACAATTGTACATACATATGTTTATGTTGGGGGACCCTTCGGTCGGGAAACAAAACTCTGTCGCGCAATCCGAACGTTTCCTAAAATTATTTACCTTTCATTTCGCTCACTAAATGAGTAGGTTTATTGGATTAAGTCCAGAAAGCTTTGCCCTTAATTGGGGCTTTCCAACAAATAACTTTTGTGTTTTCTCAAACTCGGACAGCTCTTAAATAATGCTCTTAATTAAATTTGTGCAAAATGAAATAGATTTTGGCAATTACGATCGGTAGTTGGAAGGATGTTTGCATTAGTTTAATGTTAATTGATTTATTGAGACGTTTATGCATTTTTAAAGACTTGATATTCCTATAAATAAAAGCTTGAATATTTAAATTAATTAAAGAAAGTCTCAAATATATATTTTTTTAACGTGTTACAATATAGTAACATTTTAATTACCAAACGTACCATTCCTATGTAAAATTTCCTGTAATGAAGTAAGCATACTGTTCATGTATCAGTTTGTTAAATTGCAATGGACGATATAAACAAGTTTGGGTCCGATAAAATAAACAAGACTGGTATTTTATCGAATTTATTTTAAAAAAAAACGGATTACGAACCAAACTACATTTATTACGTGATGAATTTTCAGAAAACTCCATCCGATTGAAATTCTCTGAACTAGCTTTATAGCAACAACAGAATATAGAATGCAATTTGATAGAGGTTTTTTTCTATGATTCCCAGTATTTCAGGATATGGGTAGCCATTTTTGTTTTATTTTAAATTTTCCCATTGGAAAATTTGATTGCTTAGACAAAACAAAATTCAAAACGAAACTTGTGAAAGAAGAGTTTTTGCTCCTTATTTCGTATGTCGGTAATTAGTGTTAAATATTTGGTAAATTCTTCTTTGTCAAGGCGAATTAAATGAGCTCCAAAACATGCGTCGATTTATTAAAAGGTTCCGGAGTATTAGTGTTCGGCGACTCTATTATTAGTATAGCTCTATATTGTATTAATAGGTATTTCATTTACCATTCATATTGAGGTTTTTTGAATAATTTAAAAGCAATGGTATTTTTTTACACGACTGACCAAAAAAGGAGTGTTATGTAAGTATGTATGTATGTAAGTTTCTTTATTCCACCAAGTCCTGAACGGCTGAAAAGATTTTGATGTGAGAGGTATTTTTAGATTCCTTGCATTCCTCCGAGTGACATAGGCTTTGTGAGTTGTCAGTCGTGTTTTTTATTTTTCAATAACACTGCGTTACAATAACTATTTTTTCACTAATATTTTTAGATATCATCAAAATTAGTTCATTAAATTAGTAGTTCTATAATTTTTAACATGCTTTATAGCTGTAAATATTATAATACTGTTCATTATTACAAAGCAATTTAATTTTAACTTATTTTAGTTTGTCTATCCCGCAAAAAAATTTTTGAAAGTTGTGTGTTAATTTCTCCATACAAGGACTTTAACCGTAAAATATATGGAGAAATTAACACAACTTACAATTTTTTTTTTTCGGAATATACAAATTAAAATAAATTGAAATAAAATTGCTCTGTAATAATGAACAGTATTTTAATATTTACCGCAATAAAGTATGTTAAAAGTTACAGAACTACTAATTTTAATGATGTCTCAAAATATTAGCGAAAAAAATTGTTTTGAATTTTTGACACAATTTTTCTCTGAGGTCTTACGTGATAGGTTAGAAAGTTTATTATGGAACCTATATTTCACACATATAGATCTATCTCAAAAACCTAGTAGCTATGGGAGTACCAAAACCGTGTAACGCAGTGTAATTAGCTTGTTTTGTTTAATTATCCGCATAAAGTGCGCATTTTTACAAAAATGTGTCATTAGAATAAAATTACTCTAGGCTCGAGTTGAGATGAATTCTACATGAACAATTGAACAATGATTCAATCGTCAGAAGATTGCAAACATCCTGTTCTTTATAAAGAACAAGTGGCAATTTAACTGACAGTAGTGGTAGTACCGGTGTACTGGTCAGTACACGGATGAGAATTCAATATACAGTCTTCACTCGGGAGGTATATATAAAATTGTAGCCAATTCCCCACAGGTATAATGTAAGCTACCTTATCTATTGGTAAAAGAATATTTGAAATCGGTTCAGTAGTTCCGAATTATTCCCTACAAACAACTCACAAACTTACACTTTCTCTTTATAACATTATTGTGATATAAAGTATAAATTTATAATGTAATATGCAAAATTATAATAATTCAATTTAGCATTAGATATGTTAATGATAATTCCAGTATGCGTTAATGATAATTCCGAGCTCGACATTACCATAATACAATCAATTTATGTAAGCCGACACACCCAATGAAATTGCACAATATGTTTAATACGATTACGCGCTTAATTGAGAGCTCTTCAAGTGTTTGCCACCCAGAGGCCGAATGAAAAGCTTTTAGTGCGTACGAAACTACTTACGTACCTTCCACAACGTACCAAATGAATTTTATTGAGTTAGCTCCTAAAAGCAGCCAACAGCAATTTAATCATTTGGTCCAAATGCGTTTTATTATTGTGGCAACACACGAACGTACTCTGAAATTGTTCTATTCACTTATAACTGAATTTTATTGGTTTATTCTTTTTACGATTTAGTCAGACTTTATTTGAAGCTATTGAAATACTATTCAATAGTTATTCAATTAGTATAAAACAATGACTTTTTCGAATATAAAAAAATAAGTATGATGAACGTAAATAACATTTGTAAGTGAATACTTTCCATTTCATACATAAAAAAACTTTAAACGAAATGTAAAAAAATAAACGTGGAGTTTTTTCTTAAAATTTTACTTTTGGCGCCAACGAGCGCACGGGGATTATATTGCATTATGCATTTTACTAACGAACGCGTGCACCGGGGACCAAGTTACGGGAATTTCAACCAGACAAAATTTTGAGTGCTCTTGATAACTTTTATAATTTTACCGAAATCCATGCTTATTTACAAGTAGAGAAAAAATATTTTTCTGAAAGTTGCATGTGAGCGGATTTGATGACTAGGAAATTTAATCATAAATATATTTTTAAACTTTTTAGTTATTAAGGCATGAGCCTTAATAAACAAAATAAATAAAAACAAATAAATGATGATGATGACATCATCATCATGGTGGCTCTGTTGAATCCATTCTTGGACATAGGCCCCTCTCCTTCCATTCGTGGCGGTCTTTTGCCCGTCTCATCCAATCGTAGCCTCCGTGTCTTCGGATGTCATCAACCAATCGTTGTGGTAGTCGGCCTCCCCTACTGGTGTCCACCCTGGGTCTCCATTCAAGGACTCGCCTGGTCCGGACATTGGTCGGGACTCATTGCTCGGATCCATCCTAGCAATATGTCCCGCCCATGTCCACTTCTTACGTGCTATAGTCAAGGGTTATCACATCTTATCAAATTTTGCAGGGATTAGTTCCTGTGCCGCTTTGAACTACTTACTAATTTGCATTGAACTAATCACCTAGTATCGTAATATGCAATATAACCTAATAACCAAACGCAATAGCAAAAGCATGTTCATCGCCTGACATCCTAAGAAGCTATTTGGATGACATGGTTGGTAGTGTTTGCAACAGGCACGTTAATTGAGTTTCCTAGCAGAGAAATTTACATTATATTATATACCTTACTGTACGTGCATGTGTCTGTTTGAGTAATACTGCTTTGACGTATCATCTATTTACCGTTCAAGAACGTATATCTCAGATATTTGATGTTGCACTTACTTAAATATATACGGTTTAATGACAGGTGCGGTAAAGCTTGGCATCCAATTTAAATGAATATGGTTGAGAAGATAGGAGGTTGATATTGGTTTATCGCAAACAAAGCGAAAAGGTGAGCTGTTCCTTGCAAGTTATATTCATCAATCTAGTAATCGCATAACTATTCAAAATTAGGGCCATATAAGTTTTACGTTAATTTGGTTTTACCTTAAACTAGCTGCCCGTGCAAGGGGGCGTATTTTAAAAAAATATAGCCAATGTTACTCAAGGATGATGTAACTTAGTAAAGGTGAAATAATTTTTTAAATGAGTTTTTGGGTTTATCTACCTATTACAAACAAACAATCAAATCTTTTCTCTTTATAATATTACTAGCTGTTGCCCGTGGCTTCGCCCGCGTGAATTTCGGTTAGATGAAAAATCTTTTTGTGTTCCAAACTGTATAGAAACCTAAACTCAAATTTTCAGACATTTGGTTATCCCGTGTCCCGCGGGAATATATTAGGTACTCGTAGTACAGTCGCGGTGTTAAAATGAATCATAAGTATTTCATTCAATAAACGATCTTCATTTGCTCGTTATCTACAATTTCCTGTGTACCACCACTCCCACTCCGAGTCCCTCTTCGTCCTATCCTGTGTCCTGTCTATTTATACGTCAGTAGAAAATGCTCATCAGGTTGAACATCTTTTGCTAAGGCCCCATTTCCATTATGTTATAGAGTAGCTGGTCTCTTGGAGTTCTTCATCAGACGTTCCATAATCTTCAATTTTTATACGTCAGCAGAAAATGCTTATCAGGATGAACGACTTTTGCTAAGGCGCCATATCCATATAGGTAATAGTGTAGCTGATCTCTTGGAATTCTTTATCAGATGATCCTGATCTTCGATTTTTATACGTCAACAGAAAATTCTCATCAGATTGATAAACTTTTGCAAAGGTACATTCAAATCTGTCCAGTAGTTTCTGCGTGAAACGCGTATATACATACAGACAGAAAGACAGAGAGACAGAAAAAAAATTCCAAAAAATTTTTTGCTTTCTATTTCAGTCAAAAATACTAAATGTACAGACAAAATATTTTTACTGTTTTATTATATGTATAGGCATAGATATGCAGGCGGTGGTGCCTGAGTGGTAGGGGGAGCCCGCCTGTGGCTGCAAAGTCCCAGGTTCGAATCCTGCCCGTGTTATATGAGTTTTTTAACCAATCTGACTCATTTATCGATGTCAGTTTTCATCGACCACCACTTGCTTCCGGCGAAGACAAACATAGTGAGGAAACCTGCAACTCTGGTTGATGACTATCAGCTAGTGTGTGAAATGGAGAGGCAATATCAAACCACTCCATTAAAAATTGCCAAGAGAGTCGTTGTGTATGATTCATTCCGTATTAATTACGACGACCCTCAGTCATGAGGAAATACGACTAAAAAGAGATACGTAATAAAATAATGAGGTATTGTTACTTGATATCAATCATGAATGTTTAATTAATAGTTTTATTTTAATACCAAAAACCATAATTAAAACTTTCAAGTTCAAAAAATACGCAAAAAGATCTGCTGTCATTCATATGAAAATATACGTCACTCAGAATTTCGCATAAAAAAAATGTGTACCAGCGTAGTAATACGTAACTGAAAATTCGAACGCAAATAAGATTCGATTAAGTATGCGTGAGTGTGCTAAGAATTTGAAGCTTTATCATAATTTTGGCACGTGGCAACAAAATAGCGCTTTTGTGACCCTTATATATGACACGATTATTTCAAATTCTTTAGTTATAATAGTAAAGTACAATCTCTCAACAAAAACGGTTTGGAAGTTCCACGTTTCATCAAGCAAAACATTAAAACAAATGGACTGACAGATACTCTACATTCGCGTATTTGAATTATTCATGTACACAATCTATAAAGCAGACAGCGGAGGGCATTTTACAAAACAAACAAATTTTATTGATCTCTCAGGCGTTGTTTGTGCCCCCACAATAAAATATTTACATTTACTTTGCAACACCTGGCCTATCTAGATACCTTCACAAATTTAAATGTAACAGATACATACGTCTCTTTAAATTTATTAACAGTTGTACCCCGCGGTATTTCTTTCAGGGAAAATTTTGTTTAGTTGGCAGGCCTCCCACTCGGTGGACCGACGACCTGGTGAAGGTCACGGGACGCGCATGTATGCGGGCAGCGCAGGACGGGTCGTTGTGGAATTCCTTGGGGGAGGCCTTTGTCCAGCAGTGGACGTCTTTTGGCTGAGAGAGAAAAAGAGAGAGAGCCTTAACCTTCATATGAAGGCCATCATACGCAGAAGAAGAATTTTTCAGTCCAATTACAGAGATTAGAATGCACAAAGTCTTTATTTTTAAATCAATAGGTATCAATTATGTGCTAAAATATTAAAATCACAGATATATTCACATATTGTATTCTGCTCTTTTGTATCCACATATAGGTGGTGATGATCCACATATTTTCAAGCAGTAGAGTAATAGCTTTTGTTTCACGTTAGATTTATGTAAACTTTTGAGATCGTGGTATTCCTCGGCCAAGCCTTTGCGAGTCCCCATCTGAGACTCATATTAAGGGCTTACACGTCATAATGTTATTATTCACTTCTTCTCCTTGACCTTTTCCTACTTTTATGTGAGGTCGTCATAGTATGTTAGTTTCCTCCATTTTGATCTGTCGTTTGCCATCTCATTTCATACTCCCTTCCTACCCATGCTCTATTCCCTATCACAATCCATCCCTAAAATTATTGGGTCTTTCTATATTTTGTTGTCCTTAATCGTCTATTAATGTTATTCTTCTACACATTAGGTATTTTACAAAACCGCCCACCACCGCAAGCATTAGAATAATGAAACGTTCTCGCTACAGAACTGCTACTATTGAATAAAACATCATTTTTCAAAATGGTCTTCGTAACTGTATCGCCCTCAATGTTCCTTGCCTCAAAAGAGAAGCCTGTCAGGCACGTTTGACGTGGATACATGAAATATTAGATGCTTCAACAAAATCTACCTAGGTTATACACGCTCTTTAATCTATAAAATAGCGTTTCAACATTTACAAGGGTAACTGACAGACATTTTTAATTAGGTTACTAAGCTTTATTATCCCTTGATATATTTCTGCATCAAATATAACGTAATTTATAGAACTTTGTTTTTGACGTACTTTTTTAAAGTTAAACTTAGTTATTACTTAAAACTAATACTTTAAACTAATAAAAGTAACTAAAAGGAATTAACTAAGATATATAAGTAGTACATGCACAGATAACATACTCGTAACACGATAAAATGGTCGTCAAAGTGCAAATGTGGGCAGAGAGTAGAAATGTTGCAAAGTCATTTCGTGAAATGAGTCTATTCCGTGGGTTCCTTGTTAGTTTTTCTATGAAAATTAGATGGAGTAGACTTTCACGCCCAATTATTTTGAGTTTTTAACACGTAATGTTTTTTTTATAATATACTAGGTTTCGCTCGCGGCTTCGCCCGCGTATATTTCCCACGGGAACAGTGCTTTTTCCCGGGATTAAAGGTACCATATATCCTTCTCAGTACTTCTAACTATATGTATGCGAAATTTCAGGAAGATTGGTCCAGTAGATAAAGCTTGAAGCGGTAACAAACAAATAATAAATAAACAAACCCACTTTCGCATTAATAATATTAGTTAAGATTACTTGGGCCTCTAGTGCTGAGAAATAAGAGCTGTACCGAAAATTCGGACTTTGACTAAACAATACCTAAGTAAAATATTTTTTTTATATTCATTATTTTTTTTGTTCAACAGTATAGTGTTATAAAACTCACAAAAAAACATACATACATACATATTATCACGCCTTTTCCCGTGGGGGTAGGCAGAGACTAGCGATTTCCACTTGCTACGATCTTTACAGATCTCTCTTGCTTCCTCTACACTCATCACTCTCTTCATACATGCTCTCCGGGTTATTCCCAAAGTACTCCAAAAAATGTTTCCAAACTACTCCATGAAAAAAATAATATTTAAAATTAAGTTTCATTCTACTCCGCGGTAATATTAAAATGTTCTCAAAGTACTCCACGCGATTTTTATATCAAAAAGCATTAATTAGAATAAAAAGTGTAGCTGACGTATAGTACAGTCAGGCTCAAAAGCTTTGCAACAATATTTTTATGTATAAAGAAAATTTTGAATAAAAGACTTTACAATTCATTAATCAACAATTAAACATATTCAAAAATCAACAATTAAAAACATATTCATAAATTAATGAGCTTTTTTTACATATTTTACACTAAAGAGATTCATGATTATTATGTAAATGTAGGAATTCGGCTTGAGAGAAACTCAAGAAGTAACTGATTAAATTATATTTTTGAAAAAACTTAAAATATGACATGACATAAAAAGAAACATCCAATTTCCGTCTTAGCGACTCACATTCGTTTTTACATCCATTATAACAAGCTAACATGCACACATTTTCAATTCAAACTTTTTTTCAACTTTTTTCTCTTTAATTTAGAACCTTATTTAGAACTTTAATGAAAACGATATTGTTTGGGCGATTTTGTAACTGACTGTTCTTAATGAAATATTTTATAATCATTTGGATGGATTAGTTTGAGAATTGATATCAAATAATCTGCGGAGTACATTGAGAATAAATTAAAATAGGTAGGTACCTATGGAGTAGAATGGAAACAAAATAATATGTATTTTTAAATAATAATAATTTCGTGGAGTAACTTGGGAACACATGTATGAGATTCTTATCTTTTTAGAACAAAAGAATGGAGTACTTTGGGAACAAGCCTGCTCTCCGGTTATGGGTGCTCCTAATATATATATAAAAAAAAAACAATAGCTTGTTATTAGCGTATGCGTTCAACCACATCAACTCAGGGAACACCCTTTCTTTTCTAGTAAAAACAATGTTGACTCATCATGGGTGGACACGAAGGTCATTAGGGAAACACAATTTTCTATGTGATCTACCGTGTTATTAATAGCGAAAGCGTATATTGTTTTCGATGTGAAAACAGAAGGTTAATTACTAAAATAGCTCGTATAAAAGCTTTAATTACTTTTTAATCTTGTATTTATATTCCATTACGGTTTATTTATTTAAATGTCAAATCGTTAATACCAGTTCGATGGTTAATTCAGAAACAAGACCGCCACAAGTACTTTGCACTTTATTGTAATTTACCCTAATCTTTGTAGTTTACTACTACTACTATTATTATAGAGTTTAACGAGGTTTATTTTCAATGGGTTGATTTGAAATATCTTGCAGTATCCTTCAAGGTTAGGTACAAAACGTAATATACGGGGATCACGGGTCCAGTAACCTATCTCCACTTTGTCCGTCCATCCTACAATACGGTTAGTTAACTCCTGGTCAATGTCGCCGTCACTTTGGACCAGAGAACCCAGGTCAGGTATTTGTAGTTGGAGCAGACTGGATTGCTCTATTTCATCCAACCTAAATCTGTTTAAGATTTCTGATATAATGTTTTAGGAAAGAAGTTACGAAGACGGTAAGATTTCATGTGAAAATTTCAGCGTAACAATGCGGACCAAAGACATAGAAATAAAAATTCATTCTTTATTAGACCTATAACCGTGTTAGTCCACTGACGCGTTCGCCGGCGAAAGCGAATCGCTGCGAAACGCTGGCGATAGCGAATCGCCTGCGGAATGTTAGTACACTGCACGTTTTTATATGGCATGACGCGTTGCGAAGCGAAATTTGACATTATTATTAACAGTAGCTGATAAGGATGCAACTATACAAATCTCGCTTAGTTTGAGCGAGACACAGCACAAGCAAAACGCTCTCATACAACTGACAAGTTTTTTTAAGTTTCGTCGCCGCCAGCGAACGCGTCGGTGGACTAAAGGCGTAAACGTTCACAATAGTGTGCACCAAATTCATTTTTTTTACAGATTATTCCATGGAAGTAATAAGTACTTTGTACAAAGTACTTATTACTTCCATGAATTATTCACAAATTCTATGGAACCAAAACAAAAATGTCAAACTTGACAAAAATGAGCTTCACAGAAGAATATACCTGTCCTTCACCAACATAGGCAAAAACCATGGAAGTAGTAAGTATGTACAAAGTACTTACTACTTCCATGGCAAAAACCATATCTGACATCCCGTCAGCTGTCTGTGTCTCTTAAAAAAAATAATTCTAGCTCTATGTTTAAAACGGAGCATATAAAATAGGTCCGACTTCGCGCTTCGCTGTGTAAAATCGTTGTTGTCACAGTTTTCATTCCCGCCTAACTGGTTAACGAATCTGTGAAAAAGTCCGTTCAGTTGTACGTGAAAGTTTTGATAGCAGGAGCTTTTTCACGACTTTTTTAGGTCCATGTAAATCTGGACGTGATTTTTGATGCTGGAAGTTCTGTATTTGTATATTGAATTTATAGATATGGTTAAAACCACCATCGTTGTTCAGCTTTTTAGTTTGAACTAGTTTTAGAGTTTGACGTGGTTTATTTTCGATAGATTATTTGAAATATCTTGTAGTATCCTATGAGGTTACAAAATATAATTTCTAATTTTCTAATGAGTAGCAGTATGAATTAGTAGTCCAAATTAATTTCTTGAATTTACTTGATTTTTTGCAGGTTTTTCCAATAACTACCTCAAGGCCAGGACTAACGTGAGCTCCACACTAAAAATTATTTAATTTATTTTACTTTTGCTCTGAAGACAATTGCTAGGACCAGAAATCATATAGTCCCTATTTATAGTTTAGACCAACAACAGTTCACCTGTTCAAGTCAAGATGAAATACATCAATCAGTGGCTCATTTATACCAAAATATTCTCATTTTCACAATATTTAGGTGCATTTGGAAGGTGTCAATAAAACGCGACGTTCAAGTATCGAGGGGCAATAAATTCGTTTTCAGCAACGCAGAACTAAGAGCTCAGATTATTTCACGCCATTTACTCCTTTCATCCAACGTCTTCATAATACTGCTTTCATGAAAGGGATTTTTGCCGAGAAGATTGAAGTTTTTGACTACACCCTTGGCGTAAACGAATTCAAAGAATTTTTATAATAGAATTTCTGGAGGTTTTTTTATATGACGTACCTATTCAAAATGTTTTGGTTTATTATACGATTCAAATTTACTTCCTCGATTTTTGGCCTTACCTGAAAACTGAAAAAAAAAATCATATACACAGGATTTTGTAGAAAAATACCCAATAATAACTTTGTAGAAAAGTAATAGAATTGATTGAATTTGTAGAAATCACCGAACATAAAGATGTCTTTTTCAGACTATTTGCGTTTAAACTTTTAGTTAAATATAACTACAATCTGTTAAAACTTGATTAAAATCAGATTATGGAAATAATCATTAATAATAAATTCAACTACCGTTTCAAATATGAACTCACGTATATTGTATCGCCTGTAGGCTATTTTTCACGTTGTTTTTAAACAAATTTTAGTTTTGATTACTCATATTGAAATACAAATTATTGAACGTGTGGATAAATTCACTTCGGATTTGTCTAGTAGAGTCTATAACTATAAATAAGTTACAAGTCGACATCAAAGCTAGAATTTCTTCGGCATGAAAGAACACAACATTCCATTGATTGAGACCGAGAACACTATGATCCATAGCGGAATTACGCATTCGTACTGTTGGCATTCACGGTCCAATCAAGCTGGCTGGAAATTCCGAGCGCATTCGATATACTACTCTGATATTTTTCTAGATAGAGATAGATATCTGACTTGGAGTTTATAAAAAAAAACAAACAGATTTTATTTACAAAAGAAACTAGCTTTGCAAGTATATTTTACATGCAAGATACTGTTCTATTTTTATTAAAATTACTTTTTTTTCAGTTAAAAAACTTAAGTCTAAGTTAGTGTTGCCAGCATTATCTGAAATTTAAACGAAAAAAAAAATAATACGAAAATAGATTTGTTTTTGTTTACACTAGCTACACGAACAGTTGATAGATGTCGGTGCTTTCAAAAATAGAATTCTATCGAACGGAGTACTCTCCAGTGTATATTACATATCCATATAAATATTTGTTTAGATATGAATCACGAAGGATTTCTGTGGAATCAGATCCAAGATAAATACTGGGAAGCCAATCTCGGTCTGACAACCGAAGATCACAGATTCCTGGGTAATGCAAGGAGTTCTGTATGAGCTAACTCGCGATATTGATGAATGTTCGGACAGACATATTTAATGTTTTTTACTCTATGTTGCTAGTGCTAAGAAAAAAACTTGGTTTCAAACTGACTGATTTTGAATACTGATATGACGAAATCTGCATCATTTTTTTGAAAATATGATAGACTAGCTTTTGCCCGCGGCTTCGCCTCGCGTTAATCCTTTCTTAGCGGATACCTATACGTCATAACATCTACCTGCATGCCAAATTTCAGCTCGATCCGTCTAGTGGTTTGGGCTGTGCGTTGATAGATCACTATGTCAGTCAGTCATCAGTCAGTCAGTCACCAGTCAGTCACCATATATATATACATATATAGATTATCTGAGCAGTTGGAGTTATGTTATGCATATGTACCTATAATAACAACAGTTTTTTTTCCTTATTTTAGTTTTTTTTTTCTTTTATGATACCGCGGCACGGTCATGTTATCTATTTAAATTCGTTTGAAGTTACTTATTCATAGTTCGAAGTAGGTCTTGAGAGATGAGAAGTACATAATGTTAAAATAATTTTGCGATGACTATAACTATACCTACCTACACACGATGTTTCCCTTAGTACCTAAATTTGCTTTTTTAGTCATTTCACTAATATCGTAATTAAATCGTGGCGCCACATTTCCTCAAAATTAAAACACCAATTAAGGGATTACTGTGCAATTAGCAAAACGACTTTCATCATAACTTTGACTCTTAATTATGTCAATCCGCCGGGAAGAAATAAAGTGGAAAAAAATAATCCAAGTCGCTCCTACATTTTGTACTTTGATACTTTCCCTTTGCGTAATTGGACCAGCAAGAACAAATTACCAAGAAGGAATCTTCAAATTTCTTCATTTACTTTTGTAATAGGATAATAATTATTATCTTTTGAACAAGTGTAATGGATTTGTGTCTGTTTTCTGAGTTATTGTTTGTTTGTGAATCTACCAATTGGATTATCTATTCTTATTATGAAATATTGAAAAAAAAAATGCTAATGTAAAAGTTTTTATACGAATATTTATTATAATGGTCGTAAATTCTTCAATTTTTTGTATTACCTATTATCGGTTCACGAATGTTTAACAAATAATGTTTCACAAACGATCATTTTAAAAATAATTGCTCATTTTTCTAAGTTTACTCATTTGTGAAACGTTTTTTGTGTGAAATTTACACCTATACAAAACGACAGGAAAATAATTAAAGACATTAAAACATTTTTCCTATTGTATTAATGACGTATTATCATTTATAAACTCAGTTTCATCTTTAATTAGGCTTTTGTAATTCAAAATGACTTTATCAATTAACAATGTGAACTGGGAGCTCAATACAAATTTTGAACATTACATTTTAAGATGACTTTTGCGAGAGTTTATGCCCTAACCTGAGTGGCTGAGTCGCATTCATTAACGTATAAAGCGCTTTGTTGCACCGAGGATCAGCACTAAACTCGCCGCAAGTAGCTACATACACAAACCATTGTCGGTTTAGAAGTAAGGCTGCACAGGAAGCTCTTTGTTACGATATCTGAAAAGATATTTCATGAATGCCCATTTTCTTATAAGTACAATCTTATTCTTATTCTGCGGCTTACTTCATCCACTGCAGGACATGAGCCTTCTCCAATGCACGCCAAGCTTCGCGATCTTTTGCAGTCCTTTTCCACAATGGGCCTCCAATTTTGGCGATGTCATCGCTCCAACGGGCAGCTGGTTTGCCCTGCTTTCTTCGCCCCATCCACGGCCGCCAGTCCAGTAATTTTCGGCCCCATCTTTCGTCCTCCCTTCGGCTTATGTTACCTGCCCATTTCCACTTCAGAGTAAAAAAGTAAATAATTTATACTAAAGACTAGTGTTATTTTATTTTTAATTTAAAAGCATATTTGATTAAATACGTTTAAATGGCGCAAACAGTACGGTGTGTAGAAGGAAATATGGTTATAATTTGTAAAATTACACCTATATTTTTCAAAAAAAAAATATATTTTGTGAAACGCTTGCCTTAACACAAAATGTTTGTACAACCTTATTATCTGTACTCTTTATATTTTGTGGTAGAAGCGTAACAAACCTCAACTCTGTTGGGGCGTGTAGCCGTGTACCCAATTTGAGGTTTTAATTAACATATTTGAAATGTGAGTATGAGATGTGGTACCTAGTGGCATATGGTATTTGTGAAACATTACGACCACAGTACAACATTCATATCGAGATTCTACTATGAAACTGAAAATGTTGTAAAATCTACTTCTACTTCATAAATAATTTAGCTTGTCATGCCACGTAATGGTTGTTTTTTTTGTAGACCACTTCTAGAATATATAGCATGATTGAAAATTTTTATACACAAGCAGATTGTAGCGTTGGTTTTTTTATGAATAACTCAAGTTTATTATTTACATTCAGATATCTATATAAAATACTAGAAATTTTGTCATTCGTATTGTTAAAAGGTTAATTAATATTCAGTAGGTACCCTAGAAGCAGTGGTAGAGGTAGAAGCGGTGGTGGCCGAGTGGTAGGGCGCCCGCCTGTGGATGCAAAATCCCAGGTTCGAATCCTGCCCGGGCTACATGAGTTTGTATACCAATCTGACTCATGGTTGTTGACATCGACCACCACTTGCTTCCGGTGAAGGAAAACATCGTGAGGAAACCTGCACTATGGTTGATGATTATCAGCTAGTGTGTGAAATGGAGAAGGCAATGGCAAACCACTCCATTAAAAATTGCCAAGAGAATCGTTGTATGTGTTTCATTCCATATAATGACCACGGCCCTCAGTCATGAGGAAATACGACTAAAGAGAGAGGTACCCTTATATATTTTAATAATTTAAAAACATTTCAAATATCTTTACTTAGTACAAAAATTCAAAACAAGCACAAAAATATTTCAATATGCTAAATGTAATATGGCAATTCCTTATAAGCTGCACCGTACAAGTTGGTGAGTTTATGTGAAAAGTTGAAGACACGGTGTGGAGCTGCTGGGAACTTAGTGCAAGTGCCGGCGACGTGACATCCTCTCCCAACGGATCTAAAACGGCCACTTTTCTAAATATTTAAAAATGATACTTATACTACTACAATAAAAGGTTCATTTTCAAATATTTACGAAATGAGAAATGTATCATATTCCAATTCTACAAAGTGTATGTTTTAGGCCCCGGTGCTGCTATAAACTGATACTGCACGAACCACTTTATGTGGGAACATGTCTAATTTTTGTGATCTTTGTGTCTTTTTAGTTGTTATTGCATTTTTTAAGTGTATTTAATTAGGTATATGGTAAGCAGATAACATGAAAGTAGGAAGCGCGTGCCGCCGCATTCCCCGCAGTTCTTCCTATTTTTATACTGTAAAACATCCAGCATACCTACTATAGCGCATACATTGTATATTTAAATATATTCGTAGTGCAGTGGCCCATTGAACAAATTATCGAATGAATCTTACAGCCGTGTTCTTTTTATTGTCTTCTAGATTTTTTATCGAATTAGTTCTAGTACCGATATGTGGCGTACAGCGGAGCGTCATGTTCCCCACTACCCGCATTGAGCTGTGAGCCTGTGACTCATTATATTCAGATACGTCTCGGTGTGCGGACGGTTGCCCGAATGCACGGGCTGTTGTCATTCTCAGTGACTATCAAGTCGCTCTGTACCAACTTCTACCAATAGTCAGGATACGGTAGAGTCCCAGTTAACTGGCCCGGTTAAGCCCCGGGTCAGGTTGTGCTGTGGGGCACATGACGTGCGGGGTGGGGCACGTTACTATGCCGTATAATATTAGTGCCACACAATATACCATCCAAATATATTTCGGGAATCCTATTGATGTCACATGAGTATGCAAAATAAACTTACTGGCGGGCTTGGTTTGTTTAATCGATTAGTTGGATGTTTATCCAGCATACCTAGCGCATACATTGTATATTTAAATATATTGCAGTGGCCCATTGAACAAATTATCGAATGAATCTTACAGTCGTGTTTTTTTTATTGTCTTCTAGATTTTTTATCGAATAGTTCTAGTACCAATATACCATCCAAATATATTTCGGTGTATCCTATTGATGTCACATGAGTATGCAAAATAAACTTACTGGCGGGCTTGGTTTGTTTAATCGCTTAGTTTAATTAAAAAATAGTTTCAAAGCCCACCGCTCAACTTGTCTCTGTAGGTAAATCTTCCGTTAAGCTAGATTGATTGCTTATTCTATGCAAAAATTACTTGATTTTTTAAGAAGCGGTTCGAAAAAAGCTCTCATGCCTTACGAGTTTTTGTAATACCAATCTGATACATCTACCTATGGTTGTTTTGATGGACCACCACGTGCTTCCAGTCAAGGAGTAAGACATATCGTGAGGAAACCTACGCTCTAGTTGATGATTGCATTCTAAAGTTGAGTTAGCTGGTGTGTGAAATGGAGAAGGCAATGGCAAACTACTCCATTGGCGTTGTATAGGAAGTCTTTGCCTGTATTTCATTCCACGTAACGTCACATCTAAGATCTGATATTATCTTTATTTATTATTACATTTCTCTATTATTACAGTATTAACTGCTTACCATTAATTCAACATTAACGCGAAAATTTCCAAAATGTTTGCATGTAATATAAGGCATACTCATTCAGCAATCACAGTTTCCATTAATTATGAATCAGGTTTAAATAATTCAGAAACTGATGCCAAACTCATTGCATATACATAAAGACATTCAGTGTTATTCCGGCATGTTACATCCCTATTGTGACTAGTTTGGCCAAGAGAGGAGGTGTCAAATACAGGGATGTGATCGCAAATGGGTACGCAAATGATGTATTGGTAAATATGTATTAGTACATATACTTAGTAACATTTGTGTATCGGTACTACGATATATTTTGGGGAAAATATCTAAGTATATTTGATTCATCAACTAAAACATTATAATAACATAGTGGTACTGTAGATATTTTAATGACATTATACACAGTAAATTTTCATTGCAAAGCCTTGGCCAAAGCCAACTTATAAGAATCGTTAATAAAAATCAATTAGCTAGTCAAAATAAAAATTCAGAAACAAAAAATATTAACAAAAACGTGAGAGTATTAAGGGATTTACCGAGACCCAAATTTAAAAAAAAATAGTTCCAATAGACTTCATAGATGGTTAAGTAAAAGGCGAGAGAAAAAGTTCCATATAAAAAGCAAGAATTCACGGGATTGGCATTAAAAAAAAAACTTATTACAAAAACTCTCTTACGAACGAAAATCACTCTTGTATGTAACTTTTTTTTTTCCGTCGTACATAAATTTAGTTTGCATATATGGACAAAGGAACTTATTTATCATACGACATTATTTCATGCATGATCAATGAAAATTTAGCGTGTACCTATATTAAATCAAGGATTAAATATAAAGCATTTCCTATTTAAGGGCTGGTTAGCTAGTCCCGGGAGAAAAGTTAAAGGAGACAACTGACAGAGCTCTGTTATTTTTTGTTTTTATTTTAACTGCTGCTTAAGGACGTTAACCGTCAGGATGATACCACAAAGAGAAACAAAATAGAAGTTAATGGAACTTTAATCCTGTACAGTTTAATAGGGAGTTTTTTGGAAAGCATAAATCCAATCTTAACTAATAGCATAAATGCGAAAGTGAGTTTGTTTGTTTTTTACCACTTCACGCTCTATCTACTGAACCAATCTTCCTGAAATTTCGCAAACACATAGTTGGAAGTACTGATAAGGCTCTAAGGTACCTTTCATCAAGCCGCGGGCAATAGCTGTAAATAATAAAATTAAATATTAATTTTTTAAATTTTTAATTAACTTTAGATTAATTTAAATAGCTAAAATAAAATCAAAACCATAATGCTTTCATGCCTTTTCTCCTGATTTAATTATTTTTTTATGAATTTCGTTTTATGGTTCTCTTTATAACCTTAAAAAAGTCACATAACATAACATATATGACTGAAAACATAACACTCCCACAGTCACTTTTTGGGTAGTCATGTAAACAACTAAAAATAAAAATTTCAGGCGAGCAAAATCTCAAGCAATATCAATTTATGGGCGTACCTAACTAAAGTCTTGTATTTGAAAACTTCAAAATTGCCAATGCTCTCAATCTAAACCGTAGGGTATCCGTTCCAAATATAGCACGTCTCTACAGCGCATTTCTCGACTTACAGGAAAACGTTCGGAGTGAGTAACCCGGCGGCGGCTGACGTCCTGCTTGAGCTGCAAATGCGACAAACCAGTGTGGCATCGCGCTATGTGTAAAAGTCAAATGTATGGACGTATGTACATACTTGTGGCTTAAGCTGGCGGTAGTGTTGTCGCAAATAGTACGGATCGCGCCGTATTTATCGCATCGGCGTCAATTACTTCACCGATCGGATCGTTGTGTTATAAATGGAGGAACATAAAAATGTATCAACAACAACCAACAAGTTATTTATATGGTAAGCTGAATTGGAATCGTAATCGAAGTAGACTTCCTCTCCGAAGAGGTGTTATTGTGCTTTGTTGTCCTCGCCACAGAACGGCAGCGTTCAGGGGAAGCTTCAAGTATGCCGCTACTCGGTGCTGGAACACTATTCCTCCGCCGATAAGAGATCTCAAACCTTTAACAAGTTTTAAATCCCAATATAAAAGCTACCTACTTGAAGATCAGAAGCGGCAGATTTGAGTTTTCCCTGGACGCATTTAATTTAATTTACGAACTACTTATTTTTTTATTTTTTTTTGTTTTGATGTTTCTAAATAAGTAATTGTTTTTTTTTCTATATCCCTACAACTCAACTTAGTTTTAATATATATTTCCAAATGTCACCCATAATCTATAGGGACTTGCAGAATTATAAGCGCTGCAGTGCATTGCGCTGCACCTTTATGCTGAGCAATGTCCTATTGGCAACCACTACGACACCTACTATATAAAAGGTTATTAATAAGTTTTGTTTTGTATCTACCTTGTCGCAGTTTGTGTTTAGTCAATAAATTTATTTTCTTTCTTTCTTTAACAAACAACCTATGCAGAAATTATAAAAATAAAAGAGTTTTCTGGCCTACTTACATACTACTAAGACCTAGCCTAGGTTTATTTGAAACGTTATTTGTTCACAAAAGTAGAGTACCTAATAAACAGGCACATATGGTACATACCTAACGGTAATTTAATATCCAGATTAAATTATTATTTAAAAAAGTGGACAACCCTTACTTCGCCAGAACAGGTAAGCGTTATGCGATAGAAAGAGATGGAATGTTTAGGTGAATATAACAGCAGGTTATTAGCGTTGTGCGATCTGAATTGCACTTAATTGAATCATAGCGAGAGTCGCTATTCCTTTAATTGATTTTTCGGAGTGTTCCTTCCGTACCTGTACTATTATGTATTCTGTGACGTAGGTAGGTACATACTTGTGGCCTCAGCTTGTGGCCTATGCTGGCGGTGGTGTTGTTGCAAATAGCACGGCATCGCATCGCTTCGTATTGCCGTATTTATCGCATTTGAAACTCACGTAGGACACCGGGTAACGTGGCGTGAAGATAGTCTACCTTTTGGCTATCCACTATCCACGTATTAATAGTAATTTATTTTTAGTACGCACATGTGGTAATATTTAATGACTTGTTTACTGGACATAAAAATATGTCGTTAATATGGGGGTTAGATTTAGTAAGGTGTTACACTAAATTTAACATTTTGTTCTTCTGTATTCATTATGTTTTATACAATGATGATAACAGTTATTTAAACTATCAATATATTTATGGAGCTTTAAAATAATAATACCACAAAGATTTTGTTGAATCAATCAATTAAAGTAGTACAAAAGTAAAAAGTTAATTGTATTCCATGCAAGTTAATTTAAAAGTATTTTGGTTTAAATTTAAATTTTTAAATAGAAACTATTAAAACAAAATTATTAATTAGGAACTACGTAAGTATACTTATATCAAAAATAATTTATGCATTATTTCATGTTTTGTCAATTTCTGGATTTTTAACAAATTCTTACAACTCGAATTTCGTTCAAAAATAAAATCTTGAGCTGGGCTGAGGCATCATTATTATTATTACAACCGTGATTTGTCTCAAAGACCTTGTAATATCTTTCATAAGAATATTTATAGCTCCCATCTTTTATAAGAGCCCCTTTGGATACTTTTAAATGGCAATTTTATTGATATTCGGTTCTGGAGCAAAATCAAACGTTATTTAAATAGATTTCTGTAATAAGTTGTCGGCAGCGATAGATGAATAAAAGATTTAACCGTGAATAATGACTAGCTGCATTATTTATCACCGTACGAGGCTGAAGTAGTACTGAAATGCAAAAGTAACATATCTACCTATAACATGTTGCCTGGTTTCGTCATTATTGCTTATTCTTTGGTTTTAATGCCGTCACATGGCTATTTTGTTGCATATTTGCGGTTTATTAATTTACATTGCTTAGTATTAATGGGAGCTTTGTATTGACATGAGACAAAATTAGGCAATGTACTACAATTGGCCGCTGATGCGCAAACATCAAATAGCCATGTGCAGAACTAGTATACTTTTCAAATCCTGGACAATAAATAAATAAATAAAGCCAATTGACTTCCCCAGGAGAATTTTGAGTAATTTACGTTTTATATTATAGGTAAGCATCTAGTTATATTGTATGCTATGTAGACTATCTATCAATAAATTAAATAGGTAAATGGTAATATTATGTAAAACGGATTTTTTAAAGATTAGGAAAACACTTCTCAGAATAAAGGTCTCAAAAAATAGTCCAAGTAAATTATGAAACTTTAGCATTGGATAAGAAAATTGTTTTAAACCACCATTAGTCTGAATATAAGAAGTTTTTAGATAATTCGACTTTAACTGGAACCAAGGTGGGTAAACCGTGAGATATTTTTTGTTTTTGGAGTCACAAGTTAAATGAGTTTAGAAGAATTCTCAAGTTAAATACGGACAAGCGGAAAGTTTCTTCTTGTTACAAGTTATTCTACTTTACGTGTTGAGTGCGAAAACTTATAAGTAGTTAGATGTCAGTAGCCAGACAAAGTGTTCAAGAAAAATTATGTCGCAAACGAAATCTCTAAACGTATTTCACTGAATTTGGAATAATATATAGGACTCTAAAGCTCTATGAAAATAAGAGCGATAAATACAAGTCTCTCTTCTCTATTCTTCTCGGCTTATCCCATTTCTACTTGGGGTCGGCTATCCTAATAGTGCGTCTCCAGAGCGATAAATCGAGTATTTTCATATAAAAGATTTCGCAGAATTTTACGATTCATAATTCTGTGAAGTATTTAGTCTGTGTAATAAAACAATACAAAATAACTAAAGGAAACATTTGAATCGTTTAATTTTTGAAGTAAACTAATGTAGCATGATAGCTATATCAATATTTGATTACGTATGAGTAATTTTATTTTAATTTTACACAGCATACATAAAAAAAAGCAAAAAAAGCGAGAGACTGGCATATATCACGGTGAAATAGTAAAATCAAGTGTATTTTAATCTATATGTGTCAAATGTTGTGTAAATATTTTATTTAGTTTTATACTGTAGGTAATACACCGTCGATCGCTTCTATAAGTTATTATTGGAGTATTGGCATCTGTCTTCTCTTACTTGGGGTTTTATTCCAGGAAATACATTTCTAGTGGCTCGAAACTGTTGGTATTGGTGTATTAATATAACTGCGAAGCTCCTAGTACCAGATTGAGAAGTGATTTAAATCTATCTGCAATTCAAATACAATATCGCCCCGGCAAGTAAGGAATATCGCCGGCAAGTAATTATACTTATATCTATTCGCATATCACAGTTATAGTATATCTATTCACATATCATAGTTATCCCATATCTATTCACATATCCTATCACAGTTTCGCAATGTATCTATGCTTCCAATAACTTTAGACGTAGAAGTTTTGACTCAGATTTACTTAGAGATATTGGTTTCAAAATTATCCATCTCTCGACACTGTCGCTTACGGCATCATTGGCGGCTGGAACTTAGCCAAGTAACATTTTTTACACATACACTGGGCAACATGCTCCGTTACAATTTATGTTGGGATATAAAATTTGTCAATACATAAAACCGACGAGCACCAAACCAGATGGCGCTTGTTGTGCCGCGACTCCGATTAATTTCCCACAATTTTGAATGAAAAACAATACATGCAAATTTTACTAATTTTATTAGTCATAAAAAAACAGTTCCTAAAGTCAAGGTTAAAAGGAGTTGTGTGAATAGTAGTGAATACTACAAATTGATTCATAGAACAGTGTGAATTCGACCTCAAAATTCTTACATTTGTGAAACAAAAGGGACATTACCCCAGGGCTGTCATGCGTACAGAGCGCATGTATGGGTAAAAAGGAAAAATAAGAACTTTATAATAAAAACTATCCTTTTGACAATAACTACATGACCAAGCCCGGAAATAAAATTATATCATAACTAAAAAAATATTGAGTTAATATATCAACTAATATTATGAAACTGTAGTGTTTGTTTGATAATTTAAATGTGTTAATCTGGAACTTTCAGACCTTTTAGGCTGATTTGAATTTTTTTATCTGTTTACTAGCTTTTGCCCGCGGCTTCGCCCGCGTGAATTTCCCACGGGAACAGTGCTTTTTCCCGGGATAAAAAGTAGCCTATGTGCTATTCCAGGTCATTATCTACCTCTGTACCAAATTTCATCGAAATCCGTCCAGTAGATTTTGCGTGATTGAGTAACAAACATCCTCACAAACTCACAAACTCACAAATTCACAAACTCACAAACTCACAAACTCACATCCAAACATTCGCATTTATAATATTAGTATAGTATGGATGATAGACACAATTATGAGGACGGCTGTAGGCCTACCAGAATCCCGAGACATTTAAAGTTCAATGTGTCCAAATACAAGTATTATCATGTCAACATCAGATCAAAAGTTGGATATCAAAGTAATAGAAAAAATCAAAGTAGTATATAAATATTTATTCATACCAATGAAAATCTTATTATTCAGATATGAAGATAGAACCCCAGCTGCAGATAAGCTACACAGTACGAAAGGTCAATACTAGATGCAATGCAATTAGCGGCGAACAAATCTAGTCTGCATAATTTAAGCAATACTAATTTCGCGCCCCGACCGCTGTCTGCTGAATTAGTTGCTCGGCTGCGAACCCGGCGTTGCATGTTATTTGTGTGCGCACGTTGCTCAATCCCGGAGATAATCCCACTTACTTCGAGACAAGATTTCCAGAAACAATGCACTCTACGAATAGGGCTGTCACGAGAAAAACTTCAAAACTCTGGACATTTCTGTGAAATAAAGATTTTATCCCGGACGCCCTCGAAAAAAATGACTCCAAAAATCTCAAAATAAAAAAACGCACGGCGGAATCAGACCTGCTGCTCCCCGGACGCCCTCCAAACTAGGACAAATCCGGGGAAAATTGAACTGATGACAGCCCTATCCACGAGTTACTTTGCAGCCGTAATGATTTTCTGACTGAAATATTAAAATATGAGAATTATTACTAATACTAGTTATTTTTATAAGTAATATCACTACTTTACAACGAGTAAAATTTTGTAGTAATATTTCTTGATATATCTACCGGTTAATTTGATGAGGAGTAATAAAATGACTTGGTGTGGACATGTAATGAGGAGAAAAGACCAAAATCTAGTTGTAAAGACGTAATAAGAAGGACGATATAAAAGTGTTAGGAGTGGATGTTAGTATGACAGGAAACAGAGACTTGTGGAAAGATAAGACATATTGCGCTGACTCCAGATGTTGAGAGAAGGTAAGAATTTATAAAGATTTCAATAATGTGTATACTTCAAATGTAAACAGGTTTTCAAATTAAATCATTTTATTTTGCATGTTATAACTACAAGCATTTTGTAACGATTATTACTGAACAAATACCTAAAGAAACTCGTTTTCGAGTGCTGGTTCTTATTAAGTTTTACGAAGAATTCTTTAACATATTTTTTTTTATATATAAAAAAAAAACAAAAATCAAAATATAACATCAAAATTAAGACATGCATATAATCTGTAGCAGTCCTGACCCATTTTTGGTGTAACCATTCCCAATCGACCTACATTTCAAGTGCTATTACACGATAAATTAACATAATATGTCGCCGACTGGCACGCAATGAGAAACGTATGCGAGCTAAATTACTGTTTACGTCACGCAATAAAAAACCACTTTGTTCCTTTTGATTCAAGGAATTCTCAATTAATATAGTAAAAAAGGTTTTAGTAAATTTAATTTGAATTCTTTAAATGCTCTCTGATTGCTATTATGTCACAAAGACCAATGTGTTTGTAACAATTTATTTTATTTTATTTACAACACATAATAAATATTTATAAAATGCAAGAAGGATAAATATTTGTGAAGATTTTTGACGAAGCGTACTTTTATTGATTTATTAAATTTACTAACCTTTATAAAATATACTAAATATGAATAATACCAAATACATTTTTTTTATTAATACATAATAATGTTAAAATTATTATAAACGTTAAAATGATATGATGAACATAAACTGAAAATTATGACTTGAATATCAGTTTTCCATTGAATTTTCAAAACACAGTGTCCGATTCCTATCATCAAAAAATATAAGAATAATATTAAAATTTTCACAACAATTGATTGATTTGCGGGACATGACCAAGCATTAACGAATCTCAAATATGCGTAATAGAATCAGCATTCAAAACGGGAGGATCGATGTGTAAGCAGTGCTTACTAAGCACTTAAGGGTAACACGGCTGGATGTGGCAGTTTTGCCGGACAGCCTTTTCAAAGATGAGAAATAGTTATTTTCTAGCTGCGCCCCGCGAAGATTAATCATCGATCCCGACGGGAGGCATGTATTTACCTTGTACAGCCAACAGCAAATCAACTTACACAAATTCATTGCTTTACTGCTATTCTTTCGTTTTCAGTGTCAGGTTTTTCACAAGACGTAAGGCTTCTGACATGACTTAACAGTTCGCCATCTAGATGCACTGGCACTGTAAATACCGTAATTCACATTTTTACTGCCGTATAAAGAGTTCGTTTAGGTAATTTGACCCGCTATTACGTGTACTTTTTACTTGTCGATGCGTAGAAATTAATCCAGTTTGATACTTGAGAAAAAAATGATTTTAATGCATAGCTTATTACAATTTTTATTTTCAGAAAATAACACAATGTCAGAAATAACTGGACTTGAAAAATAAATGAAAACATAGCTGTCAATTTGAATGGTCCTTCGAAATGTTTCCGACTAAATTTCCAAACTTATAAGGATTAAAGTTACAAGGGCCTTTCATTAACAAACTTGAATTGCGTTAGGGAGAAATATGAGCGAAGTTCGATCATTGGACTGGTGACGCCCAAACGGTTTTATATAGAAATTCTAACAAAAACTGAGCGGATGTCGCGGAGACATACGATGTCTGAAGGGCACATAATTTTCTCTGAATTATATCTAAATATACGATACGTTTCACGAGCGTGTAATTTGAGAAAGAAACGTGTTTGAAATAAAGTACATTTTCTTTAGGCCCATTACATCAATTTGTTTAAAATACGCTGCTATCGTGAGTAAGGAAAAACGAAACTCAATTTCATTTCACATATTTGATGCCGTGGAATAAGAATGTTGTTTTGATACCGTTGTGTCTTTAATTTCTTTGTAACTCGATTCGTATAATTTTTCTGTTACTTAATGAAAAAACATGTAGGTATGTAAAATCTTTAACCGCGTATTTTTTGTTCAATAGCGTAAATACAAAATATTATATGGGAGTGAGAGTAATTTATATACGAGTGTAGAATATAATTCATCGCAACACGGAAGTGCAGACAGGGACATAGGATTGCAGCGCCGTGTTTGTCAATGTCCGTGATTTATCGGGCGGGCTGGCGGTCTCTGCCAAAATTCACACATGTGTGTTTACCTTTACGAACGGATGTGCCGCACTTTTTGTGTGCTTACGGTGGACCACGGTTTTATTTGTTTACGAATAGCAGGATATTTTATCAGATGCCGATTGGCTGATTGAAGCTGAATCCAGTGGGAATTCCAGTTTTACAGCCTTTAATTGTTGACACCCAAGGTGCTTAATGTTTCGAACTGGCCCATCCTCCGTTGGTTGTTTTCATTCATGCGGTTCTATAATACAGAGTTCCTTTTAATATCTCTAATAATATGCTTTTTGGAAACGTGCATCATAGATTAAACATTATTTGACTAAAAAAAATATTATTTATTTCAATCTAGTCAGTTTTCAGCACTCTTTAGTCAAGTGTTTATGAATGTATCAAAGTTCTAAACTGCTAGCGTTCGGTAGCTCAAAAAGCTACGCTGAAAGAAGCTCATTTCATATTAGTTTTAGTCATAAAAATAACATTATAACTAAAGTACTAACTTCCAGTTCAATTTCAGAACAAGTCATAACTTATCCTATAAAGGTAACTTCAAAGAACTGTCGTGGGTGTTGGCAAAAGTCCATATTCATTGTTATGTCATGGAAACGAAAACTATCTACCTGTATATACGAGTACTGTCAAAAGTCGGACAGCGAAGAAAACCAATAAGTTTTTTTGTTTAAAATTCTCATAAAGATATAAGTTAAAAAAAACTTGCCTAGATGATTGATTCTTATTTTTTATAGCAATTCGCCTTCGACATTATATGTTACTATAGTATAGTAATAAGTGCTTAAATGGTGTTAAAATAACTGAGCACTTTATAGAATTCTTACTTTTTCTGAATACATGAAAATTCTTTTCAATCAGACTTGTAGTTCCAAATAGTTACAGTTTTATTACGTTATGAGTATATGTATCTATATATTTATATAATATCCTATAAGGAAAAGATCACAAAAAGCACCTTTCCAATGCAGATCGACCCAGCTACTATTGTGCTGATTTTTATTTAGCACAAAAGATTCCTTCCCATTTCTTCCCGCCATTTCGGTAGGGTATCCCATTACGAATGACAGTAAATATGGCAACACAAAGCAAGGAATCGAAAGGAAGGACCGGCCTTCATTTACTTCTAAAGGATTTCGGTAATAATTACAATTCGGATTTTGTATCCATGGGGAAGTTAAAGTTAATTCAAAGTCTTTCTTGAAATATTATCTGCCAAAATATTATTCTATTACCAAATCATTATGATTTAAACAGGACGATTATTTAATTTAATACAAACAGTCTTTTACGGCTTGCCTTTCTAAATAGATTCACCTATTAAACTGGTTGAAGAATTTAAAACATTTTTAATTAATTGAATCAGGCGTAAGAAAATTGAATTAATTGGTAGGTATTTATCGGATCCTTTGATTAAATACTCCGTTCGACCCTCACAATGTTCTTTCATTAATTCAGACAGTGTTTTTTATTTCTTAACAGTGAAGTAATTAACAGGGAAAAATTCAATTTTGTTTGGTAACATAAAACCACTTTATTAAACCAAATTGAAAAAGTTGTAAATCGTCCTTGAGACATTTCAAAGAAAGCATCTTTGCAAATTGGACTAAACAGAGTTAGATGGTAATTTTCCCTACAAAGTGGTCTTGTGGAGGTGTCAACAAAAAGCACTCCATTTAATACTGAGGTAAAAGTAAAAAAAAAATCATTTCTCATTTTATTGTCCCATTTAAATTTATCAATATTCTGTTCTTATCATTTCGCTTATATTATAAAGGCGAAATTTTGGATGTCTGAGGATGTATATTTGTCACTCAATCAAGCAAAATCTACTGGACAAATTTTGATGAAATTTGGTACACGGGTAAAAAAATACAACGAGTTGCACTTAGGGCTCTTTGTATCCCGAAATTCCCATGGGAACGAAGCCTTGGGGCGAGGCTAGTTTTTTATACATAGTTCCTTAGTTCAAGATTTTTTATTATCTAGGAAGACTACATACTGTCATTGTATAACTTAGTAGCTAACTACGTATACCGAGATATATATCTCGTTAATGGAATAGTGTCGTCGCTTTTCCGGGATTAACTTAACTTAAATGATGTCGCAACTTTTGGTCGGAGAAAATTTATCACATTTCATAAACTTGAACATTGGCGAATATGTTTGAGAACTAGTTATCATTTTGTTACAAATACTCCATCGTGAATCGAGACTTTAATTAATTTTAACGTGGAATAAATTGCATTTTGTGGCGCGTATATAGTCGCTATTGTTCGTTTTAAGTACTTACAGACTATTTCGGTTTCATTAAACTTTAAAATAGAAGCCTTCAGTGAGAACGCTCTATACATAAATCTCCTTAACGTAACTCTGTTGATTTTCAAGCAACCATTGAAACCTACTGTAATTACCTCTAAAAACTAGATATATTTAATGAATTTGTTTAAAATTACTTGTATTTCATTACTTAGATATACCTAGTATAATGAATTAAATACAAAAAGATTGTGTGGTTTTAACAAATACAGCTTTGATTTTCATTTTAACTTTTCTTTTTGACTTGAGAACCTCGTCTTTTTGGTTTTTGAAGTCAAATGAAAAGACTTGCACCAGTTGTTAAATAGTATGATGACACTAACCTTTATTTCGACACTTTATTTTTGGAAAAATACTTCGAACAAAATTACTGGCCACGACATTAGATGTAAATTACTAACACATCCCAGTTATCTCGGGCTGCAAATTCACTTTGGCATGGCTATAAAAATGATACATGGATGTACTTTGGTCCGAAACGCCTGGAGGTTTAAGCGGGAAAGGCGTCCGGAATGTGGCCCCATAAACATAATCGCACTCATCAGCTGTTGCCTATATTGATGGTGCGCATACGTACATTTTATGGTGTCATCTTTACGACCCGTGATAGAATTTGCTTGCACGTAAATTTTTATGCGTCGGACGAACGCGGTGTGAATGAAATGCGCTCGGCGGGATGTGGTGGAGTTATTTTCAGATTTATTGGATTTTATATCACTTTTGCTTCTTGTCTTGAACAATATTCGAAAATAAATTACTATCAATAACTTTTTGTCATCATAAATTGTCAAATATTCGAATGACGAAAGCCGATAAAATACCATTTTATCAATATTAAAATACCTTTTTTAGATACAATGGAAGACTAAATAATTATCCAAGATTTGGAAACCTCCTTTGGTATCAGAATTTAACAAAACTGGTTTATGTAAACTGTTGAATTATATTGTTCAATGAATTAAAATGAATAATTTGAGTGTATTCTTTCTAAACTCTTAGTTTGAAATAACTTAGAAATTAGAAGTTACAGGTTAGTTAATTAGTAGTAAGTTACAAATGACAACTAAATCACTGGAAACTCTAAGAAATTGAACAACTTTTTTCCTCTCAAACATATTATTGCTATAAATTTACCTGACGTTTTCAATATTTCAGACGTTTTCACCGACCTGACCTCTTATAATAAATACAGAAGGTACAAGGACGTGAATTGAATGCTGTCAGCCTATTTTCTATTGTTGTACAAATATACGCCTACACTTACTTTTGTTATATATCTGATATTTCGCTAGCGGTGATTTAGGAAAGTCCTCAAAAAAATAATATTTTTTGTGTCATATATGAACATTATTGATGTTTGTAATATTTTCCGGTTATGAAAATTACGCATGAGAGAAAATTGTGTACCTAATCATGCATAGTAGATACCTATTGCATGCGCGTTACTTACATGAGTCAAAACTCAAATTAAACTAAAATAATAGCTAAAACAGTAAGGTCTCGTAATAATATTAAAAGAGATATGAGAATAATAATTGATTTTCTAACTTTACCAATTCACTTAAAATCTTGTAACTTTCATTTGTGTAATCAAATGACGTTTATTTATTACTAGCTGTTGCCCGTGACTTCACCCGCCTGAATTTCCCACAGAAACAGTGCTCTTACTCGGGATAAAAGGTACCCTATGTCCTTCTCAGCACTTTTAACTATATGTGTGCGAATATTTCAGGAAGATTGGTTAGCGTGAAGAGGTCACAAACAAACAAAAAAAATACCTTCGCATTTATAATATTAGTTAGGAAGGATAAGATTTTACGCGATAGCTTATGTCTCTAGCCTAGATATTACTTTGTTTCCTGCTCATGTAATCAACTATTTATTTTATTTGATTTCATTTTTATATGAAGACCAACAGCTACAATTTTAGTCTTAAATGTATAAATGGAATAGTTAGCAAAGGAGACACTTAAAGGTAGACTTACATATAAAAGCAGAATATAAAAATAAAGTTGACCATTACGAATAACACGCTATTCAGAGTTACATCAAATAATAAGAATAACAACATATATTGTTACCGTTATCATCAAAAGGAATTTAGAAATATCGAAATCTACTTTTTTTTAACATGTGCTTTATTTAGACAAAAAAAATATATACTTAGGTGCTATGCTGAAAAAGTTTAATTAGTGGAGCCAATGATCATACAGCAGACGTTTTGCTTTTGTTATGCTTGCAAAGAGAGACTGCATATTTCAAATGTCAAGTCCGAGTTGACAGATCAATAGATCAATTTACAAATAGTTGCTCGGCAAGCTATTGATCTCGAAACTATCAAAGGTGAGAATTTTGTTACAGAAAATTGAGGCTGAAAGGAAAACGAAAAATATGTTGTTTGTCGCCCAGACGCACATTCCAAAACAAGTAATAGACCACCTACGTACGTAATTAAAAGTTCGAAATTCGATTCGAATCTGTATTGCGAGTGTGAGCCCACTCATTTACACTCACTTGTTAGGTATGCGACATACAGGCAGCGACAAAACTGAAAATTGGTATTTGAAGATCCATTGAGGAAAATCCATCGAGGACGATCGAGATCAAATTTGAATCGTGGACCAATAAACATAAAACCAGAGATAAACAGAACTCTTCTCGGATCGAAGATAATTGTCTGTGAAAACGATTATACTGAAGTATTTATCTATGCTGGGAAATGCGGCGAGGCGAGTAGAGTAGCGCTGATTCAATTACCTAGTTAGGTATGCCAATTTTGAAAAGGATCTATTATAAATATAATTCTAAAATTAATTGTAAAAACATATACATAAAATACCGACGACCTGATGAAGGTCGCGGGACGCGCATGGATGCGGGCAGCGCAGGAACGGTCGTTGTGGAAATCCTTGGGGGAGGCCTTTGTCCAACAGTGGACGTCTTTCGGCTGAGGGAGAGAGAGAGAGAGAGAGAGATACATAAAATAAAATCTACAGAATAAACAACAGGAAACAAAATAGCACATTTACAACTTTAAGCAACGTGTAATTTAAAAAACACACAAGTATTCAACTTCCTTTTGATGTGATATGTTTGTTGCTCAATCACGCAAAATCTACAATACAGAATTTGATGAAATTTGGTACATGGGTAGGGTAGCAACATACAGGGAATAGCACATAAGGTATACAATACTTCTGCCGAATTCCCGTAAAAAATAAGGAAGTATGTACTGTACTATAGGTATGCTCACACATATGATTCACATACCTGACCGAATTACACACCTACAAACGTTAAAAATCAAGGACCGTGAACACACGTATCTCTAATGTGATTTACATAAAGGCATAGAAGTGGGAAAACGGAAATTTCGCCTTCAGTAAATTTGGACACTTATTTACGCCATGTTTTTTTTCTTTATCGTTGCTATTACACGGTTGGTATTTATAAATTGAAATTAATTGTTACTTGTATTACAAAGAACTGTAAGTTTAATAAAGTTTTTTTATTCGCTAGCTAGTTTAGGTATTAAAAAAAATCACAGCTACTAATAATTAGTAAATTTTGGAATTCATTACGATATAACTACTTATATATCATTATGTAATAAAACATATACCTGTGCAATAAAACATACATGTAAAAAAATATGTTAAAATAATGGTCCGCTGAATTTTGATCTGATTACTCCGAAAAAGAAAATACCTATATTATTTTTTGGGATCAAAGCCGAGTGTGATGAGGATACCTATCATGCATTCACCTATTTTCGCCCGTATTTAAAAGCACTGAACTTTAAAACATGTTTAACACGTGAATCCTTTTTGGAAGGTAACCCCAAATCCCAAATTAAGGCTCCCATCAAACCGAGGATACAATTATACATATATCTATCTATTTAATTTACTTAATACTCATGATTGTCCTACCGTTGTAATATTGGTTTTATATATGTCAACATATCGTATGAACTGGCAAATAGAATTATGTTTTTATACTTCTAGAAATAATAACACGAATTAGAATTCCTAACTGGTGGTTAATAAAGATAAATTTAGTCTTATTATTTATTTAATGTCCTGCCTGGTGTAGTATTCTATTATACTTATTTTATTATAATGCCATTCCTAAACGGACATTATGTAATTTTAGTAGTGAAAGTTGGCGATATTTATAAAATCACATTGCTTTTATAATGTTATTCTTCACATTGAATTGAAGATTGTGGTCAAGAGTAAACCCATCTTTTATAAATAAGAATTTTATATTTTACAAAATTTAAATTACATTCTTATTGCCAAGATACTTGGAATAAATCAATCAGATGGAGTCTTAATAAACAAAAATAAATTTCTTAAACTTTCTAAATTAAATCAGTATGTTACACAAAACTGTTACGGCCTTCGTATAAAGATGTAGTAAGGCCCCTTTATGAATAGAGAGAACTCGGAGTATGTCCAAATTGTCTAATACTCTCGGCCTGGCCGGCCCATTACGTTTCACAAATAGACCATTACGTCCCAATCCCTTTGCTATTTCAGAAGGATGAAGGGTTAATTTACGAGCTCAAAATTTAAATCTACGGCCAACTTGTTTAATGGTAGCCTACGGGTTAACTGTGTTGTTAAGCTGAATTATTATGAAGTAGCCTAAGCGATTTCTAGCGCGCGCAACCTTATGCAGCGTGATTTTAAAATAACGTTTTTTTTTGTAGTTTTGCTCATGCTTTTTCATATTTTTATGAATGTAAAAAAGAATATTGGCTTAAACACTATTGGGGGTAGTTTATTGTTGACCTATTTCAAAGTAAGATATAGAAATTGTAATCGGGTACCGCGTCTTCTTCTCTCAGCCGAAAGACGTCCACTGCTGGACAAAGGCCTCCCCCAAGGATTTCCACAACGACCGGTCTTGCGCTACCCGCATCCATGCGCATCCCGCAACCTTCACCAGGTCGTCGGTCCACCGAGTGGGAGGCCTGCCAACACTACGTTTTCCGGTCTTAGTCGGCTTTAAATATCAAGGCCAGGGTTACCGTATTACCTACGTAATAGATTATTATCCCCTTTAGAATACTTTAAATGTTGCAAAGTAATTTTGAATAATTTCAACAAGTAGGTTAACTTAAAATAGGTAAATAGCCTATGTTTCTGGGACCACATTAGGGTTGATATTAGAACCCTATTTCACACAAGTCGGTAAATCTTTAAAACATTTAGAATTTATTAAAATTCAGACATTATCACGGAAAACATTTCCTTTGGAAATTAGTTACTAAACAAACTCCTCGAAACAAGTAAAACAGTACAAATATGAATCAATAAGCAAAAGTGGGACCACAAGCGCTTTATAACTTTCACGGTTGTGGTTAGTTTGGTCGGTGAGTTGGCAGAACGGCTCCCCGGCGTCACTTGTCCACAATTAATAATGGAGGTCTGTAAGTTGAATGGCACATGTTGTTACATGGGCTTCTCGACGCTAGCATGCTGAATACAGATGAGCTTATTTATGTAAATTTGTCTCGCACCAGCAAAGATGGCGCCCAGGTTGGCTAATCCGCACAAATGTTTGAAACTATTGGTGTTTACGGTGATGGCTTCTTGTATATTATATTAATATTATTTAATAGTAATATGTAGGACCGTATTGTTAACTATTTTTATTTTAAACTAGACGCTACAAAGGAATTTAGAGTAGATATGTGTCTTTGGATAAAAATTTTATAGATGAGTTATTTCTTTGGCTAAGTCTATTTTAATTAAAATTTTAGGAATTCAATTAAAAATCATGTGTTACCTGGTCATACCCTGTGAGTCAAATCGTTTGGTCCTCCTTTTTTTCGATTAGGTATTTTTTTACTTGTGTAAAGACCCCTGTCTCATCCATCCAGCCACGGGGAGCCGGACAAGTATGTATGAGGGACTCGAACCCACTAAAACCTCACGGTAAGATTTGTGCCGGGACCATACCATGTGCTATTTTCGCTCTACGGCGCGGCGCGGCGGCCGCTACCACGGCTTAAACCCTGTGCCACAACCCAAACCGCATACCTCCATCTTTTTCATACTCTGGGACAAATACCTTCCTACGACTTATTACTAATATGAAATTCATGAAATCTTCTCAGTTATTAAGCCACTGAGACGCGATCTCAGGATCATAATAACACGTAAGTACCGACAATAAATAAAATAAGTTTTAATCCTCCACAGCGAGTATGAAGCGAGCATTCCAATTAGTACTGGCTTCTCATTAGATCCAGATTCTTGGCGCAACTTTGATATCGGTGCTACGTGATCAAGCTTTAGTTCATTCCGTTTTATCTTAAATTATTCCATTTCTATCAACTATCATAGCATTTTCAGTTGCAAATAAAATCGTGGAAAATTTTTGCATGTAAAAACTTTGTGTCGTATGCGAAAATTCGTTTCCAAACAATCATGGAAAACATCGTGTACATTGAATTGAAATGGGGAATTTGGCGTCTGCCGATTTGTTTCCAATGGGAGATATCGAAATGTTTTCCGTAATTTCTGCTTGCTGGCTTTTACTGCGTTGTCTGAAATTTTAATGATTTTATCAGGCATACAAAACATTATCAGATATATTCGACCTACGAGTTTAAAAATAAAACCATGGCACATCTTAGATTCTTTAAAAATTTTACGTCAAAATAGTCGGTAGATGTGGCACTCAGTTTAAAACAACTTTTGATATTGCTGACGTCGACGTTAAAAAAGGACTAAGAAGTAAAAAGTAGTCAAGAAACTACTAAAGTTTGCAAGTCTGACTTCATATCAAAGTTGTGAAAAGTTGGAACGAGGTAAGTATTCAAAAATTTCGGGGTGAAAATGGACAAATTTTTCGTTGAGTCCAGATGCGGAGGTGTGGGCAGAGTTCATGAATAACGCAGCAGCGAAGCCGCCTTTGCCGTGTTCGTGCTCTAATAAAACCAAAATCTTTTTACAAGCCAATTGATTTGGCCAGAATTATTTTGTTTCTCGTAGTAAGTATTTATTGTCTATTGAAAATCATCATTTCAACAGAGATGCGGTGGTTTCAGCGGACTATAAATTTAAACCATCAGTTACGCAGTTTTTAATTTAAACCTTTATAAAGATCCTAACTATAATATTATAAATGTGAAAGTGAGTTTGTTTGTTTATTACCTCTTCACGCTTTATCTACTGAACCAATCTTGCTGAAATTTAGTATACATACATGCATAAAATGCATTGCATTGTCATAAAATTCACACTTGCTATTTGTAGTAGGCAACCGTTCAAACACTGAATTACTATATGATATGGTTTTTAAGTCTTTTAATAATCACAATTTCTTGCATGTCTTTCGTTCTCTTGCTAATTATGAGACAGATTTCATACATCGTCCTAATACTTATTGTACCAACGTATTATTTAAAAGACTTCCTAGAAGACTTTAAAGTAAACACACTCGATAAGAAGAAGAAGAAGACGCAATCATGAGGATCAATGTTGCTTTCATGTAAAGAATAAGTTGAAATTCGGCAAAAGAGAGTACAAATTTTCATTGCAGCTCAACTGCAGGTGCGCGCCCGTGAATAGGTAAAGAAAACTCGTCTTTGAGAATATTTTTATAAAGAAAGTATATCTTGCACCGTCTCGGCTCAGAATCACAGCTTACATTTTAAAGCGCAGCTTTAAATTTAACGTTAAGGCATTTTATGTCAAAACTGTGCAAGGAACTATTTAATAATGATGCCATCTCAGCGCCAGACATTTGACTGAGCAAAGCATGTGAAACGCAATATTTTATTAACACTTTACAGGACAGTACGGCTATACCAGTAGTTCAAAAAAACAATAGTTTGACGTTAGTACGGGCATCGCAGTAACTTTAAAAGTTAATGTATAATGCACTACGGTGGTCCCCGTGCTCGGTCCATACTATGGTTGTATAGAGCAAGTTTTACTGTCTTTTTTCAATTTAGTCCAATATTTGTACTGTCAAATCTAAGAGCTAAATTATTTACATTTCTATATCGTGTCGAAGCCTAAAAAAGAGGTTGGTATATTGACACTACGGTCATAGCCGCTCAGTGTGCCTAGCGAATACATAGAAACACGAGGTCAGTGTCGCGCCGCCTAGCGCCCGAGTTGGTTGTGTCCACGTGGAATTACGCGCGAAAATCCACGACAAAAAACGTAAGTATTTGACTTATTTATATATGCAAAATGTTATAAATTTACTAGTTTATGTTGTTACATCGTTTACTTATTCATTTCTGACACAAAGTCTATTGATTTACTAAGTTACAAATAAAATACCTACTCAATTTTTTCTTCCTTAGAAATAGGATTATTTTATACTAATTATGCATACGTTTGTTTTTATTTATACCACCTTCTCCTTCTATTTTGGACCAAAATCTTACCAGTATCCCTGAGCATGACAGAAACACATTAAGCCCATTAACACCTTCATCTACAGCTATTAGTATGCTCATGGAAACTGCATCTGGAAGTCCTGCAATACCTTATGGTGCTCCTATTACATTTCATAAACCTCAAGATTTTGTCGAACCATTAGACACCATGAGTGAGAGAACAGAAACAAGTTTTACCGTGGGTTGCCCTAGCGTATTTGAATCACCATTTCCATTGACTTCAGCACAAAGTTCCAGAGCTCCAACTGCCCAAATTCCTCTTCATGAAATATCAGGTCTTGCAAGTCCAGAAGTTCGTGTGAATTATAGTCCAGATGAACAGGAGGAGCTCGCAGAAAATCCTAATTTTCAGTCATCTCCAAATGTAGAAACACAGGGGCCAGAAGAAGAATGGACTTGTACTACTGAACCAATTGCAGAGTTTGGATTTGATAATAGCACACAAGGATTGAGAGTAGTTATTGATGAAAGTTCTACCCCATTGGACATGTTTCGACGGGTATTTCCTCAATAGTTAATGGAATATTTGGTCGCCAGGACCAACGCATATGGTGAAATTTTATCTAGTTCTAATAGACCTCTTACCAGAAATAGCCGACACCATTCTTTCAGAGCAGTAACAGTAAATGAGATGGAGATGTTTTTAGCCTTGTGTTTGTTGCAGGGACAAGTAAAGGGGCCTAGTAGAAGATCAAGCATGAGCTTAGATAAAACATTTTTTTTTTCTTAATTTACCAAAGTGCCTACTTTGAGAACGCAATGTTTGAAAAACTTGCCTGTTTATTTCATTTGGAGTTTAAATTTTATGTTTATATTTTTTTTTTGTGTGTAAAGCTTAGGCTGGTTAATAAAGTTGATTTGATTTCATTACAGTGCAGTTTTTTTATTTTATTCCTTAAGAATGCATTATTTATAAGATCCTCCACGGTACGGTAAAGACCGTGCTGACATTCATTATGTCTTGATCATATTAGTCATCACGACAGTACGGCATATTCCTATCTATGGCACAGCCCGTACTGACCATATTGATGGTTTGATTTTTTTGTCATCGTCACAGTACGGGGTTGCCCGATATACGGTTAAGCCCGTACTGAATATTTTGACGGCTTTACTTTGTTAGATAGCATGACAGTACGGTGGTACCCGAAGTACGGTTCAACCCGTACTGAATATCTTGATGGCTTGACGTTGTTATTACTAATTACAGAACGGTTCTATCCGTACAGCGGTTATACCCGTGGCTACTGACGTAACTGAGTATGTTTGTATTTGTTTCGATGAGTACGGCTATAGATGTGGGAATTTTTTGTATGGAAAATTCTAGTGTCATGTTATAAAATTTTGAGTGTTGCTTTCTGTCCTGTAAAGTGTTAATAATATTCTGCAATGCTTCTCTTCATCTTAAATTACTTGTGCTACGAATAAAGGAATTTTAAAATGAAATAAGTACTATTTAATTCTCTATCTCTTAAACTTTAACGTACGACGTATATTTTCTTGCTTTTCGAAAAAAAATTTAAGTATTTCATCACAATTAATCCTTCACTCACCGCTTTTTCGATATCAATTGTTTAACAATAGACGCAATGCCCGATAGGATCTTCGTTGTTGAAGGACTAATAAAGTGATCATCTGTACTTCATGAAGTGGTTAAAAAAATAGGTAAGTACCTACATATGACTCAGAATTTGGAAAAAGTCTGGATATCTTTTCCGATACTTGCCGGCGTCGATTTCTGGAGAAGATATTATTATAACAAGATATCGTTATACACAAAGCATGATAATCTTCTAACTTCATAAAATATTCATGAACAAATCTAAAGAAAACTTCGAAATAATAATGGAGAAACGAGTTTAGAATGTTATATTGATATTGTAAAGATTCAGTAGACTTAATATTGTATTTATGTAAAGAATTTCAACTCGAGTAAAATTTATAGCCGTAGTTGGAAATAGAGGCACCCTATGTACTTTATTTATCTAAAACAAAGTAATAATTAATATTTAGATCTTCTCGGTATTCAGAGAATCTTAGAAATGAATTTATTAGCCAAGAAAAAACCTAACGTAAAAACTTTTTTAATACCTAACGAATAAGAGACTTATTTGGAAATACTATCGACTCGTGAGCACCTGCTTAGCAGGTACTGGTTTTCTAAAGGGCAGCAGGAAGCATATTTTGTTGAGAGGCCAACTTTTCAGAGCACACCGTGCCAGATTGCGGGTCGCGCTGACCCGATGACAATTAGAAGCAAACGCCACATTGGCCCATAAGGGCTAGTGTCCAACAAAGCAATCATAATAAGAGAAGCTACAAGCGATGTGTTTGAAGCTATATAGAATTTAGTTATATGTAAAATATCACAGCTTAGTTTCAGTGGATATGGATGAAATTATTTTTTATTTTTTATCCTTTTTTTTTTTGGGGCTTTTGTCGATGACATGTCAGTCCCATTGAACAGAAAAAACAACATTAAACACAAAAAAAGAAAACACAGAAGAGGGAAAAAAAATACGTTAACTTGATGTTAGTTGTGTAGACGATTTCTATTTCTAAGGTCAGTAGATTTCGAGATTTTGTAATTACCAGTATGATTTACTTATACACGGTTTTATGCATCTGTGTATTACAGAATATGCAAATATTAAGTTAGTACTTACTAGAACTAGTGGTTCTGTGAGAACAGTAGACCTCGCGAGCCCTTCCACGAAATAACCGATATTTTACCGTGTCCCTGGCTTAGAAGAGTTTTGAAACCAACCTATCAATGCTGTAAAGAAAGTAAAAAGTTCTTGTGGTTGGTCAATACCACTAAAAAAATGACTGAAACCTGCCTTTTCCGCCTCGAAATAATGTAAATAATAATAATAAATATATACGGACAAATCACACAGATTGAGTAAGTTCAAGACTTTACGGGATGCTAATTTAACAATACTATAATTTATAACAAATACATATAATGTATAGATAAGTATCCAAAACCCACATCAATCTGAAAAAGATTATTTTCCATCTTGACCCGACCGGGGATCGAACCCGGGACCTCTGGTGTGGCCGTCTGGCGTGATGACTGTTAGGCCACGGAGGTCGTCAGTCGTCAGAAATGCAGGGTTTGACCTATTGGTTATATGTATATTTATGTAATTTGCGCAACAAAATTAAAGTTCAAAAAAGATAGTTCAATTTGAAATCGAATCTATTATATACATATACGTATATATTACTTTTTTTTAATAGGATTCTAATCATACAATGAAGTTTTTTGATATCAGATTTATTTCAAGTGTTCAAGATAATTCCACCAAGCAAAGCAATCCACAATACAATACCACCAAATAAATACTTGAGTTTTTTTTTTCAGTTTGCGTGTACCACCCTAGATCTCATCTATGCTTCTCATCAGGCAAGATAGAGGTCAAACGCACTCAGTTTAAAATAAAAATACACGTAATTCAAACAATCTCATTTTAATCAATAAATCAAGTCACTCTTAAATGAATTTGCGAGTATCAAAAGCTGTGCTGCGCCATCTATTGATTTTTTTGTGAACTATCGTATAAGAATTTAATATATGGATTTATAGCGGTTTTATTGAATTTCACTATGTTGTTCATACAAAAAAGTTGCGTCTTAATAAGGATAACAAAAATGTCTAATGATATTTTTGATTTTTTTTTAAATAGCTGAGATATAAGGTTTTTTTAATATATTATCGCCATTTTATAAAATTTCGAAAAACTGGCTCGACTAAAAAATTCTATAAAATTACCGAACCTGCTCACAAAATTTCATAAGAATCGGTTCAGAAATGCGACCTGTAGGCGATAACATCCGGACAGACAAAAGAATTTTCGGCTAGTGGAAACTGAGACGCTTCGCTCGCTGCGCTCGCTCAGTCGATAAAATACGAATCATAGTTATGAGATACGGAATGACTCTTATGTATTTTTATAACAATCCCTATTTTGGGTCGTGGTTTCTAACCAAAGAAGAAGGTACAGATGCCTATGGGCCAACCAGGGAAAGAGAGAGAAAGAAGAAAAGAGAAAGAAAGAAAGAAGAAAAATATGTTTGTTTGTTTGTAATATCTTTATTGTACTAAGGATACACAGTGAACTTAACATAACTAAAAAGGTAAATTTACAAAGGCGGACTTATCCCATAAAGGGATCTCTTCCAGTCAACCAGCGATAGATTGAGAGGATATATTTACTCATTATGTTTTCCTGGAGGTACTAATAATTTCATGAAGATAAAGCTGAACAGCCAGTAACCACAGTATGGGGCGCCGCGTCTGCTATAATAATGGATGAAATACCTCACCTGAACAACTTTACCTTAGACCACCTGCGCTACAAGTTTTTCATACTTTCGTACATACACGGATAACTTCTAGGTCTGCCTCTGCACCTAAACTTTAGTATATAATATTGTGGCAAATCTAACATTAAAATTATAAATGTTGTTGCGTTTAAATTTTAACTAGGTATAAAAGTCAACAACATAATTAAATTTTATTCACGATTTGGCCTTAGTTTTCTTATTTTTCTTTTGACTACATGTAGTATTATAAATAATGTAAATAGTTTTATTTTTTATTATGTAATAAGTAGAAGTGGCTTGCAGTTAAGCAATCTACATAATTTATATCTTTTTCTGCCGTCATTCAAATGTGCATTAACACATACAAACTATCAATCTCTCACCTTAAACACATATTATAAGTATCTACAATCCCCTTTCCGTTCTGTCCACCGTTGTAGGCAAAAAAAAAATGCATTGGCCTTTTATATTGAATCCTAACAATGGTGTCATATCATCTCATATTCAATTTTTTCTGTCCGAATGGGGAAACCTATACCAGCGCCCTAACCCCTTTAATTCGTATAGGCACGTAAAACCGAAATTAACCCACTGTTCCTAATTACATTTTCGCATGCTTTACTTTTCCTTAAAAGGGTCGCTTTGTACACAGTTTACCCTTCCTACCTCATTCGAATAGCTGAAAGTTTTAACCCAACTTTTTATTATGATTAAAATTTAACAGTGTAATTCTTACTTCGAGTGTTTTACCTTGTACTTTTATTAAATTTCTTTTGATGTATGAAATGTGGTGACTCTTTATCTATCTGCTTAAAGCGAGAAGTGTTGAGCGATGGCAAACTATTTTTAATACTATATAAATTGTATTTATAAAGCCTAAAAAAATCATTATACATCTTTAGTTTGAAACAAAAATCAATATTATATCACATATATCAGGTCGTTTTACGACCTGACCCAGTTATTATAACTAAAAAATAATATTTTGTCTTACAATGAAACATCATAAATAAATTAAGGCCTATGCGGTCCAAGTAGTAGATATATATAGTCTCAGAATTCTGAATAAGGTCTAGAAATGGCTGTAATTAAAATAGAGTAGGAGATACTGTAGTAAGCTCTGTTGACCCCGAAATATAATTTTTGAGTATTCTCCCAGCAAACATTTTTGGTCGAAATTACCATAAAATTACCTATTCTTGGTATAGGTAATTTTATGATAATCTCGACCAAAAAAATTTGCTGGGCTAAACCATCATCTAAATAAAATACATCAAAGCGCACTTTCAAAACAACGACATTTATTAAAATCTACCTCTTACGAGTAGAATTCCAATTTTCATTATAAATGTTTAACAAAATAATCTCATTAAGGCTCCAATTACAAACTAGAAATTCAAACTAATAGACACCGAGAATAACCACAGAGGTACTATTAACCAAAACAGCCAAGACCATATCGTATTTCAATTGAGGCGTAAATATGTTTAATGAGCCAATTCATGTCCTATTTCAACAGAGTTAAAATTCAAATTGCAAAGTGCCAGAATGTTGAAAATTATAAAGTAAACTTGTCATGCCTGAACGACTATGTAACATGTTTCGCGGGAGCTTAAAATTCCGTCAAATAGCGTCGCTTCGAGTAATTTCCTCTGTATGAGCAGAGCCGACGCTCGTAAAAGACGTGCGTTTCGTTTCAACATAATATGATAAGTTAGTGCACGATCTTCAATAAATCCTTCTACTCATTATGTACCATAAAATTAAATAATTTGCTTGACTTTGTAAGGTAGACTGGTAATTTTTTCAGAAATATAGAGCTTCAATTGAAGCACAATTAAAGCATATTTCTAATCATATTTTAAATTTCTATCATGTGAATTGCATCGTAAATCCAATTAATTTACTCTATGCTTATTTACCTCGACTCAAAACAAACCTCTGAGCAACTATTCCAAATTCTAGGGATATCTCAACACGCCGGGTTGCGTCAGAATGAAAAATATGGTGCGAACATTGTGTTTATTTAACTAAGGTTCTGTAATTTATTAGAACAGATAAATTTCACCCTAAAACGCCAGTGGGGGAGCACAACGTATTACTCGTATTGATGATATCAACCAAAAGGGATTAATATATCCCAGAGGCACTCTATTTCGCACTCTCATTAATCGATCTCACGTGCCTAGCTAAATTATATCATGTATTTTATAAAATTAAATAATATCAAGTTTTCGCGTTGAAATTATATAGGTAAGTTTGTTTTTGTTTGATAGGTAACTTCTTTCTTATATACTTACTTTCTGTGGTGCTACAAACCTTTGTGTGTCTTGGCTTCCTCCACGATATTCTTCCACTTCGTGCCCTCTGCATGGCCTCCCGGCTGCGGCGTCAAGTTGTTTTCTTGCCCTTATCTTCATAGCATCCTAATACATCATCCCTATAAATAGCAAGCATCGCCTATATATTAAGTCTTAATGTATCCTGTACTTGTTTTGGTGCAATAATAGTACATTGTTACCGAGTGGGTGAAAGTAACTTTTTTAAGGTCCGAGACGGGGTTCCAGTTCGAGTGACTTAAAAAAGTCTTTCACCCGAGGTAAACACTGTGCTTTTCATTACGAATACAAGGAAAGTAAAAATAAAAACATGAATTAGCTAAAGAAATAATGAGTAAATTATCCGGAAGCATAAACAAAAACTAAACTTGAAAAAAAAAATAAGATCGGATTGCGGCTTTAGCTTTCAGCATATTTTTTTTTTCTGTAGCCGACCAACTATTTAGCTATTAGATTGGAACCAAATGAAAATATTTGGTTCCATCATTGAAAAAATTATAAAAAAATCTATGTTTTAAACAATTATAGAAAAAAAAGATTCTTTAACTTCATGTTATTTCAATTTTACATAATATGTTGAATGGCTGTATAGAAAGTTGGAACATGGTTCAATAGAATAACGTGAAAATAGAACTAGTTTTTTTTAAATAATTTGACAGCTGTCAAGTAAAAATGATTCTACCTAGGGCTGAAAAGTATTACTTTCACCACGCTCCTCAGGCAACTTCAGACTTACTTTCAAAGTGTGAGTAATGAAAAGTATTTTACTTACTTACCTCTAAAAAAAATAAGCAGATACCTAATTCAAGTGACAATCTTAAATACCTATCTATAGGTTAAGGGCTCTTTGAAATTTGTTGGATTACCTAGATAAAGTGATCATCATAGAAGTAGGATAGGAAGGGATGCGCGGGGGCACGCGCTTCCTACTTTTATGGTCATCAATGACTAATAAAAAATAAAATAATTTGAAATAATAATAATAGTCCATAAATTAATTATAAAAATACAGACTAATGAGCACGATGACATAAAAAAAGGAAAATGCGACAGTATCAATGATGGGTTCCAGAAATTTGTTTTGCATAGCAGTTGCGCACAATTAGACATTTCAAATGCTACATATATCGGCATACTAAGCTCCTAACATGGCAGTTTGCTTTATCCGCCGATAAATCTCAAATTGGTACATTTTAATCGACATAATGTATTAAGCGGCATTATCGGTTATAGTCCACAAGGAATGGTATGTAGTATAGGTCCTATACTACGTATATAACCTACGACAGGTAAGGGATGATTTGGATCAATTGTTTGTTACTCAATGACGCATTTAAACGTAAAGGTAGTACAATTAATCATTATTTATATACAAGATAATTTTTGTAACAAAATTATAGTTTTATTACCGAACGTTGAACGGAATTTAAATCAAGTTGGTGCACGCGATCAGTCGAAGCGGTGGTGGCCGAGTGGTAGGGCGCCCGCCTGTGGATACAAAATCCCAGGTTCGAATCCTGCCCGGGCTACATGAGTTTGTATACCAATCTGACTCATGTTAGTTTTCATCGACCACCACTTGCTTCCGGTGAAGGAAAACATCGTGAGGAAACCTGCACTCTAGTTGATGATTATCAGCTAGTGTGTGAAATGGAGAAGGCAATGGCAAACCACTCCATTAAAAATGCCATGAGAGTCGTTGTGTGTGTTTCATTCCATATAATGACCACGACCCTCAGTCATGAGGAAATACGACTAAAGAGAGGGTGCTTGTCAAAAAAAGCACTTATTTTCAGTAACCTAAATATTAAATAATTAATAATTATTCTTGTTCACCAGTTGAGGTTCGTTGAATAATTATTAATTATGTATAATTCTCGTGCATTAGATATATATTGACTAAATAATCCTTTTTACTGTTAGACATATGGCATGGTAGTAGAATAAATGGCTATTTTATTTTATTTCATTTCATTTCATTTCATTTCATTTCATTTCATTTCATTTCATTTCATTTCATTTCATTTCATTTCATTTCATTTCATTTCATTTCATTTCATTTCATTTCATTTCATTTCATTTCATTTCATTTCATTTCATTTCATTTCATTTCATTTCATTTCATTTCATTTCATTTCATTTCATTTCATTTCATTTCATTTCATTTCATTTCATTTCATTTCATTTCATTTCATTTCATTTCATTTCATTTCATTTCATTTCATTTCATTTCATTTCATTTCATTTCATTTCATTTCATTTCATTTCATTTCATTTCATTTCATTTCATTTCATTTCATTTCATTTCATTTCATTTCATTTCATTTCATTTCATTTCATTTCATTTCATTTCATTTCATTTCATTTCATTTCATTTCATTTCATTTCATTTCATTTCATTTCATTTCATTTCATTTCATTTCATTTCATTTCATTTCATTTCATTTCATTTCATTTCATTTCATTTCATTTCATTTCATTTCATTTCATTTCATTTCATTTCATTTCATTTCATTTCATTTCATTTCATTTCATTTCATTTCATTTCATTTCATTTCATTTCATTTCATTTCATTTCATTTCATTTCATTTCATTTCATTTCATTTCATTTCATTTCATTTCATTTCATTTCATTTCATTTCATTTCATTTCATTTCATTTCATTTCATTTCATTTCATTTCATTTCATTTCATTTTATTTTATTTTATTTTATAAATATTAAATTAGTTTTAAAATGGCATCTGGTGACGAATCTACGTACTTATACTTTTTTGATGACAAATTGACTTCGATGGCTAAATTAACAGTAATTATTAGTATTTTCTACATTAAAAAGAACGGTAGAGCACAGAAACATACCATTACTTCAATAATATTTTCTAAAGTACTTTAAATTTTTCGGCTATGAAAAGTGATTAACCTTCACAAATATACTCGATAATATCTCAAGGGGTTTAGAAGCACAGTATATTATCATTTAACTGACAAGCTAGCACCTGCCCAAATTGTTGCGTGACGATCGACCATTAATCAATATATGCCGAAACTTGTATGAACGATACACTCTTCATAATAATACCCCATGATGTAGGCCTAAGGCTAATAGGTATTGTGGAGAGAAGATGAAAATTGTTTACTTAATATAACAAACGTGTATACACATTTTTTGCAATATATAAAACAATTTAAGAGAGAAAAAAAGAAAAGTTATCTAATTTTTACATAAAAAAACAGTAATATATAAACAAACATTCTCACAAAACATTCAAACTTAGGTACATTGCCATATCCAAAGTTTTCTAAGAAACGTTTGCTCAAGCCATAAAAATGCTTAGTTCGAAGTTGCACCTAGCATTCTTGATTTCACCGTAAGTCTTTTGAACTCTGCTTTGGTCAGCGTCTAAATTCATAAGTACTTTAAACTTATGGCTTCTACCAAGAGAAGTGAGTGGTCGTAAATTCAACTTATTCCACATAGGGCATTCGAGTAAATTCAATGTATTCCACCCGCTATATTCGAATATCACCTGTTATGAAAGCACCAATCTATTTCAAAGAGCACCTATCAAGTCTTAGTTGGTTTTCCAAGAAAAGTAATCTAAGATTTCTTGGGTGAGTAAGCACACATATTGATGCAATATAATTTTCATGTTGTGTTGTTGGTAGCTAATATCAATTCAATACGTTACATTAGAGTTTATATACCATATAATAGATATATAGATCAACTCAATACTTCCATTACCAACTAAAAAAGATTACCACCAACATCATTTGGCATGACTACTTCATAGATATAATATTATCATGTACAGCCTATAGATATAAAAGCATCCTTATACAAATAATGTCAATAGCTATTTACGTGGAATCATATATTCTTAAGGATATTAATTTTCCGAGAAACGTTACCCGGAAACATGATAATAGAAAGAAAATAACAAAATGGAAACAAAAAAGACGTCTAATTTATCCGAGTCGCTTGGCTTAAACATCTTTCCTCAAAGAAAAATAAACCACTGTAAAGGAACTAAGTCCAACCGCTTGGGGCAATCACAACGGAACACTCATTTATCCTGGAGGTATCAGTAAGTTAATAAGATGGATGAATTTAGATGTTATTTAGCTGAAACAAAAGAGATTATTAAAAATTGAGCAGTTGAAAAAATGGTTGTGGAACATCTGCCCCACGATGATTTTTTTTACCATTATTATTTTTTCTTCTGGAATTCCTTTTCGTTATGGGTTTACAAACTTCCAACGAAGGGATTGTCAATTTACTTTAGAGCAGAACAACTAAAACGAATTATGGCCACCATAGCTTATGTGATTTTTCGCTTACAAGGTACTTTACTACTACTAGTAAGGAAAGTACCGGTACTTTATAAAATAATTTGGTACCGGTAAATTCGGGTAACCACCCCTGCTACTAAGTATTCCTAAATACTTAGTACCTAGCTGAGATTTTCAGCTATTTGGGCACATTTACGCATCAGAGGTCAAAGCTGAACTAAACTTAGACAGGAACATTCATAGCATTGATTCCAATCCGACTGAGACGATGTGATTTATGTATTATGAATTTAAATACAATACTGTCTTTCTCGAATTGCCTGTCAAAGTCAAAGTCAATTATTTTTATTTATATAGGCTTAAAAATAGCACTTATAAATCGTCAAAATCTTGTTTTTTTAGTTAGTTGACGTCATAAAATTACTTAAAGCTAAGGTTACCACCGCCTCCAAAGCATTATATATATATTCCAAATCTATAAAAAACACAAAAACATTAAAAAAAAAACAACTGCAGTTCGAGAGGTCACCTAATAAGACACGATCAAGATGTTTAAGATATAAGATATAAAATTAAGAAACATTACATTTTTAATTTAGTTTAGTTTTAGTAGTTACTTATATATACCATATGTTTTCTGTACATTTTATTGCAAATAAATTTTACATCCTACTTCCTACTAATCCCACTAATATTATAAATGCGAAAGTTTGGATGTGAGTTTGTGAATTTGTGAGTTTGTGAGGATGTTTGTTAATCAATCCCGCAAAATCTACTGGACGAATTTCAATGAAATTTGATACACGGGTAGAAAAATACCGGGAATAGCACATAGGGTACTTTTATCCCGAAATTCCCACGGGAGCAAAGCCCCGGGGCGCAGCTAGTAGTTACATAAATACAAACAGATACCCAGGAAACATTCCTTTTTTGGAAAGTTGTGTTATAAATTATAACGTTATTTCTCTCCACTTAAAGCAATACCAACCCGTGTGGTTCCCGGGTTAGAATAGGACCACTCCATCTCATTAAATGGATGTCGTAAGAGGCGACTAAGGGAAATGCTTCCGATGGGCAGCAGCGTCGGAAGCTCACAAAGCCAAAAAAAAACTGCGCTCGCCAACCCGCCTGCCAAGCGTGGTGAGTATGGCAAATCCCCCCAAAATCTTGGGGGAGACCTTTATCCAGCAGTGGATATTTTGCGGTTGTAATGATGATGATGATGAAAGCAATACCAAATTAGCTCATTGAAATAAATAATAATAAATAAATAACCATAGTTTACTAAATTACAGTCAACAAGTAGAGCAATCCATCTTTCATGAGCGGATGACGATTTGCAATGCACAATGTATGTAGATACGGCATCTGTCCGTATACAGGTTAGCAACGTGTACGGTAGCTATATGTCACCGGGCGGGACACTGCGGCCGGTGAATTATTCATGAGACATATGGACCTAAGGCAGACTGGATTTTACACTAGAATTTTAAAATATCTATACTTACGCTGCTTTAAAATTTGAAATTGTTTTATAAAAATGGTAGGGAATGGCGAACGTGGATTTCAGTGTTTGAAGTGAGTGAACGAGGAAAAGAGTCATTTATAAAGTATCGGAAAATAAATGTGTGGAATGAAAGAGGATGTAGTGACCAAAATTGAAAAAGGAATGTGACCTCGTAGAACGCACTCCGACCAGATTGCGGATCTCCTTAAAAAGGAGGGTTATTAGGAGCACCCATAACCGGAGAGCATGTATGAAGAGAGTGATGAGTGTAGAGACAGCAAGAGAGATCTGTAAAGATCGTAGCAAGTGGAAATCGCTAGTCAATGCCTACCCCCACGGGAAAAAGGCGTGATAATATGTATGTATGTATGGAAAATAAATGACTGTATCTAGGTTTTTTACACAAAGGGAACATGTTGCCCTAGATACAGTAACCGTTAAAGAAAGGAGTACAGGGTTTTCCCCAACAGTGGGACATTATATCAAAATCAAAAATTCTTTATTGAAACTTGGCCTAAAAAAAATAATATATTATGTCTCAAAGCTACAAACTACTAGCATTTCGGTTACCAGGTTAATTAAATAAAACAAGAGCTTGCAAAAACAGAGCAAAACCACAAACAGAGACGATTATTTACAAAATTAATTTATGTTTGTGTTTGATATTAATACCTATAATAAGTGTTACTCACCGACATAAAATTTTGTGTAGTTATATTCAAACTTTAACAAGCTAATTATTAAAAAATAAAAAACACGACTGACAACTCACATAGCCTATGTCATTCGGGCTAATGCAAGGAATCTAAAAATACCTCTCACATCAAAATCGGTTAAGCCGATCAGGACTTAGGTGGAATAAAGAAATTACATACATACATGAACCCTGAAAACATAACACTCCTTTTTTGGTCAGTTGTGTAAAAAATATAAACAAGTAAAAAGTCCAAATATCAAAAACGAAACTCGATGCGTTCAATCTCAAAAACTGGCTTAGATTTGGCTTCTGTATCCACTTGAGTTATGACTTGGCCCGCTGCCACTTCAAGCCTGGACTACGAGCTGGAATAATCAATTTTGGACATCTTTATTCCTACATCTCTTAAACATTAACAACCGCTCGAATTTTGTTTTGAAACTTTCCACTACGTTTTCATTTCATTTCGACTTGACTATTTTAACAGTAAAATTAAACTATTATCTAACAGACATTGAAATTTTTTATGAAAATATATGCACGCAAATAACTTTAAAACTCGAATGTTTTCAGAGTATTATAATGGCCCTCAAATTTGTTATTAAACGTCATATTGCGCTTATTATACTACGTTAAGTTGATAAGAAATATCAGTATCGTTTGACATATAAAAAAATACTATTCTAGACTTTAAATCAATGGGAAAATGAAATTTAAAAAATCTTGTAACAAAGTCGAACCTTTGAACTTCAAAAGTCACGAAATTATGGTAATAGATTCGTCTCGCGTTAATTCACAGTTCGCTTTAAATAAGTTCTCAACGCGAGATTAGAATAATGATACAACTCGTTAACGAAAGTACCTGTAATTAGCTGAAGCACTTAAAAGTGGGTACATATTCTAGACCGGCGACGAAGTTAATAGGAATAATGTGGAAATAAATGGGAAAAGTTAACTCATTTAGTAGCTCCTTGGCGTCCGCGAGTCCTGTTGGAGCCGGTAGACGCTGCAAATTGGCCAGTACTTTACAATCACCCCTTTTTGTAAAATTACACCTCTGACGTGACCAGAATGCGCGGGAAAGTTATCAGCGAGGTTTGAGTGGTTCTTTAATACTTACACCTCAATTTTTTGATGTAACATGATTTTCGCTTTATTTCAAGCTACTACTTAGTTATGGTGTAACAACAACTGAGGTGGCTGGCAACGAGAAAGCAGACGAGCTTGCAAGGAGAGGATCAAGCAATCCGCTAATCGGAGCTGAGCCTTTTGTAGGACTGCCATATGGTAGGGTAACGACGGCAATTAGATAATGCAAATGTTGAAAGTAAACAAAGAGTAGAATGGAGCGAACTGAGTGATGTCATCTACTCAAGGCAACACTTGATGCTGGCAACATAAAGTGGTACAAAATGATCTAAACAAAAAACATACAAGAATTTTAATGGGACCTGACCGGACATTTCGAATGTCGTGGGCACCTGTTCAAGCTAAAACATGTCGAAAGCCCTTTATGTCGGGTGTGAAGAGGAGAAGCAGAGGGGTCTATGGAGCACATTATGTGTGAGTGTGATTCGCTGGCTAACAAGCGGCTGGCCCTCTTTGGAACTGCGTATCCGGAACTAGAGGAACAGGCACTTCGCAGCCGGTGATATCCTAAAGCTTATGCAGTCCTTCTTCAGGAATCCCGCTGTGTGTGAGTAAGGCTTGGAGGTAAGTACAAAACGGTCTAAAAACTCGACGTGCTACCGTAAACACAAACCCCGCAGCAAGATAAGATAACAACAATGAAGTTAGAACAGTATAAAGTAATAATAGAAAACCTATCTTCATTGCTGACAAGGGTTTTGTGGTTGCCACTTAAGTACAGTCTTCCATTCTGGTCTGGGAGCAAAAAAAAACATAAAATGTGCCAGCTGCTTCTCTTTTCGCGCAGATTGTAAAAATCAATCGAGGGAAAGGGCTTTAAACTGGGGATACCTCCATCTATATAGGCGATGGGCTAGCAACCTGTCACTAATCTGAATCTTCATTTTAACAAGTCTCCTGTCTAGGTCGTATAAAAGTACAAAATAAAATCAATATCAAAATCAATAAAAACTAAATATTAATAAAAGAAAAAGATAAATTGTCTATGATCCACGTTTGCTAGCGATCGAGCCTTTGTGTCTGAGGTTTTTGTGCGCGTTCTACCGTACTTACGCTATGAGTCATGCTAAACTTACCTAACAAGTGACTACAACAAATAGAGTATGAACAGATTTCTTTACAACGGCATTTCGCGTCTAACTCATAATGTAGAGTAGAGTTTTATAAGTAGGTACGACGTCGCGACAATATTACTAATGACCTGTCAGTTGAATGATACGATGAGACAGCAGACACGTAATTAAAACAGGCTAGTTATTAAAAAATAAAAAACAAGACTGACTACTCACATAGCCTATGTCACTCGGAGGAATGCAAGGAATCTAAAAATACCTCTCACATCAAAATCTGTTAAGCCGTTCAGGACTTATGGTGGAATAAAGAAACTTACGTGCATAAATGCAAACATACATATATACATGAACCCTGAAAACATAACACTCCTTTTTTGGTCAGACGTGTAAAAAGCTATTTCAAAAATGTAATGACACATCGACAGCGATCATACTCACAAACTTCCGCTATATAAATAGTATAGTTGATGAGATTAAGAAGATTATTTCAAGAGCACAATTATAATGAAGCGGGTTTTCAATACCCACATTGAATGGCCATCGAGGAAGTTTGAAACCGATAATTATATAAGCCTGCAATAGGTACAGACGCTGGGAACTGTCTTGTAACAGAATGATGGAGGAAGCCCCAAACTTATTCTACTTAATTACTTTAAGGATACTTCACCATGATAGCATTCACTGTGTTAGCTATGTATTGGAGCTTCCGTTCGTTTGATAAAACAATATTCTTTATTTTATTTGAAGTTTCACGAAATTTCGTCGAAATCTGTTTTTTGCGCGAATGAGTACAAAGGATTTTCATCTCTATATTAAATTAAATGAATGAGTTTGATTAAAACTGAAATATTACTCTACTGCCATATAAACGATACCAAATCCCTCTCGCATCAAGTGGGTTGCGCGTTCAATTACGCTGTTCAAAATACCCAATAGGAAACAGAATTTTAAAATAATTCCATTTGTACGAGCAAAACTGTAATATAATACAGAACGCTGTAAGTTCAGAATACAAACAACATTTATGTAGTTGGTATTGCGTTACCTTATTTATGGACGTGGAATATCCGCTTGAAATTAAATAATAAAGTCTGCGCGTGGAGATGCGCGTCCGGGTCTGCCGCTCGATGAAAATTTAACGAATGACCGCCACAAAAGGAAATTGCACGGTATACGGTACGTGTGAACCCTTTAGGTACCGCTTCAAACATCGCTCAAGCTCGATCCAGCGAGTAGCGGACCTAAAACATTCAACAATGGATATACCGAAAAAATTAAATGAACGCGAAACTTTGTGAGGATGTTTTGATGTTTATTACTAGTAAAGCAATAGATTTCTATGAAATTGGATAAATAAAGCATGGAACCTGAAATAAAGCAACTCTATTTATCCTGAAAGTTCAACAATAGCGAAATCCCGCGCAGTTTGGAGACCTCCCAAGGTACCCAGAGAGAAAAAGTCACTATGCCTGTACCTACGTGAAGATCGATGGATTTGACCCATAGAGCTAATTATTCAGAGGATTATTAGCTATATGATTTGACCCGACCTTTCAAAGCGTTTGTAAACATGGAATTAATAAATCATAGATATCAAATACCTATTATTTCCATGCTTGTAACATACATAGGTAATTTTTGTTACATTATGTTATAAATCCTTTACCACAGATTAAATACCTTCTATTTTATACTTGTAATTGGGATTTAATAGTTTTATTTATTGCACACAGTTTTTAAAGTCAATTATAAAATGTAATCGCATTCATACAACACAATATCGGGTATTAGCTCCAAAGTGCTCCGCCAATTGCGTTTCACTTGTAATAATTCGGTTTCCGCGGGACATGTCGGTTTCCTTTCAGCGGAACAGGGGGCGCTCAAAAGTTTATTACCGTCTAAACAGGCGTCTAAAGGGCGCGTGGCACGTGACGTAACAAATAAAAGCCCACTTAATTCACAGATCCTACTGGTAAATTTATGCCGCGCCGTATCTCTTTAATGCGGGGGTCGTGACAACGCGTACATATCAACGGCCTGTCAGGACAAGTCGTTTGAATCAACGATCGAACCCTCGTATCTTTCCGACTACCTAATAAATAGTTCGATGCTTGTTAACATTCGGCTACAATCCATAGAGTTATCTCTAGATATAAATAAACTTCTGTAGCACGTTTGACACAGGACGGGTTTGATCCTATAAATATCTAATGGCTTTTTTCCTTGTTAATTTTCAGTTTTAAGTGTCTAGTTGCGGACAGTCATATGTGTCATAAACTTGACCCGCCGACACGCTAAAAGAATCAGGTGTATTGATAAAGATCTGATTTAAAAACTGATGCAGGTTTCGTAATACCTAAAAAAAATATTCCAAATGGATGAAGTCTCGAGCAAAAGCTAGCGATTGTACTATGACTTTACGAGTTTTAAAAGAGTTACACGACTTTATGTAGTACCTATCTAAAATTCACGTGTTAACCACCTGTAATATAAGGTCACAATTCACCTGTAATATAAGGTCAAAGTACCATTTCGTTATGCTTTGATAAAAATAAAAGGTTTGGTAGACAGACGCTTTTCAGACTGACCTCATTCTTGGAAGTGAAGTCTAGATAGTTCTATCTTAGAAAATCTAAATTTAAGGCGCTACTAAATTAAAGCCACTCAAAATCCATGAATTGATAACTTAAAATTTTATAACAGCATTAATACCTAGCTCGACAAAAGCTGATTTAAAAAAAAAATATACCTATATCAAACGTCATATACCTACTTCCTACCTGTAAATACCTAACCTATCTTATCTTTACGTAGCACAGAAGAAGAAAGAAGAAAAGAAAAAATAAATGTAGTTTATAATTTCAATGTCTTAAAAATAAATTGTTATTTCGTAGTAAAAGAAAAGTAATACCTTGGAGAACTCAATTTTATCCGTACTGTTTTCTTTCCAAATATCCCATTTATTCCGCGATATAACAAAGGCGAATGAACCGCCTATTTTGAACTTTTTTGTCAAATAAATAACATCTCAACAAAGGAGGATAAAGAAGTCAGTATAATTATGTTTGTATTCGAATGGATAGAAGTGGAAGTGGATAGAGATGTAAGTTTCTAAAAATACTAATTCCTTCCCGATTCTTCAAATAATTGTTTATATTATAGCGAATCTATATATATATAACTCAAAGATGACTGACTGACTGACATAGTGATCTATCAACGCACAGCCCAAACCACTGGACGGATCGGGCTGAAATTTGGCATGCAGGTAGATGTTATGACATAGGCATCCGCTAAGAAAGGATTAATGCGAGCGGAGCCGCGGGCGCCAGCTAGTTTAATTATATAGGCTGTGATATAGGTTAAGTGATTTATTAAGTGGAAAAATTATAGCAATCAGTATTATCAGCATATTGTCGGTTGATCATATATTAAGATTCATAATTTTCATTATTAAATCGGTTAATAATCTTTTGTATTATTTTTACTTTTCTTCTTCTTCATATTTCAGAGTGTATACCTACCTACACATGTAATGTCATTAAACCATAAAAACTAATAAACTTTATTTCTACTCCTAAACTTTTGAATAATTAAATCTAAGAGGAATTACTTTTCTCTTTTTCTAATTTATTATCACGTAGCTAGTTAATCTTGTTACATTCCTAACACAAGTTGGTCGTTTCGCTTAACTAATCCAGTTAGAATTAACTAGTACTCTACTTTATCAGCAACTAGCTTTCGCCCGCGGCTTCGCCCGCGTGAATATCCCACGGGAACAATGCTTTTTCCCGGGATGAAAGGTACCCTATGTCCTTCTCCGTATTTCCAGCTATGTGTATGCGAAATTTCAGGAAGATTGGTTCAGTAGATAAAGCCTGAAGAGGTAAAAAACAAACAAACAAACTTACTTTCGCATTTATAATATTAGTTAGGATTTTACATTACATATTCAACGACGTGCGACGGCAGATTTCAATAAAAAATGAGGACGTTTACAATCTTCGGAATCTCTTTATACTCATAAGGAATTTAAGTGTAGCAGACATAGAGCAACACGGACTCTTCCGGGCCGCGCGCGGAAGTCCTTGTTGCTCGAAGGTGGCAGATTAAAACAAATAAATATCTGAATATACATTAAATGAAATAACATACTGAAATACTTAACTAAACAAATACTTAGCTCTACTACTAATGAAGCTACAGCATAGTACGTACTGCCAAATTGTGCATTTTCGTCTGTTGGATTAAACTTGCTTATTTTGTTATTTCGCTACCTACCTACTTTGATAGTAAGTTATTGATTGCTCCAATTTTTAATTTTATATGATAGTAGTTTTTTAATTTATATGTTTCTGTTTCAGATACCTATTTTCAGTTAACCTATATTCATTTCCCGCGCCTGTGACGGCAAAGTCTGAAGTAAAATGTCAGATCAGAATATCGCTTGGTTATCAGATGCAGGAATTTTCAATAAACTCAATGTAGTTACAACATGTCTGCGTATTGTAAAGTTCGAAACTTCATAATATTACAACTCCCTGTGTACTCGTTAGGAGTTTCACAAACATGTTGGAAACATGTTAAAATTAAAATTCAATTTTACGTAATCAGCCAGTGTGTTCGCTTTGATTTTAGAATACAAAATGAGACTAGAAAATCTACCCTACACTTTGAAACTCTATGAATCGACTCGATTATAATTTTAATTAAAATAGAGTTGTTAAATTTAACTTTAGAAATATAAATTATAACGTTAAACAAGTTAATACAATGGTGATTTTCCTTTGAAACGAAAGGTCAAGGAAATATACCGACGGTCCCAATTAACATAGTCGGATCTGCGAAATGACTAGTTTACAGGAAAGACGATCAAAGTTTGCCAAATAAGTTTTTGTGTATAACTTTGTCATTTTGTGGAATATTGTTGTGAAATTTAGAATATTTTATTATCTTTATTTACCCTTAAAATGTGTATGAACAGATATAGAAATTTAACACTAGAAATAGCAGAAATGACAGTTGCTACGTTTTTAACCGATACCTAACAAATACTATCTGTAGGATGTACCACATACGACTGTTTTGCCTGGACACGTGTCACAGTCGTTTGTCGGAAGAGCCACTTCCGATTGTTTTGTCTGGACTCGAATCACTGCAATTTGTCGAAAGTGCCACATGCGACTGATTTTTCTGGTCGTACGTCACTTTCGCTTGTCGTATGTGTTGTTAATAACTATAAACTCGAATCAGCTGATCGGTCAACCTGTATGGGATGCCAAAATTATTTTTCATATTGCGATATAAGTTTCTTGGAGAAAGTTGTTTAGTATCATGAACTGAATTATATCTTAAAATAGTTTCAGTATATTTTGTTAGACCCTGTTTATTTAGAAACGACTAAATATAGTTACTATAAAAACATACAAAGTTAAAAAATATACTCATTGCACACTTCTTTTTTAGTAGTCGTGTTCTTTTTTGTCAGTAGAACTGCAAAATCTCGCAGACAGTAAGCAAATTGGGGGTTTCTTTGATAGTCTCTAAACTATTTTTGGTCCACAGTTCAAAAATATTTGTCTCATATACAGCAGTGACAAATCACGACGACTTGTGGTGCATGCTGAAGTACTGAATAGATGGGCTGAGCATTTCAGTGAGGTCTTAAATCCTAGTCAGGATGTTGATCTTCAGTACATTAGTTCTCTTCCATCTTTACCTATATCTATAGAGCTGGACAATCCTCCATCTTATGAAGAATTTTTTCAAGCTGTTAGCCGACTAAAGAATGGGAAAGCTTCGGGACCCCTGAGGAACACTTTAAGTAAGGTGGTGAGAGCGTCAAGAACAGTCTCTACGAGTTTATTTTGTGGATATGGGAGTCTGGGGTTGTACCCCAGGACTGGAAAGATACCTCCATCTGCAAATTGTACAAGGGAAAAGGTGATTCTCCGACTGTGAATCTTACAGAGGTATTGCTTTGCTAAGCGCAGCTGGAAAGGTTCTGGCGCATATTATAAATCGCAGACACGGTTTTAGGTCTGTCAGGGGGACGGTTGACGCTATCTTTGTTGTAAAAAAGTTACAGGAGAAAAGAGCAACATCGAGATTTAAATATGTGCTTCGTTAACCTGGAGAAAGCATTCGACCGTGTACCGAGATCTGCCCTTTGGATTGTTCTTGAAAAGGCTGGCTGTCCTGCAAAGTTTGTTACTCTGATCCAGCAATTTCATGACGGCATGATGGCCAGAGTCCAACATGACATGACTTTACAGAGCGTTTTCCAGTTACCAGTGGCGTGAAGCAAGGCTGTGTGATGGCTCCTACCCTATTTGCTATTTATTTTGCTGCTGTCCTGGGGGACGCCTCTACGTAAGAACAGGTAAGACCGTGTTTGACATATCCCGTTTTAAATCAAAACGAAAGGTACTGGATTTAACTGTCTTAGACATACTTTATGCAGATGATGTCTGCTTAATGGCCGATGATGCTAGCAGTTTGCAGTCGTTCTTGGACCACCTGAATGGGTCGTGTAAAAAGTTTGGCTTGGTTATAAGCGTTTCTAAAACTCAAGTGCTCAAACAGCTGGCCCGTGGTACTGTCAGTAATGATACACCAATATACCTAGGTGGTAAGGCCTTGGAGGAAGCACATCCTTCGGTTATCTGGGCAGTTATATACGTAACGATAATCGTCTTGAGACTGAAATTCCTTCACGCATTGCTAGGGCTGCATCGGCTTTTGGAAAACTACGATCTCGTGTTTGGAATTCACATGACTTAAAACTGCACACAAAGATGGTTGTGTATAGGGCGATAATACTACCTATATTGCTGTATGCTACCGAGACTTGGTGTCTGTACAAAGATGACATAAAACATCTTGACGCCTTTCATATGCGGTGCTTGCGCTCAGTTCTTCGAGTTAAGTGGCAGGATTGAATTCCACACACTACTATCCTACAGAAGACTTAAATGATGGGTATAGAATCTCTGCTTATTCAGGGATAATTAAGATAGTGTGGACATCTAGTACGCATGGACGACTCTAGGCTGCCGAAGTATGTTTTCTATTAAGAGCTGCATAAAGGCAAACGCAAAGCTGGAGGTCAATACCTGCGTTACAAAGATGTCCTAAAACGTCACCTTGCTGCATGTGAGATTCCAACAGAACGTTGGGAAGAGCTTGCGAGGCAGAGGCAAGCACGGCGCAGCTCTGTCAAAGAGGCCTTCTACAAAAAACCCGTCTCAAGCCTTCCTACACGTATACATACAACAACCTATGTCAGTTGCACTGTGCGCCATGCAACCGGATCTTCAAAACCAAGTTTGGTTTTGCTAGTCATATCCGTTCCTATCCACGGAGATTACAAGATTCTCAGTGTACGGACACGTCAGGGAGGATATAATGAACAATGTCTTGTTCATCTATTAAGGTATCATAATGATATTCATTTTCATCATTAAATACATCTCCCAATAAATCTTGCAGTTGTACCAACTCATCCTCTATTTTTTTAGTATAGGGAATTCAGGTGCATCTAAAAAGAAAAATATATATTAAAAAATATTATTTTACAAGGCAATTGTGGCAAATTAAAGATACTTCAAACAGGAAATAATGCCATTTTTTTCTATAAAAACTGCCGGTAATGCCACTTAAAACAAAACACACTATTCAAGATCCCTTTAAAACTGTCGGAAGTGTTACTTACGACATTAGCATTAATTTTATTTCCATGCAAAAATGTCGGATGTGTTACTTACGACATATAAAGAAAATGTATATTCGTAAAAAAATGTAGGATGTGTTACTTATGACAATAGTACTTAAGGTATTTCCGTAAAAAAATGTCGGAACTACCACATCCGACATTTTAACAGGGACATACAAATCTTTATACGCAAACATTGAAGAGAAATACTATTTGTATATTATTTCATAACATAACGTAAAAACACGCTATTTTCAATAGAACTTTACATAGATAACCATGTAACCTCTCCCTTTGCAAAAATCGTTGTGATTTGAATTAATGCCATCTCGTACTTTCCTCTTTTTTCGTGGATTATTATCAGTATTGGAATGCAAAACTGATTGTATAAACCTTTTCGATCGGTTACCTACTTCCCATAGTGAGTGTAACGCAGCAAACGTTAGTTTTTAATAATTTAAGCGAGGAGCGCGCGAATTGATCATCTGTCCGTGCAACATAGCGGGTACTGGCACTACCGACCGTTCGCCCCCTCCCAACGCCCCGCTAATACTGTCGCAACGTTTCTTCCGACAATATTAAACGGATACTGTAGAAGATATGTCTTTGTTAATTTTAATATTTCGGAAAATTAAAGAAAAAATTAAAAACTGTGAATGTAGTAATAAAATAATGGCGTTTTTTAAAGGATTGGCGCAATAAAATGAAAATGGCAATTTTACAGATCCGACTCTTTTAATTGGGACCGACGAACTTTCACTTCTGTTAAATCGTAGCAAGTGCTACGAGCTACGAATCGCGTAGGCGTCGCCTTTTTGTTATTACTAACAAAGTATTTAATCTATACATATAATAAAACAGTAAAAATATTTTGTCTGTACATTTAGTATTTTTGACTAAAATGGATAGAGGGACACTTAAAAAGAACAATAGAAAGCAAAAAAATTTTTTTTGGAATTTCTTGTCTGTCTGTCTGTATGTATGTATGTACGCGTTTCACGCAAAAACTGCTGGACGGATTTGAATGAAACTTTTTTTTTGTATAGCTATTAAGCCTGGGCAACATATGGGCTATAATTCATTTTGAAAACTGGAACACCTGATGAAGAACCATAACAGAACAGCTAAACTACAAGAAATATGGAAATGGTGTCTTAACAAAAGTCGTTCAACCTGATGAGCATTTTCTGCTGACGTATATAAATTGAAGATATGGAACATCTGATGAAAAGCTCCAAGAGACCAGCTACACTGTAACATATATGGAAATGGCGCCTTAGCAAAAATTGTTCAACCTGGTGAGCATTTTCTGCTGAGGTATAAAAATTGAAGATCTGGACCATCTGATGAAAAGCTCCAAGAGACCAGCTACACTATAACATATATGGAAATGGCGCCTCAGCAAAAACCATTCGATCTGATGAGCATTTTCTGCTGACGTATAAAAATTGAAGATCTGGAACATCTGATGAATAACTTCAAGAGACCAGCTACACTATAACATATATGGAAATGGCGCCTTAGCAAAAACCGTTCGACCTGATGAGCATTTTCTGCTGACGTATAAAAATTGAAGATCTGGAACATCTGATGAATAACTTCAAGAGACCAGCTACACTATAACATATACGGAAATGTCGCCTTAGCAAAACTTGGTTAATCTGATGAGCATTTTCTGTAGACGTATAAAAATCGAAGATTGGAACACAGGAAACAGTTTGGAACACAAAAAGACTTTTCATCTAAGCCAAAGTCACGCGGGCGAAGCCGCGGGCAACAGCTAGTAAACACATATTTTAAACAATTTTTAACACGTACATAAATTTATTAATACGAAACGTTGAAATTCGTAAAAAAATATTAAATAATTTACTTTTATAACGAATATTTTAATTCTGCAGAAAGAATATACACTGTACACCGAATGAATATCCGTAAGTCTCATGAGAGCTTTTATACTTTTTACTGGCACTAATGAAAAGGTGGCGTTTTTGTCTATACTTAGCAATAAAATATAGCGCCAATGTGATCCCGTTGCGGCGGCCATTGAACTTTTATTTTAATTCGATTATTTAAATGTTCATTGTATTGATAAATTGATGATTGCTTTTTTTAACAAAATAAGGGAGCATTTCTAACTAAAACAAGTAGTACGTAAAAGAAATAAGTATGTATTTACATAAATACATATATCGCATAAACAAAGTAGTAAAACAAATGTATTAAGTATGTAAAAGAAAATTATAGCTGTCCCTTCGTAACTGAAAAAAATACTATAAATATTTGATTAAGTGAAACAGAACTATTTATACTTTGACACAAAACATCCTTCATCGACACACTTCCGAAAGTGCTGTAAAAAACTAAAGAAAATCCGAAAACGCGCCTCCGCGAAGCGATTCACATGTGGACGTATTCAGGAGCTACAAGATAAGCCTATATAAGTTCACAGCAGTACAAAGCCGCGTTCGTGTAGCAAAATCCGATTCGTCATAAAAGTATAATAATAGTGGGTCGGGGCGCCGCAACAACGGTGGCGGCGGGTGACCTACCGAGCGCGCGCCGCCGCGGCAGTCTTCTGTCGAGCTTTCTAATGACCCCAAGCGTTCTCTGCTGCGCGAATACACACATAACACCTATTGGATTGTTTAAAACTTCGACCTGATTGAAATTCGGCTTGTTTCACGCGTGGTACACTCCAGTGCGACAGGACAGGCGCACTTCGAGCCCCCCCGCGCGCGATTCGGCGACGCCAAAATGGACCCTAACGCTGACGGAATAAGCGCATTTTGTAATTAGTGCCCATGTCCGCGCAAAAGCTAGGTGAGTGTATAAATATTTCATTATATCAACTTTCGTTGGATTTAGATTGTGAAGGGAGAAACTAAATAAACTTTCATAACTATTCATTAAACTTGAGCGGGATTGTTTTGTTTTGGATTGTTAACGGAGGAGATTCTATTGAAAATTATACTCAAATTAGGTTGTTTTAGTGCGCAAAAAGCATTTTAGACAATAAGAGAAATAAATATTTATGAACACAATCCATGTTTCTGTACCTCGATTTATTTTGTTGTTAATGGAAAAGTTATGTCATGATTGCAAACCTACTTCTGTATATATACCTCTAATGAATAATTCGGATAAGACTGATCTTTATAAATACATCATTTTTTAATCTTCATATTATAATTATTTCTAGAACTTGTGCTATGTATAAGTAGCTTATTATAATATGTTTACCTTGCCTGTATGTTTACTAAATATAGATATGGGGCCTTTGTTCTAAACTTATAATAGCATTTTCCATAATTTTATTATTCAAGCAAATATTTTATAATTCAATATTTATATTTATCAAATAATAGACAATAGTTATAACGAAGCGGTGGTGGCCGAGTGGTAGGGCGCCCGCCTGTGGATGCAAAATCCCAGGTTCTAATCCTGCCCGGGCTACATGAGTTTGTATACCAATCTGACTCATGTTAGTTTTCATCGACCACCACTTGCTTCCGGTGAAGGAAAACATCGTGAGGAAACCTGCACTCTGATTGATGATTATCAGCTAGTGTGTGAAATGGAGAAGGCAATGGCAAACCACTCCATTAAAAATTACCAAGAGAGTCGTTGTGTGTGTTTCATTCCATACAATGACCACGACCCTCAGTCATGAGGAAATACGACTAAAGAGAGAGATATATGCCTTATTAACGAAAATGTAGGTATAAATGCTGATTAAAAATATAAAGAGCTGATCCTTATTACATCACCAGACCATTAAAACCAAAAAAAAAAAGTACATTGTCCCCGGAGTTGAACCAGCATTGACATGACAATGCATGAATTTCAACTTTATGGAATAAGCGGAAGTGGTTCTAATTCAAATGATAGACATTACTACTTCTATAAAAACTTCTCACTCAACTTGCGTTGCGAATAGACTCAGCACTAAAGTTGAAGTCATCCTTGCTTACCGTCTATAGGCAATGATTTTGTTAAGAAATAATACTTGAATCTTATAATCGAGACTCAAGGTTCAATATCTAATATGCAGCAACCACTGAATTACAAAGGCGTACCTCTATTAGAAAGTCCATGATATAATTTGGGAAAGTAAGTTATTCATGCAGACCGTTTTCAAGGGAACCTGCCAACAATCTCAGCCTTGCGGTGAGCTCGTAAAATGTCAGGAGTCCTCGTAAAACTCAAAGGCCTACTGTAATTTTTTCAAATATACACCAAGTAAAGAAGCTAGAAATTGTACGGTTTTTTTCTGGTTTTTTTTTTTCAATCATGTTTATTTATTTATTTCTTTAAAATTAGGAACTCACTGCACTGACAGTTGCCCAAGGCGTGCAGTGAGCTATGTTGATGAATAGTTTCGTAAATTTTATAATGTGATTGTATGACACTTACGTTATTAGGTAGTAGTCGTCGAATATGCCCTCTAGTAGTACTTATACTATAATGTATTTCTGTGGTAGTAGTTAGTAAACTGAGGTCTGTATATTGCCTGATTTAAATCTTAACTTTAGGATTTCATAAATTTCCAAGTATAAGAGATGTGTTAAGAGTTTGTTTAAACATTTCCTATAATTTACTTAGTATTTAACCTTTTTAACGAGGTCTGTATAAATTTTACAATGTTTATCAGAGTTTTCTTTTCCAGGTTACCAACAAGATTATACTAAAATGTCATAAACATTGAGTATAATGTAGTTTCATAGTTATGAAAGAGATTTTATGCTTTGGGACAGAAAAAAATGATGGCGACGTTTGGAAAATTATTTCATTATTATTGGTTCTACCCGCCATTCTGCGAGCTCAAAATACTCTGGGGTGCCCCGACTTAATAAGGAGCAATAAATGTTCGTGTTATACTTCTGAAGAAGGTAAGGGTATATAATATAGACATTCATGACAAGAAAATGTTTAAATTAATAATGAAAAATGTTTTTACAGGCCTATTTTTAGATTGCCAGGATACTGTCTTAAAAGACGTGAAATATGCTCTTAAGAAAACTTCGCTTATCCATTCACTATCACTATTTGACCTCGATGACAACGAAGAAAACTTGGGACCCCATTTCATACCTCAAGGCGTTTGTATAAAACACATACATATATCGAGAACGAGTATAAGAGATATTGCAGACGACACATTTATGCCATTGAGAAAGTGCCTTGAAACATTGGGAATTGTGTCGAGCAAAATAAAATTTATACCACAAAAAGCGTTCTCTGGCATGCTCAAATTGATGTCAATAGACCTAACTTCTAATTACATTGAGGACATACCCAGTTACAGCTTTTATGGTCTTCCGCTAATGAAACTGAACATAAAAGGGAACGTGATACGTGAAATATCGGAAACAGCGTTTTCTAGTTTAGAACTTTCTCTCTCGGAAATTGATTTGAGCGAAAACAATCTTACAGCCTTCCCTATCGCAGCTCTCTCAAAGTTACGCCACCTACGGACCTTAAGATTAGCTTGGAATGAGATGTCTTCTTTCCCTAGTGTTGAAAATTCAGATTTGATTGCTCTAGAATACCTCGACCTCAATTCTAATAATTTTGAATTTATTTCAGAAGACTGCCTTAAATTTTGTCCGTCCCTTGTTAGATTGTCATTTCATTTTAACTTTATTCACAACATTCATTATAGAGCTTTTTATTCGTTAGCTGAACTTAAGAATATAGACTTAAGCCATAATAGGATTAAAATACTAAACCCCAATTTGTTTCAAAATAATAAAAAAATAGAGTATATAGATTTGAGTCATAACCACTTACATCATATACATGGTTTATTTTCTAATTTACCGTCTCTTGGCGAGGTATATCTCAGCCATAACAATATTTTGGATGTGCCAATAGATTCGTTTTTTAATTCTTATAAAATAAGTTTGATATATTTAGATAAAAATAGCATTAGCAATATACATAGTGAGAGCTTTAGTAATTTGGTAAATCTGACTAAATTAAGGCTAGATTTTAATTATCTTCATCAAGTGCCACATAATATTTTTGTAAACAACAGGAATATAGTGAAAATAAGAGTAGACAATAACAACTTTATTGATATAAATAATAACACTCTAGAATTTCTCGTAAATTTACGTGAGATTAGATTAAATAATAATAAACTTAAATTAATCTCTAAACATCATTTCACAAATTCACTCAAATTAGAAGAAATATATTTAAACAGTAATGAAATCACCTTCATTGAAGCAGGAACATTCATTAAAATGTCTAATTTGAAACTTTTAAGTTTACAGCACAATCATCTAGTAGATTTCAATGATGTATTGCCTAAACTACGATCAAATTTAGTAACATTACGTTTGGATTATAATAATTTGTCGCTGCTAAGCGCCTTTATGTTCCTTTCCCAAGAAAAATTAAATCATCTTAGTTTAAAATACAATAATTTGAAATTTATAACACGAAATATTTTCCGTAATTTGAGTCACATTACGCGTCTTGAGTTAAATAATAATGAATTTTCTATTATTGACGATTTTTCATTTCAATATTTAAATTCGACAAGGTACTTAAATCTACAAAACAATTTAATACGCAATATAACAAATTACACATTTTTTGGTTTAAGTGAACTCGAGGATTTAGATATTTCATGTAACAGAATTTATTTTGTTTTTGATATGGCTTTCGATACGCTTAAAAAATTACGGAGTTTAAATTTATCTTTTAATCCTCTCCAAATATTACAAAATAATATCTTCCAACAGGGCTTGCCACTAAGTTCTCTTTATTTGGACAATTGTGAAATTCAACTTATTGAAAATGACACATTTCAAGGTCTAAATAACCTTAAAATACTGTCTCTTAAAAACAACTCTTTAAAAGCTAGTGATTTATTGTCAATCAATATTCCAGGTTTGAAACATTTATACTTGTCATTCAATATTTTAGACTATTTACCAATGAAATCCTTTTATCAACTTCCCCTTTTGGAATTTCTATATATGGAACACTGCAATATAGAGCACATAATTGAGGGCACATTTAAAAATAACAAAAATCTTTTAAGACTGAACATTGCACAGAATATAATTAGTTCAATACCATTAAAATTGTTCGACATTCATAACTCTATTTCGGAATTCAATATAAGTAATAATTTTTTAGACTATGTGCCATATAACACTCTCCATAATTTCACTCAAATTGAAACATTAGATATTGCTGATAATCTTTTACCAAGAATTGAGCTTAGTGGTCTAGAGCCGTTAACTAAATTGAAATACTTGATACTAAGAAAAAATGAAATTAAATCAATAACATCGAGAAAAAGAGTAGAATTTTCTGATTTAATAGTATTTGATGTAAGTTTCAATAGACTTGATTATCTACCTACGGTCATATTTGATATATTCCCCAACATACAAAATTTAAATATTTCTTATAATGACATCATTCATTTCGATTTTCTAATGACTTATAAAAGGAGCAAAATTTCTTTAATAAATATAGATATAAGTAAAAATCCTGCAGTTTCTTGGACTTCAAATCACAGAGCAGACAATAATACGCTTGTAGCAAACCTATACGAATTACACATTTGTGCCACTAATATTACCAATGTTGACGATATCACTTTTGAATTTTTCACTAGCTTGCAACACCTCTACTTAAAATTTAATAAAATAAGACGTTTATCTATAAGTCCTTTTTCAAAGTTGAACTTTTTAGAAAACTTAGATTTAAGTTTTAACAGAATTTCACAACTGAAAGCAAGTAATTTTCGTGGGTTAACGAAATTAAGAACATTATGTTTATCCAATAACAACATCGAGTCAATGGAATCTTTTGCTGAAGACTTGAGCAACTTGAAACTTTTAGACCTTTCCCACAACAAGTTACAGAACATTCTTAATGAAGATTTAATAAACTTGAAGGAACTTTCAGTTTTGCACCTAAGCTATAACAATATTAAATATATATCAGTCACTGCTTTTAGAAACTTGAACAAAGTTATTAAAATAGACTTAGACCATAATAAGCTTCAAGCTGTACCAATAGAATTGCTCAGTTCTGTAGAGAATCATATTCAAGATATTTCTATAAAAGGTTGGTAAAAAATATACCAAACGTTGTAGTAAAAATTAATATTTTACAATCATTTATGTATAAGTACTTAATCATATTGCATTTTCAGATAACGTTTTAATATGTAATTGCCAAAAAGATAATACTTGGATTTGGATACAAGATCACCCAAAAATAATCAAATCAAATACAGTAACTTGTCTTAATGATGACTATCCCAAAGAAAAATGCGATGTTCCTACAATTTCGCAGTTGTCAGTCGACAAACACAAAGACAACTCAGTATCCGTTTCGTGGTTCATAAGAAATAGAACTGCTATCAAAGCGCTACAAATCTTATATTACGGAGAAGATGTCAGCTCTGAGGTAGGTACCTCATTTGAATTACCACATGAAAAGTGTGACATATTAACTTGGTTACCCATTTGAATAAATAAAATGTGTAATGACACTTCAATAATTTTTACTGTTAATTTCAGGTGAAGTCAAAATATTTGGATATGAATGAAGTATCAACTCGCCTAACAGATTTGGATCAGAATGCAAATTATGTAGTTTGCGTCATCACTTTGTATGATGATCCTGTTATAACTGTTGAGGATTTCGAATACAACAAGACAGCAGATATTGACCTTAATATTACAGCAAGAATTACTCAAGACATTGCTTCTGCAATTCTAATGCAATCTCCATCCAGTGAATGCATTTCGTTTAACACGATTAAAGAAAAAACTATGCGTAAACCTAAGCCAGTAAAACCATTTGACATATCACAAATATTAAATCGTCGAATGGGTTTAATTGTTGGTTGTTCTTTAGGTTTCGTAGTGTTTTTTATTATGGTGACCGTGTTATTATATACAAAAATTAAAGAGAGAAAACGTATAGCTAAATCCGATCCAACTTGGGGCGAAATGAACGATTACCATTCAATGCAAAGTAAGGAAGATATTTTACAACATTCTACTACTGCTTCTACAGATAATATATTGTTAGGTATGACCAAAAATCGTAAACACTCAATAGACCACTTAAAATAGATTTATTATTGTTACACATTTTACTTATATGCCTAAAAGACATAATGTCGTCTATTAGAAATTAGACTAGAAAATACTGTCAAATCTAAAATTCTAAATTACATTAGGCATGTTTAATAACTATGAATAGTACCAACTTGTTATAGATGCTTATTTAGAATAGGAAGCTAGTTATCGTAGATAGGTAGTTCTTAGCTAGTCGATATTTTGTAATTAAAAGAATTCAAAGATAAACTATTATTTTAGTAAAATTTAGTAATAGAAATTTCATTATTAAATAAAACTGTTACTATGGTTAACTTGCTTGGTTTTATTTTCATAACTATAAATATCTTAATACAATAAATGTCAGATTCTTCAATATATGAATATGCCTACAAAACGGCCAGTAATGAATGATGTAAGAGGTAATATAATATCTCTGCATATCAAAACTGTAATTTAAAACTGTAATTTAAGGTAGTAAATTTCACGCGGACTATATCGCGGGAATAAGATTCAGCTGATATCAAAAACTATTAACAATGCATTGCTGGTCTGGATTCCTATATAAAAATGTAAATACTTAGAAAAACTTTATGTCAATAAAATTATTTTTATTTATTTTCATTTTGTATTGTACTAGCTTTTGCCCGGGATGAAAGGTATGTCCTTCTCCATACTTCTAACTATGTGTATGCAAAATTTCAGGAAGATTAGTTCAGTAAATGAATCGTGAAGGAGTAATAAACAAACAAACAAACTAACTTTCGCATTTATAATATTAGTTAGGAAGTCAGGATTAGGATATGTCCTTCGAAATATAATTTTACAAAAATCTTGTTTTTACCCGCGACTACAACGCCTAATTTACTCGTTTTAATAAAAAAATATAACATGCTGAAACTTGAAATGTTTTAGAAAGTAGAAAATTACTTCACAAAGCATTTTTTTATGTATTTTAAACTTCCTGAAAATTGTATCTCGATTAGGAAGGGCCATTGTAGGAAGTCCTTTGATGTAAGACTGAAGTTGGTCTTAAGAACATCAAATTAATTTAAGTGAGGGACTTGAATAGCGTATGTAATATTCTACAGGATTTATTTATGAAGCTGCCAATTTATACATTCGCTTATATGAGATGGTTTTAAAATGCAAAGTTTGGATGTGTGACCAATTTCGATAAAATTTGGTTTACGAGTAGAATATTACACACATAGTGTTTCTTAATTCTCACAGGAGTGCTAATCGACTTATTATTCAAATTTCTGCCCTTTATTAGGATAATTAAAAATAAATTGAAATATTAAATTTAATAATCATATTTATCATGCCATTTCCAATAACAATCCTGCTTCGTGGCAATTAATTATAATTAGTGTAATATTGGTCAATTAGAGGCATTTCTAATTAGGTATCTGCCGCTCTAATTACTTACATGTCTGAAAAATTAAAAATAAAATAAAACTAAAATTATTTAATAGACCGGAAGCGAAACAGTAACAAATGAACCTAAATGCTATCCTAGAACCTGTTGTTGCTCTAAATAAATAGTTTGTTTAACTTATATTGGCCCACTGCTGGGCAAAGGTCTTGCACATCACCATCCAATGGATCTTACTCTTTCTTGTTGGTCCAGTGCGAGTTGGCGGTTGGTTGTGACGTCAGAGCCTCTCCGTTCTTCAGTAGGTTGTACTACCAGGTGAAGTTAACTTGAATTCCAAAGCAAGGTAAGGGTCGGATCCCCTAATTACCCCGAATAAGCCACCAGGGTTCGAGAACAGAATCAGATCTTGTAGAGGAAAATTCAGTCACGTTCTCTAACTTAATTTTTGGTATAAATGAAGTAACATTCGTGGTTGAAGATAAGCTATAATTATTCTGATATAAAAACGATATAAAGTAAAAGGTTTTTTTTATTTATCCTCCACATAAGTAGCTATGTTTTAAATTCCCATATTTATGTTACACCTTTGGATCACCTACTTACATGGTATGTGTATTACAATCCAAATCCTTCAACTCAGTTACTTATAATATTGATTTGTAGTACTTTGTATATACACAATATAACAAGCAAATTATTAAAAAATAAAAAACACGACTGACAACTCACATAGCCTATGTCACTCGGGGGAATGCAAGGAATCTAACAATACCTCTCACATCAAAATCTGTTAAGCCGTTGAGGACTTATGGTGGAATAAAGAAACTTACATACATACATACTTACATACATACATACATGAACCCTGAAAACATAACACTCCTTTTTTGGTCAGTCGTGTAAAAACGTAAAGAGTAATCGATTGATGTCATAAATATATTGTTAAGAGCAAAATTCAGTTATCGTCTATTAAATGAACATCGTTGTTTGCCGCATGTTAATAAATTGTTTATAATAGTTTGACAAATGTAAACTCGAACAATAATTGGCAAACAGTCGAGAAGTTTCCTTCGTTAGTAAACTTTCTTCGAACGCCCTAAGCCCAATTGTAAACAAATTTTGAAGTTCTCACTTCAAATCGAATTTATAAATATATTCGCAGTAAAATTATATAGATTTTATATAAGAGAGCATTCATTGACCTATCATGGCTGGAATCGCAATGCTATGATGCATATTACTGTAAAAACTCTCAAAGTATATGTACATGGTGAATTAAAAACCATTGGCATCTATCTACTGGTAAAAGTACTTATGAATATGAGCTTTTTGTAACTTTTTGTACGGGACCGACTCTGATATCCCAAAAAGAATGAGCTGTTCTATAGTATTTTACAATACCTACGTACTCGCCCAAAATGTATGGAACAGCTATTATTTATTTTTGAGATATCACAGTCGGTACTCTTTTACCAGTAGAAAGGATGCCAATGATTTTGAATTCTCTCTCTCTCTCTCAGCCGAAAGACGTCCACTGCTGGACAAAGGCCTCCCCCAAGGATTTCCACAACGACCGGTCCTGCACTGCCCGCATCCATGCACATCCCGCGACCTTCACCAGGTCGTCGGATTTTGAATTCGCTCTATATATATTTCTCATCAGCTCGTCGTGAAAATGTTAACTATTAATTTTAGCTGACTGTCTTTCATCTTCTTTCGTCGACGACACGATACTACTTGGCAATAATTAGCATCGCTCTTAGTTTGACCCAGAGGAAATGATGGAATTGTGTTATTTCTTTCATCGGAAAATACGCGGTGGACTCGTAGTTAAAATTACTAATTCGTTATAAAAATCAGTGTTATGGCATGGTCTTGGTCATGGCACATGTTTGATCCACAATCCGCAAATGATAAAAAGCTGTTAGTAGCATACAGGAGTACAAAATTAAGCCATAATAATTCATGCAAATGTACGAATAAGTATTTTTCTATATATTTTATATTTCAAATTAAATTCAATATTTTTATTAAAAAGATTCTATTTCAAGGAAAATATGTGTTTTCCTTTAAAATAGAAACCACTTACAATGAAAGTCGAGTCGTTCTCACATAATAAATGAACATGACACGAATAGCGATTTAAATATCACCTAAACTTAAATTATTATTACAAGTCATTACAATATACAGAAATACCAACTTTGTTTAGGTAGCAGTTGTTGAATTACTTTATGAATAAATAAATCCTTTTTTTTTTAAATACTGTGTAATTTTTTTTACAAATGACAACTTTAACTTCTTAGAATAACGAATGTAAAAGGCACAGGCACATAAATAATAAAACAATAACAAATAATCTGTTAGCTGAATACTTGATGGAGACATGCATATATTTAGGCACGTTAATTACAAGGGCGGGACCGCTTTTAATGCCCAAGGGTCATGTGATAAATAACTGCAGAGATTTTTGCTGAAGAAGAATTTACAATAAAGCAAGGCCCTTTTACGCTTTGATGAGTTTTTTTAAGATATACCTACTCTATGGCATATACGAATATTTATAAAACTGAATAATAAATACTTTTATATGATAACATATTTGATTGTTATAAACAATAATTACCAAGTGGAAAGTACATGCAAGTTTTCTACTGATTCAATGCGAAAGAGACTCGACTATCTGTTTTGAAACATATTTGAAAATGATTTTTAAATATTAATTTTTTGATCTTTCAAAAGTTGTGATTTCTCAATAAGACTTTTAAATTTATTATTCCCATTGAAACAATAGACAGAGGGTACCAAAGTACAGTTGAAGTGATGAACAAAAGGATTTTATTGGGGTTAAGTAAATATAAAGAAAATTGTTTCTTAAGAATCGTTTCTCAAGAATTCTCAATTTTTAATATGCTTTGAATTTGTAATCAACAGCTATTAGAAAGTTCATCTGAAATGTACTTATTACTAAGTACAAGGTGACATTTCAAGCCTGAAGTGAATTAAGTTAAAGTTATCAGACTCATATCTATAAGAAACTACTACATTAAACCGTCGTCGAGACGCGGCTAAAGTATAAGTATATTCCACAGAACTATGAATAAACTTATAGAAGTGACAAAGAAGCTCGATTGTGTCGCCGGCTTTATGTCCCTGAAATTAAAATCAAAAGAGATTCAATTAAGCGTTTTATTGTAGTTAATATTGCTGCATTAACGCTTTTTATTTTCTGTTCATAAACTTTTTCGTGCAAAATTTTTGTATGTAAGCTGTAATAAATTGTAATTTTAGATTGTGGATGAGAAATAAATACATATTATTATTTATTTATTATTTTTAAAATATTTAACCTAACTACTTTAGCTATTTGAGGAATAACCAAAGTTTGACAAAATATTAATAAAGTTACTTGAATTTATCAAAAAAAATAACTGTTATTAGCCAACTGGGTTTGGTAACATATCGCAAAAAGTTTGTAGGCACTTTTTGTGTTATGGGTTGACAAAGGTTTGGTTGTGTATAAGTAAGATATTTTTTTATAGTTGTACTCTTGTCTTTTAGTTGTGCATATGTATTTTTGTTTCAAAAAAACAGCGAATTGCGTTTCTAGTATACTTTTTATTTAGATTTATGTCTGTGGTATATTCCAACCTCGGTGAAAACATAAAGTCTTATATGAAATATTCATAAGAGCTTAATTTGCTCACTAAAATGAAATCCAGTGAGATTACATGACACGTCTCAGTACGGTTGCGAAGGAAACTAAGGACTTATTTGAAACCTTTTAGAGGGAGATCAATGAAAATAAGAAATATGATAGAGTCCTTTGAGTTTTGATCTCCGTCGTAAATCCAATATTTTTTTATTATCGACATAATATTTTAGGAAAAACGTATACGATTACATTTTGTTAAAGCCGTCACATAAATTGGAAATTCTACTTATCTGTATCTTTGATCACATTTTGTAGCAGTTAGCTATTAGAAATTGTTTAGTAACTTAATAATACAAACTTATTTCATGTCAATTCCTATCTTGTAAAAAAATTAAAAAACGTGTATTAAAAGTTTATTCAGTTCAGGCCTTACAAAACAACTTCGTTGAATACTTGTAGAATTGAAATTAGTTTTGAGAATACAACCGCTGGCGCTGTGGCCTATTGTGCATCATACTAGGCTGTTTCACCTGAGGAACCAGGTTCGATCCCCGGTCAGGTTATTGGGTAAGTGAATTAATAAATAAATAAATAAATAAAATGTTGGAAAATGATTTTTCCAACACCGTTTGATCGTAGACCTCATCTCTGTTCTCGGGAAGATTGTGGTCAAGAGCAAATCCATATTAAGTAAAAAAAAAAATCTTTTTCTTATTGATGGGTCTTTAACGTATTTGTTATAAAATATACCTAGTATTGTCAATGAAGCATCCCATAGCACAAGTCTCGAACTTTCTTTGGGACTAGCTCAATCTGTGTAATTGCCCGCATATATTTACTCGTATTTATTTATATTATGCAACTGTATGAAACAAAATTGAGTTTATCAGCTGCTGACCTCAATCTGAACTAAGCCAGTAATAGTAGTCGATATCGCTAGAAGATTCATGTCAACCGGCATCCGCCTTCAGCAAACTTTTCTCAGCGTGAGGTTTCAATCTAGTTACATATTTAACTTTTGATGTATTCAATTTATCGTTAGAATGAGATATGTCGTCTGCATTGACTAACTTTAAATGCGCAAAGGATGTAGAGTTAACGCAATATTTCGCTTTAGTCCAATTATGAGGGACTACGAAGAATTTGAAAAAAATGATTAAAATTAGATACGATATAAAAGTTTATATAGCGGAAACATACTAGTGACAGATGACAGAATAAAATTATAGTAGCGTTGCAGGACTATTGATAGTTTGACTATCGATAGCTGACCTTGAAAAATAGTCAATACTATCGATCGATAGGCCTATCGATAGTATTGACACGTGGCAATACTATCGATAGTATCAAAAGCCAATAGTTTTGCTTTTCAATACTATCGATAGGCCTATCGATAGTATGACTATTTTTCAGGGTCACAATACTATTGACAATACTATCGATAGTCAACACTATTGCTGCAACGCTAAATTACAGCAAACAAACTCCAGCCGGGGTACGAATGGGTACCTTAATAGGGGCCGAATATATAACTTTAATTCCAGTGGCCGAAGTTTAGGTGACAAGTTGTACAGACTCCAAGAATCTCAAGAATAGTTAAACAAATTAAGTTGATAATAATTTTGAAATTTTGATGTATTTAAACAATAAAAAAATTATATTTCACCATTTTCATATGACCGACTTATTAACATAAATAGTGGAAGCACTAAAACCAGTCGCGTGTTAATAGTAAGTTATGAATTATACTTGACCTGTTTTTGAAAGCTCCTGAGGCTCACTTGAGTTGCCACCCAGTCCGGTTAATTTTAAGGGTTCGTAAATTTAAGGGATGTTCTGATGTTTAATCATAGTTTTGGGTAAAATATTCGGGTTCACATCTTTCACTTTGGTTTTCCATTTCGCTTGTTTACGAGCGAGGTAGAAGTTTGGATGGAAGTTTGATTCACCAAAATTCAAATAAGAGTTAAAGCCAAAACACATCTACCATCATGAATATGAATAGCTTGAATAATAAATAACAACAAGCTAATTATTAAAAAACAAAAAACACGACTGACAACTCACATAGCCTATGTCACTCGAAGGAATGTAAGGAATCTAAAAATACCTCTCACACAAAATCTGTTAATCCGTTCAGGACTTATGGTGGAATAAAGAAACTTACATTCATACATGAACCCTAAAAACCATAACACTCCTTTTTTGGTCAGTCGTATAATTACACTATCCCGAAAACAGTGTTTGTTTTTGGGCAGTTGGACAGAACACCTATAAACCAAAGAGAATATTAAACACACATAAAGCACACCAATATAATAAGTTATCTGGATCTAAACAGCATACTTTAGAATCGTATTCAGCGAAATCTCCCTTGAGTAATGCGGGTTAGACCCATTTCTGCAAATAAATCCCTCTTTCAAAATAAATAACCGCTTACCATGTGCGTGGAGGCCGATTACGGGACCGTTGTCGAACTTGTTAAATGTGCTTATTTTATCACCATACTCGGCGGCCAGTATTATAATTAATCGGATGAGTGAGAATAATTTAGTGTGATGTAATTGGGTAGAGAATATCAAGAACGAATGAATAAATAAATATGATTAATTGTAGTTCTTTCCACGTTTGCAAAAGGTTATTGTTACTTTTCCCATTTCGCTCGGTAAGTACTTTAGCTAAGCTATATTTAAGTATGACAAATACAATATAAACTTGCTAGAAATTATATAGTATTTGAGTATGGTGAGGACATGACAGGCTGTATGCGATTGTCTGTAAGAAATGAATCCCGTGCCAAAGCCTTATTGGCGGTTCAGTATAAAACTAGAAACTATGTACGAGGTATATCTAATAATTGAGGTCTATGTTTGTATGTCTAATATTCTGATCCCTAAGTAATAAAAGTACCAACTTTCTTTGGCTAATATCTGCCAACTAAATAACACTTAAAAAACTAAATCTTAATCAGATTGCCGTTCACTGGTTTCTCTCACCGCCGCCGATCAAAATCTTTACACTTTTTTTTATTTTTTTTTTATTAAATATGGGTTTGCTACACTGGCAAAGGCGTACCGATAAATTAGTAGGCGTCAGTCGGTAAATATCAGCACTAGTAATTGTGCTGAACGTCAGATCCCGATGTTCGTTACGCCCTGGTGTTGCCTGAATACAAATGAATCCATTACCAGAAAGTGAGGAGATCGCCGGTCGACAACAATATCACGTACGCCGTGTATGCTGGATTCTCGAGTGCTAATAGTAAATTATGCTGTTACATGAGCTTGTTTTGTAATAGAATCAAATGTCCTCTTACGTGAAACACTAGAAATAATTGGGTAATTTCTTTTAAATTGTATGTATTATACCTACTTATCTTAGCATACCGTTTAGATTGCAGTGAGACACTTTTACGATCTTAGATAAAATTAATATTTCGATTTATGTAATGAAAATGGTAAACATTTTGTAATATTTAAGGTTAAACAAAAGAACCAGACAACCCAACTCCGAATTTATAATTGAATTTACGGTTTTCATCAAAACTGGATTCATGGGAAAATATACTCGTAAATGCATTTCAACTTTTCGGCCCCTAGTCTGGGATGCCACATGCCACACCTTGTCGCTGTCCCGGCTACGGGGTCCAAGGCCAGCGCTGCAGCGGCTGCTGCCGAAAGCCTCAAACGGCGCAAATATGCAGGAATCGGTGATTTCTACATTTTTGAGCCGTTTGGGGTTGAGAGATTAGGGCCGTGGGGACCTTCAGGTCACCACAAACTATATGACGCCATCTCCCAAAAATTAATTGAGGTTTCTCGTGACCAGAGGGCTGGTATTTATCTCGCACAGAGATTAAGCATTGCCATACAACGTGGCAATGCTACCAGCATTCTGGGCACATTACCTCAGGGCAACGAACAGTCGGGGCTGGAATTTTTGTAAATAAATTTAATTTTAGTTTTATTTTTATTTTTTTTAATTAATTTGTAAATATTTTTTTCAATATCCCAATTGTATAATAAATTTTAATAAATAAAATGTATGTCAAATTACAGATATACACTCCAAATTTCAACTTTAGTAATCTTAAATCTCCGGAAATTAGCCACCCAGCCAAACGCAACTTTTATGATTTTTAAATAATCTATACCTTGTCAGAAGCAATGTTATTGTTTAAAGTACATTTTACTATCAGACAGCACAGGCACATGTTCGTGCCAGTCCGACTGACACGCTAGTCTGAAACCACAAAGTTGGAAGCTCCCGTCGAAAACATTACATCAGAATGCTATTTATGTTTAGTTACCTGCAGAAAATAATAATGGACTGTTGAACTTTATTCCATTGTTATATTTGCTAAAAAAACAAAAATTATTTTATTTCATAAAACAGAAACAAATTGACATTCCTACTAATTCCATTTTCAAGTGTAATTCTATACATCATTCTAAAAATATTTTCATTCGCAGAACCATATTTTCATTTCATCATGATCCTTTACAAAGAACTGATATTTATTTAGTGTTACCGAAAAATATTTGTTTCAATTGAATAGATTCATACTATCAATACTGTTGTTTATCAATTTACAAAAAAAATAATTTATTCTATTGTGAAAATTGCATTGATAGTGTCGTTGTTTTGATACTATGTATAGTTTTTGCGTCATAAATCATTAGAATCGATAGATAAACAACACTGCGATAGCGTATAGATAGAAAACTATCAACCGATATCTATTCGGATTCACATGTTAAATTCTATTCCAAACGACTGGATATCGAAACGACCAAGCCTATCCGTTCTGATTTCTGTAAACATTCCAGAATTAACTCGTTTGACAAACAAGAAATAAAGGTGGAATCTAAAACCGTCTGCTCGATTACTATTTCAGATTTGTCAGTACATCATACTTTGCAAGATGGCAATTGCGCAAGATGGCAATTGCGCTAGATGGCAATTGCGCAAGATGGCAATTGCTCTTGATCACACAACCAACCCTGCAAAATGGCGAGGTTATTCTGGAATTAACCCCTTTCCATACTTGTTGAATACGTTTACTCAGTTAGATTAAACGAAAACATTTAGAAAGGAAACGATCTGGGTGGTTTGACATAACTAGTGGGCGTTTTGGAAAATAATTTACTTTTATTCTTTGCGCTGTATTTTTTTTAACTATTGGCTATTACTGGCAAAGTTAAATATACAAACTTTTCCAAAATGTACGTAACTGAATATTGAATGAATTTTTATACTAAAATAATAATTATTTAGTCACACCAGGCTCGATATTGCACCGTTTAAAAATGAATTGTGGGAAAAAAAACTAAATGTTTTTAATGAGGATTAAAATTTCGACTTGGTCTAAATAAAAATAATTTCAGGGTGTCTTAATAATTTATTGAATAGTAGTTTTTACATAGTCAGTAATAAGTAAACTTCATTGACAAACGATTATTATCAATACCTATTATTTGGCAACAATCCACTTAGTACTTTGGCTTATTTGGTCTGATTTGTTTAGTGTCACAAGCGAACAAATGGTCAATACAGATACGTAGTGGTTAAACAACTTTATTTTCTTAATATAATAATTTAATTATTTATCATATAAAAATACACAAGACATAAAATACAATATAATACAGCTTTCGAAAATGATCACTACTGGCAATACAAATGAAGCAGTTTAAGCAAGTAATGTAACAAAAAAGTAAATCATACGTACGTCCAATCCGATAGTAATAAATATAATATACCTAATAAAAAAACGTACCTATCTACCTATCCATATCAAGGGGTTATTCCCAAAGTACTCCAAAAAATGTTTCCAAACTACTCCATGAAAAAAATAATATTTTAAATTAAGTTTCATTCTACTCCGCGGTAATATTAAAATGTTCTCAAAGTACTCCACGCGATTTTGATATCAAAAAGCATTAATTAGAATAAAAAGTGTAGCTGACGTATAGTACAGTCAGGCACAAAAGCTTACAATATTTTTATGTATAAAGACAATTTTAAATAAAAAAAAATTACAATGCTATAATCAACATTTATATTATATTCCCTATAATTCAACAATTAAACATATTCAAAAATTAACAATCAAAAACATATTCATTAATGAGCTTTTTTACATATTTTCCACCAAAGAGATTCATGATTATTATGTAAATATAGGAATTCGGCTTGAGGAAAACTCAAGAAGTAACTGATAAAATTAAATTTTTGAAAAAAACTTATAGTATTTACATAAAAAGAAACATACAATATCCATTTTAACAAACTAACATGTAAGACACATTTTCAATTCAAACTTGCTGTCAACTTTTTCTCCTTAATTTAGAATCTTATTCAGAACTTTAATCATCACGATATTATTTAACCAATTTTGTGACTGACGGTACATAGTGAAATATTTTATAATTATTTAGATGGAGTAGTTTGAGAATTGATATCAAATAATCTGCGGAGTACATTGAGAATAAATTAAAATACCTATGGAGTAGAATGGGAACAAAATAATAAGTATTTTTAAATAATAATAATTTCGTGGAGTAACTTGGGAACACATGTATGAGATTTTTATCTTTTTAGAACAAAAGAATGGAGTACTTTGGGAATAACCCACATCAAGATATGGTAGGTAGAAAGTAGTAGGTATGGTAGGTAGGTAGAAAGTTGACCATTTAACATTGTACCTACATTAGTGAAAGTTAAGTTGGCACTACTATTCGAGTCAAGTGCCAAGAACACTCTCGGCAATATGCTGAGTCATCTTCGCCAATTACAAAGCCGCCAAGTTAATTAATCAACCGTGGAATGTATGACTATGGAGAAAGAGCTAGGGTTAACTGACTTAAAATATAGGTATATGTATTTATGTATCAAAAACGTAACTATTTTACTTTCCATAGTACTTGTACCTATTTTATTTTGAAGCCAATTTTAAATATATTTCTAACTTTAGAATTAGTTTTAAATTACGAGTATATATGTGTATCATTTCCTGTTTGACCTTTTATTTCTAAAATCAATTTGATGGAATTATATCCAGAAATTTAAAAAAATACTTTTTATTTATTTTTCAGCAAAGAACAGCTAAAACCGTATTACCTAAACCATCGTCGAGTAAGTGAGAGTTCTCATCAACCATATGAGAGGGTGATGACTGTGGATATGTTACATCCATGGTGATGACGTAATGCCGTGTAAATGACCGAGCTATTAATCTATAACAGTAACTACTTTTCTGCGTGACTCAGAAACAAAGTCTGAGGTTACTACAGAATTGTATATTATTCTAAATTCGTTGGTAGGACTCTGCTTCTGCCAAGCGCCATTTTATTGTACCATGACAAAATCCACTGAAATATTAAACAAACGATGCCTTGTCACGTCTCAAATAGATAAACGTATTCTAACCTCACTTACCAAAACGTCAATATTGCATAGCAAATATCGAAACACAAAACAGCAATACAATATTTTATTCTGTAACTACAAAAAATTGGCGGGAAGCCAAAGTCCGCCATTTGCAGCCCGGAGGCAGCGGACGGAAACATCACGACTTCGATAACATTGTTTTGCCATTGCTATCGTATACGGTCTGTCTAATCCATGGACATGTTTGAATATTGGTTATGGTACTCTTATTAAATATAGAATATAGAAAAAAAATATATGATTTAATAAAAAAAAAATCATCATGTCAATTAAAATTTTTCAACATATCTTATTTCTATATTTAATAAGAGTAGTTTACTGCATCTTGGGTGCACAAAAATCCTTAAAAAGTACCTATTGGTTGTGGTACAATGAATGCAAAATATACGGAAATAAATTAATGCCGTACATTTAAATCGTGTAAAATTTCAATGTGTTATAAAATTTTACTAAATAATATTTAATTAGTTTAGCTAATGATCAATGTGCTGAACTTAAGGCTTAAAGTCCGCAGTTTACATGTTTTATTATCTTTGATTAAAAAATTCTAATGAAGTAAATATAACAGCTTATAGTGTCCCACTGACAAAGGACTCCCATCTAGCACTTCATTGAATCATGTCTAGCTTGTCTTTGTCCATTGTATCCAGATCGTATAACCATCTCACAATGCTGAAGCTATTTTAGGCAAGCTGTCCTGATGCATCCTATATTTATCGGATGCATCAGGACAAGGAGTCAAATCAGTACAATCAGGAGGTGTGCCCAATCCCACATAAGCTTTGCCTTCCTCCTGTAAGCACAGTATAAGGTGAGCGTAAGCAAAGTGATAGCTATACGAGTATAGCTAATAGCTATTCTAGTCTTAAAGCAAACTGTTGAAACGATCCGTAAATTTGATATCTAGTAAGTAGTCCATATATGGCTCGTTAGAAAACCCCAAGTTTGGATTTGAGTTGAGATATGATCAAATAATTAAAAGAAAATTAGTTATTCGATTACGAGCGACCCTCTTTAAATATAGATAAAAAATGACAGAATAAATATTATAAAAATGTCAGTTAAGTCCATAGATACATTTGAGATTGGTATATTCTGACAACATACTTAAGTTTGTATGCATCGTTCACGTGGAAATTTAGCTAACATTGTGCTTTCTACTCAACTTTCGAACTGACTTTCCACGAATTTCAACAAAGAGGCAACCGTGAGTGAACTCTATCTGACCTGTACTCTGCTTTTTGCAACCCATCCATAATAAAATTAAATAAACGAGAAATCTGCATTTTCATGCACATTTCAAGAAACAAAATTTTAATAATAAATACACAAAACATATTCAATTTCATCCCTCATTTCGCTGAATTGAATGCGTCCCCGAGGCACGAGTACGTCCATATATTAACTAAACCGTAGTCTGTATTCAGAAATCGTTTCATTATTATGCAACATCTGCTGTGATATTCACAGAGATGTTTTCCACGTTTGTCCTCGAGTTATTTTTTAATACAATGAAGTTCTACAGACCAGCGTATGATTGATAATTATTTTATCTTTGAGAGCATTCAGTTATAAAACTATGAAATATTCAACGTTTGATGGCATTCCGTTTCTGCTACTTCTACAAGAGTCTGTTCCGTAAAGATTTACGGATTTAAATTCGTTGAGCGGTATCAAGGCAAATAGCCTTATTTTCCTTGAAATGCAATAAGCTCTACTTATTTTAAGCTGTTTATCATAGTAGATTTTACTGTTATTGCATAGCCATTTCTTGAAACTTAAATATTATATTTTCTTAACGAATTATTTTCAAAAAAGGGTGATCTTTGAGATTTTTTATGTGTCTTCTAATAGAGTTTGGAATTATCTCACGGCATCTGACGTGGATTAGGTATTTGAAAGGAACTACTCAACTCGATTACTATTGATGCAGCTACATTAGACACTCAATCGTAAGCTGTGACTAATCCTGACATTATCATCATTAGCTTGCACGTGTTATATGGGTTTAGATCTAAAATTAAAATATATCGAAGCATTGTAAAAAGTTGCTTATATTAAACTTTCATTACTAGAATAGGTATATTACAAACAGATACTCCATAGGTAAATTATAAAACAAAACAAATTTACAAATTAACATTCATATTAAAACAAACAATAATATCACGGGAAATATGAACGCGTCGCGATATAAATTACAACTCTTATTAAGCTTTGCGCACATCAATTCACGTTTATCACCGAAACAATACTCCTGTTTAATGGTGCCATTTAAAATGTACCACAAACAATGTCTTAGCAAAACAGAATGAACATCTTGTTAAGTTATCGCTGTGGCATCGAAATTGAACGAACTCTCTACTGAGGAGATAACAAAGGACAATCACGTTAATTACGAAAGCTGTACTGGTTTCTAACTTACTCAGGTGTAAAAGTGTCAAAATAAATGAAAATGTTCGGTATAAAAATTATATCCGTTAATATAACAAACTATAAGTGTTCCAACTTTACAATTCTTTAAATAACATCAAAAATAACTCGTTTTACCGGAAAATGGTACGCGCTTAATATTGGACGTAATTGTGAAAAAAGACACAGTACGTTTCTGGTTCGACCGTTTATTCTTAGCATATCTTTCACAATAAAAAAACTATTTTTATTTACAAAATAGACTCGTGTAGTAATAGCGAACCTGATAAATCGGTCGCTTAGATCTTTATTGGGTCCGATTGAGAAACAATGGTGCTACATGAACATAAAATAACATTTTCCGGTCCGGCTAGAAAGGTTTGCAGCATATGAGAGTAATTTTGTGGTATACACTACGCAACCACGACAAAGGTTTTTCTACTTCTAAAATCATGTGTAGTCACAAAATGTAAAGGTGATGTATTGTACCGTATGCATAGGGTGAGAATAAATATAATGGTTAGATACAGTTTTCTTCAAATGGTATGTTGCATTTTTTGTAATTTTGGCTTATAGATTGATAGTATTCACCCAAAATTGTAATTTTGAAGATTGGTATATTTTGAATATTGTATATTATTAAACTTACAGTTTCTCTATTTGTTCACATATTTTTTATGTAAATTATTTAAAGATAATAGTAGCGAGTACCTACTATTATTTTTAAATAATTTACTCTCTGTACTCGTACTTAATTTTAAAATCATTTGTCAACAAAACATCCTTCAACGCCAGTATATAATACGAGAAAGTTTATGCCTCTACCATATTTTTATTTTTCAATTAAAGTTTCTTGTCACGTTACTTTATTTTTATGATTTACGGATTTAAATTCGTTGAGCGGTATCAAGGCAAATAGCCTTATTTTCCTTGAAATGCAATAAGCTCTACTTATTTTAAGCTGTTTATCATAGTAGATTTTACTGTTATTGCATAGCCATTTCTTGAAACTTAAATATTATATTTTCTTAACGAATTATTTTCAAAAAACGGTGATCTTTGAGATTTTTTATGTGTCTTCTAATAGAGTTTGGAATTATCTCACGGCATCTGACGTGGATTAGGTATTTGAAAGGAACTACTCAACTCGATTACTATTGATGCAGCTACATTAGACACTCAATCGTAAGCTGTGACTAATCCTGACATTATCATCATTAGCTTGCACGTGTTATATGGGTTTAGATCTAAAATTAAAATATATCGAAGCATTGTAAAAAGTTGCTTATATTAAACTTTCATTACTAGAATAGGTATATTACAAACAGATACTCCATAGGTAAATTATAAAACAAAACAAATTTACAAATTAACATTCATATTAAAACAAACAATAATATCACGGGAAATATGAACGCGTCGCGATATAAATTACAACTCTTATTAAGCTTTGCGCACATCAATTCACGTTTATCACCGAAACAATACTCCTGTTTAATGGTGCCATTTAAAATGTACCACAAACAATGTCTTAGCAAAACAGAATGAACATCTTGTTAAGTTATCGCTGTGGCATCGAAATTGAACGAACTCTCTACTGAGGAGATAACAAAGGACAATCACGTTAATTACGAAAGCTGTACTGGTTTCTAACTTACTCAGGTGTAAAAGTGTCAAAATAAATGAAAATGTTCGGTATAAAAATTATATCCGTTAATATAACAAACTATAAGTGTTCCAACTTTACAATTCTTTAAATAACATCAAAAATAACTCGTTTTACCGGAAAATGGTACGCGCTTAATATTGGACGTAATTGTGAAAAAAAAGACACAGTACGTTTCTGGTTCGACCGTTTATTCTTAGCATATCTTTCACAATAAAAAAACTATTTTTATTTACAAAATAGACTCGTGTAGTAATAGCGAACCTGATAAATCGGTCGCTTAGATCTTTATTGGGTCCGATTGAGAAACAATGGTGCTACATGAACATAAAATAACATTTTCCGGTCCGGCTAGAAAGGTTTGCAGCATATGAGAGTAATTTTGTGGTATACACTACGCAACCACGACAAAGGTTTTTCTACTTCTAAAATCATGTGTAGTCACAAAATGTAAAGGTGATGTATTGTACCGTATGCATAGGGTGAGAATAAATATAATGGTTAGATACAGTTTTCTTCAAATGGTATGTTGCATTTTTTGTAATTTTGGCTTATAGATTGATAGTATTCACCCAAAATTGTAATTTTGAAGATTGGTATATTTTGAATATTGTATATTATTAAACTTACAGTTTCTCTATTTGTTCACATATTTTTTATGTAAATTATTTAAAGATAATAGTAGCGAGTACCTACTATTATTTTTAAATAATTTACTCTCTGTACTCGTACTTAATTTTAAAATCATTTGTCAACAAAACATCCTTCAACGCCAGTATATAATACGAGAAAGTTTATGCCTCTACCATATTTTTATTTTTCAATTAAAGTTTCTTGTCACGTTACTTTATTTTTATGTAACAACAAACCAGGTCAGCGATGTAAAGATGTTTGAAGAAAAATGTGAAAAGTCGCGTGAAGCAGGCGTGACCGAGAGTCGTTAAATAAAAACCTTATTCCGGCTAATCTTGACTCGTAAAAAATGTAAATAACACTAAAATCTTACAAAAATTCCACAAACACTGGATAAGTTTGTATCCTGTAGGTATATATATATCTAGCTATTGTCTCTGAAGTGTGTAGCTCTTGTAAAATCCACTAAAATATAGAGATCATGTTAATATCAAACCATATATATCTTAATAACAACTACAGTTAAGTTTTCAATAGTTTATTTCTATAATAAACACCAGTGAGTTAACACAATTTAATTTAAATAACAAACAACACATTTTATACTTAGCCATCACTTCCTTAAGTCAATCAGATAGACACATACATAACCTCCAATAGAATATTCTATACAATCACTAGTATCACACTTTAAATTCAATGACAAACGTTTCAGAACGCAGACAACACACGAATGGGCGATTTATACCCGTTACTGTCCCAACTAACATTCGATAGGAGGGATCGCCCGCCATATTGGTGGGGTATATCCGCAATGGCGGCTATTCAAATAACAATTTTGCATCTTATTAAATTATTAAACAATATAAAATCAATTTCAATTACTATTCGTAAATTAATATTATTTAATTTTAATGCCTATACTTAACTAAAAGGATTAATTAATACTTAAATGAGTAAATTAATAGTTAAAAGTACATGTTTCCGGCGAGGCGACAACATCCGGCCGTCCTGCTTACGGATCCGTCCCGGATCACGTCATGGTCTGGTGCATTGCTGTGAACAAAATAAACAAACATTAGAATAATCGCCACTGTACACTACTGATTTTGCCACAAACGTCCTCATTTCTGCTATTCCATCGACGGCCAGCAGAATGAGGATACACCATATTATATCGAACTCTGGACATTCTTGATACTTGGACATACTTGTAACTATTCCATCGACGGCCAGTTACTCATAAAAATCAGGATTTATAGCTTCCCCTAGGCGATGCCTTTGGCCAACCCTAGTTGCATATCACTACAATCCTAACCTATCACAGATTTATTTTACAAGGATAAATGCTGTGACTTTGATTGTTTGTCCAAGCATCAAAAAGTATCCAAGTTCAAAGCAAATGCATCAGACAATTAAAATTAAGTTTAGCAAAATAAATAATTGACAGTTTTTTTTTTTAGTATAATAAATTAAATGAATACCTGACAACATCCTAGGCTATGTTATTCTTCTGTGTCCCAGTTTTCTAGTCGTATCCACGGTTTCATATTTTCTGCCACCGTGGTACCCTCGTACTTCTTTATGGATCTCTCAGCGCATCGCATATCCTTCACCTTGTAGCGATCGTGACCTAAGACCTCTGTAACTTGAAAGGGGCCTTTAAATAATGGTAGTAGCTTCGTGCTCTGCCCATCATTTGATTGACTAGGTATCTTAACGACCACCAAATCATTAACATTATAGATTCGTGCAGGTTTACGTTTTGAGTCAAAAAACTGTTTTTGTTTATCAGCATTATCTTGGATTCGAGCACTAACCTCATTTCTTAATGCCGTAATATCTATAGGTTGTTCTTCAATATCATTTGTACCCTTATCAGATTCCATTTGGAGACGGTATCCAAAGAAAACCTCACTAGGAACAGCCATTGTAGATTTGTTAATTGTACTGTTAATGCCTTGTTGGATGTGTGCAATGTGTGTATCCCATTTGTTGTTGTCGGTGTCAGCGCCCATGGTTCGTAAAGCGTCAAGGATAGTGCGGTTATAACGTTCTACCTGGCCATTTGCACGTGGAATTGCCGTCGCGATAACATGTCGCCTTATGTTATTATCCTCACAGAACTTAATAAATAAATTAGATGTAAATGAGCTACCCGCATCACAAATAATTCTTTTTGGGTTACCAAAAACTTTAAATATTTTCTCTAGTTCATTAATGGCAATTTTACTTTTAGTATTACGAACTGGAGATATAAATACGAATTTAGTAAAAGAATCAACTGTAACCAATAAATACATATTTTTAAGTGTCGTCTTTACAAATGGGCCTAGATGGTCTATATGTATAGTATGAAAGGGCCTAGCGTATTTAGGTATTGGGTACAATTGACCTTCTTTTTTTCCATGAACGGTTTTACAGTAAATACAATTAATACAATTTTTTATATACTTTGAAACTATCTTTTTCATTTTAGGAAACCAATATTGTGATTTTATTCTTTCAATACATTTATCCACAGCAAAATGGCCTAAATCGTCGTGATTAGCTCTAACTATTTGCCAAATACAGTTTTTTGGGACTAACCACCGTCTACCGTATTCGGTTTTACGATAAACCTTATTACCTACCAGTTCATAATCGTGAAATATTTTTTTATTGAGTTCGGCCTGACCTGACTCTAACACTTCTCTTATCATACAAATATTAGGGTCTTGCAACTGAACTGACATTAACCAATCAGCTTCTGTTATAACCAACACACTTTCATTGCATGTAGGAGCGGAATTGTCTACAATAGGGTTTCTGCTGAGGGCATCAACATGTTGCATTTGAGTACCTGGTTTATGTATAATTTCAAAAGAAAATTCCTGTGTCAAGAGTACCCATCTGCCTATCCTAGAGTTAACTTCCTGCTTGTTAATTGTATACTTCACGGCATTGCAATCCGTATAAATTTTGAATAAGGAACCCAAAAGATAATGACGAAATTTTTGAAGGCCCACCACTATGGCTAGAAACTCCAATTCAAAGGAGTGATAGCGTTTTTCTTCAATAGAGGTCTGACGACTATAGAAATGTACAGGTTGCTCCCCATTTTCAGTTTGTTGTACTAAAATGCAACCTACTCCATCACGACTAGCGTCGGTATACAAAACAGTGGGTAATTTAGGATCGAAAATCGTTAAGAGAGCGTTTTGTAATAACTCTTTTTTAATTTACTGACTGCATCAATCTGTTTTTGGCCCCATTCCCATGGAGCATCCTTCTTTAAGAGCTCTGTCAATGGTTTTGCGATAATTGCACAATTTTTTATAAATTTACGGAAATAATTAATGAGGCCCAAGAATTGTCTAACCTGATGTACGTTTTTCGGTTCGGGGTATTCTTCGACAGCTTTTAACTTTTTTTTACCAGGGCGTACGCCATCTTTTGAAATATCATATCCAAGAAAATTGACAGAGCTCTGAAAGAAGTGGCACTTTGATAAATTAATTGTCAACCCATTGTTTTGTAAAATTTGTAACACTTCTTCCAGGATTTTAATATTTTCCTCAATTGAATCAGTAGCTATTAAAAGATCATCCATGTAACAAATAACTTTATCAAAGCGTAGCTTGCCAAGAACTTTGTTCATTAGTCTCTGAAATACCGATGGGGCATTACAAAGGCCGAAAGGCATCCTTTTAAATTCAAAATGCCCATCAGGAGTCACGAACGCAGTTTTGGCCACAGAATTTTTATTAACATTGATCTGATAATAGCCACTTTTTAAATCAAGTGAAGTAAAGCAGCTACGGCCTTTCAACCTATCTACTAGTTCATCTACAATAGGCATAGGGTATTTTTCTTTGACTGTTACTTTATTAAGGGCCCTATAGTCTACGCATAAACGTTTCTCGCCAGAAGGCTTGTTCACTAGCAAAACAGGGCTCGCATAAGCAGAATTACTTTCCTGAATGATATCATTTTTCAAAAGATCATCTATAATTTCACGTGTTGCAACTTTTTCAGATTCCGACATACGATATGGTCGATAACAAATAGGCTTATTACTAGTTAACTCGACATCTAACTCTACGCAAGAAGTTTGGCCTAAAGATTGTAAATCTTGTGCTATGACTAGAGGATATTTTTGAAATATTTTATTTAATAAAGAGACGTGTTCTAGAGAGTCTGAATGAAATAACGATGCTTCTATCAAAGCCACTTGATCATTATTTAAAGGTTGGAATAACAAACTGTTTCCAATACGGGAGTACATAATATTTTTATCTTCAGTGAAATTTCTACCGATAAGAATAGGGCAGCCAGATAATTCATCAAAAATATACAGATTAATAATAAGTTCTGCTTCATCGACCTTAATACTGGTTTGTACGCCGTGAGTAACTTTAGAACTGGAATTAACTTTAAATCCTGTTAATAAAACTGGAGAATTTAAAGGAAAGAAATCAAGACCTAATTCATTCGCCAAATTGCTTGTTATCAACGAGCAACCACTACCCATATCAATGAAAGCCCGTTGTTTACATCTATTTAATTCAATGTCTTTAAAAAATTTGTCTTTGGAGGTAGTTTCTAAAATTAATTTGACCTCGCTATCCTTTTCAACTTTGGCTTTAACCTTCGATCGACACGCTGCTTCCAAATGGCCAAATCTGTTACATGAATTGCACGTCACATTTTTCTGATTACAGTTAAACTTTTTGTGACCAGGTTCACCACAACGAAAACAAGTGATATTTGTACTAGAACTCGTACTTGGTTGATTAGAAGACGTAACTGGATTTTGTGATCTTTCAGTTTTACTATCACTATTGCTGAAGGTAGACCGACAAAAATTTTTGTTTTGTATGTTACTCGTATAAGATTTCTGAAAAGGCTTTTGTTCCGATTCAGAGTGAATTTTCCCATGTAAAAAGGACGCTAAGTCATCACAATATCTAAAATTACCAGCTTCAGCCGCTGTACTAATATTTTTATCACCAATAGAACCTACGATTATTGATATAATGTCTTGGTCAGAAAAAGTTAATCTCATTTTATCAATTTTGCCTTTTTGTTGGAAATAGAATTCATATAAAGACTGGCCATCGGTAGGTTTTGTCTGCACTAAATCTTTTAATAAACTATACATATTGCGCTTAATTTGAAACATATCTAAAAGAGTACTACGCCAATCCTTCCACTTCCAAGTAGTCCAACGAGTTTTATTTTTTTGTAGCGAATCATACCAAGTTTTCGCTGTATTTCGCAATTTTTGTAAGGCTTGATATTGCATAACTCGATCGGACCACTTAAAAGCGCGAGCATTGGCTTCCACAACGTTAATCCACATTTCAATATCGTCTACTAAAGGGTCAAACTCGGGAATCACTGATGATAAAATAACATTCTGGCTTACTGCTGGAGACGCACGCCTGGTGCGTCTCGATTTTCTGTGCCTGTGTCCATCAGAACTGCTACTGCTGCTTGTAGACGGCGATCTCGAGGTTGACGAAGAACTTGAGCTGTCGGTCGAGGCCTGTCGCTTGCTCCGCTTTCCTCGCGCTCTTTTTCGGCTTCGCGGCATTGGGCTGGGTCGCACGGCACACTTCTGATGTAAAATCCACTAAAATATAGAGATCATGTTAATATCAAACCATATATATCTTAATAACAACTACAGTTAAGTTTTCAATAGTTTATTTCTATAATAAACACCAGTGAGTTAACACAATTTAATTTAAATAACAAACAACACATTTTATACTTAGCCATCACTTCCTTAAGTCAATCAGATAGACACATACATAACCTCCAATAGAATATTCTATACAATCACTAGTATCACACTTTAAATTCAATGACAAACGTTTCAGAACGCAGACAACACACGAATGGGCGATTTATACCCGTTACTGTCCCAACTAACATTCGATAGGAGGGATCGCCCGCCATATTGGTGGGGTATATCCGCAATGGCGGCTATTCAAATAACAATTTTGCATCTTATTAAATTATTAAACAATATAAAATCAATTTCAATTACTATTCGTAAATTAATATTATTTAATTTTAATGCCTATACTTAACTAAAAGGATTAATTAATACTTAAATGAGTAAATTAATAGTTAAAAGTACATGTTTCCGGCGAGGCGACAACACTCTGGCCTGGTGTCAACACCTTTACGACCAGGTAGACAAGGACAGTAAAGTCTCATTTTAATGTTTACGTTGATATTCAACAGATTCACACGCCAAGAGGGTAAAACATAATATTGAGGTACCGTAATTACTTTTTAGAATGTTTTACTGGCAAATCTATATTGCCTATTGCCTAAATAGTACACTCTGCTACTTACGATATATTGCAGAATAATAGATGTTATAACAGATTAAATAACATAGTGAATCATTAAACAATGATATTTCATATTTAATCATTAACCAATTATATTATTTATTATTAAATATTCAAGCTTTTAGATCCAATAAAGGGCAAAGGCCTCCCTCATTCATCTCCAATTATCCCTACCCTGAGCATTTAAGGACCTGTCCTATACAAAGTACGCATACACGCGGAAGCCTTCCACGAAAATGGCAGGAGCCCTTTTATCCCATGGTTTTGTCGGCATGCTGGCAACATTCCATTTTAATTTTGTATCTGTTAGCAATATTTTTCATTAAGGCGTAGTGGATGCTCTTATACTTAATACTAGCTTATGCAGCATTGAAAATTTTATTGAATTTTTCGTTTTGTATTCTTACCTAATATTTAACCGGAATAAATAATCGTAATAAACGCGCACTTAACTTGTTTTTATTTAGGTATATCAATTATTTAATGTATCTATACGTAAATTTAAAGCGTAGATTTGCCGTAGAGGTGTCGTAGCTGGTGCTACGATCACAACGCTACAAAAGTCTACGAAGCTACGAGTCTGTCAACGCGGCGGCGCGCGGCGGCTATTCTATATCCAATGACTAATTTGTGCTTAAATTTGTTAAACTAGGCCAGGTCATACATAAGGAATTTTTTTATCTGATTGTTTTACATTATTATTTTACTGTTTTACATCTGATTGATTGTGCAGGTAAAGCTCAGAACTCGGCTTCTTTTATCATAATTGTGTGTTTATCTGAAAATTCTAAACCAATAATCTATGACATGCTGTGATTGAACATCAAATTGATTTTCATAGAGCCGAGCGGTGCACTTTGATTATATTAAAGTTGCATTTCCCTATTTTGCATCTCTAAGCCCTGCACATAGGGTTCAGATTGATCGGAAAGAGTACCTAACGGGAGTTTATATTCTAGGTATATGTTCGGTTAAATCAGAGCAAACATGCTACTTTTAAAGCAACTTAACTAGAGTTTTCATTACTTAATGCAAACCTGTTTTCACTGGAACGACTTTGTAATTCGATGACATACTTCTACTGCGTAGTAGGCGTAGTAAGTGTGTATACTTATGTATAGTTATACTAAATCGTCTAAAGAATTATTACTTTCGAGCGTGATTCACAACAAGTGACTTGCTTTCCATGACTGATTTGAGAGGTCTTACTGACTCAATTGTGTATTATGGTTGCAAAAATAAGTCTTTTTTACAAAATAATCTTTTTATTGTCGTCATGAAGATCTTAGTACAGTGTCATGTTCGTACAGTTAACTGCTCGTTTTCTAGAAGTTTCCTCGTTAGAAGCCGATCCTGGGTACATCATTATTAACCCGTCACTTAAGTCATTATGATTATCAGAATAATCATAGTCGTTGTAATTGAATCCTCGCGTAAAATCTCAACTATGTAAGAGAAGCGGAACTTGCATTTTGACTTTCAAGATTTAACATGAACATCTTTTCTACTACCCACTGCTGGGCATAAACCTCCCTCTGTCGCCAAGCTTCTCAATGTTGGGGCAATGCAATTACCTATGGTAAGAATTTGACTGCATATTTTATATAAGCTTTTATACTTAACTTGGTGGGTTGACGATTTAAGAAATATTACTAGGTATACTTACTTACTTTGATGGCTCGACGACCCAAAGAAGATCTAGGCCTCCGATAATAGAAGCTTCCACTCCTTCCTGTTCTGCACTTCTTCCTGCCAGTTGGCTCTTTGGAGGGCCTCCAGATCTTTTAGGACCTCATCCCTCCAGCGGTATCAGGAGCGGTAGGGGTATTTTTTTAAAATACCTAAGAAATTAGTGCAGATGGTTGTGGCCACGACTAAAACGAGTAAGATGATGGTCAGGGTGGGCGGAGATTTATCTGAAGAGTTTGAAGTTTTCACTGGCTTATAGCAAGGGGATGCGCTGTCTCCAACCCCCTTAACTTAGTGCTCGAATACGTCATCAGAAAAGTAAGAAATATTACTATATTCCTATAAAATACATACTATAAAAGCTTGCAAAAAGTATGCAATCGCAAAAGTATCACGCATACTTCGCCCCGTGCGCTAATGCATCGTTGTAGGACACCGTACGTTAGGAGATAATGCGGACTGAATCAACATGGCAGGTGTGGGTGGTGATATAGAGGCAGAATATTAATTTGTGTACCTTGGCGCCTGCAGTATGGTATGTATTAGCCACATTCAAACTCTGATAGCCTGTAATTCCGACGATTAAGCTGGGAGTATACGTAATGCAATGTCTTGGGCTTAACGTAGGGCTGTCTTTTCATTTAAATTAATAATTTTCATTAAAAGTAAAATAAATCCTATCCTAACTACTATTATAAATGCGAAAGTGAGTTTGTTTGTTTGTTGATTTGTTGGTTTGTTTGTTTGTTACCTCTTCACGCTTTATCTACTGAACCAATCTTCCTGAAATTTCGCATACACATAGCTGGAAGTACGGAGAAGGACATAGGGTACCTTTCATCCCGGGAAAAAGCACTGTTCCCGTGGGACATTCACGCGGGCGAAGCCGCGGGCTAAAGCTAGTAACAAATAAATGCGGATAAATGACACAGATCGAGTTAGCCTCAACGTAAGTTCGTGACTTTTGTTACAAACAAATATATATATAGATAAATATCCAAGACATACATACATATATAGTATAGGGAGGTTAAATCGATGGCGGAAGATAGATGCAGATGGAGGATGCTCCACCGACAAGAACATAGTTCTTAAATATGTGATGGTGATGATGGTGATCCAAGACCCACTCCAATCTGGAAAAGATAATTTTCCATCTTGATTCGTCCGGGGATCGAACCCGGGACCTCCGGAAGTGTGGCAATCTGACGTGATAACCCACGGAGGCCACGGAGATCTTTGATCAAAAATTGTTGGGTATTATTTTTTTAATTATAATCGTAATTATTCTTATCACCGTGACAAAAAAGCAACCCAAAAGAAAAATATTTTTTTTTATTTAAAATAGAAACCAAAAAATGCCTTGTCAATTTTCAGTTTAATTATATTTTCGTATATTTCCGTTACAAAAAATAATAAAGCGTATATCAGTTCATCAAATAAGCATGTGGATATAAAAAATGCCAACCCTACAAAGCACCCAGCTCCCGACAATATGGGTCCAGCTAATCCGAAGTAATTATAAAATTATTTAACGGGCCCGCGTATTTTGCTTTCCCAACACCCATGAATATGAATAGGGACAAATTAAACGTCATCTTTGTTTGTCCCGCTTTCGTCGGGAATAACAGGGTCGAAATTAAATCAGTTATATAACTGAAATTTATCTGGATTGCGAGTCAAGCCCGAATTTAGTCGCTGTTTTATTGAATTAATTCGTTTAATTCAATGTTTTCAATAGAAATGTATGTTATTATAATTATTATTTACAATTTAAAACCAGTTTATCTGTTTTTGTCATAAAGTTAGTAGAAAATAAATAGACCCGCGGCATAACAATCTATACAAACAGTAGTTATGTGGCCGGTGGCCATGTTTTGTCACTATTATTAGTATGAGCAGGCCGCCATCTTTGTGCCAAATCCTTTATCGGTGCCGGGTTTAGGTATGCACGAATTTTTGTAGGTATGGTATATGTCATGTCTATTCTTTTTCATTCCTCTGAGGTTTTTGTTACATAAAAAACGTAAACTTTCTTTAATCACTTCTTCCTGATTGCCCACAAATCATTTCTTAAACTGGAACTATTTTCCCTAAATGTATCATAATACAAGAAAACTGTTTTTTTTATAGCAATGCCAAATAATGATCCATAAAACGTCGACGTTGATTGATATTTCAAAAATTGCAGGCTTATAAAAATTATACTTTGTGGTTGGTCCGCAAAATGTTTGGAGGGTCCTCGGAACAAATTTATGACATTCATTAGTCTAGTTGAATACGACACTTGTTCCGAAGACGTAGCGATGGCACTAATTGCAAGGATCCCCAATTTGTTACAAAAAATTCCGTCCAAATTATTGAAGAAATGTGAACGCTGCCAGTCTACCTTTTGGTAACACATTTACTTTTATTACACAATGTAATAATCAAGTATTTTTAACGATAAACTACAGTCAGAATAAATTTTACTGTTATTACTTCAATGATTAAAAAAGAAGAGGAAAAAACGTACTGAAGTTTATTAAAAACTGAAATTTATATAAAATTGGTTCCATGAAATGAGACTGTTCGTCGTTACAATTTTATTTTTCCTCGTTTCGAAAAACATATTCTATGTAACAATAGCATAACGTTGTTACTTGTATAATTCATGTATAATTGTATAGTTTATTAATTAAATTGTTTTATAAGAAATCTTATCCTAACTAATATTATAAATGCGAAATTGAGTTTGAGTGTAACCTCTTCACGCTTTATAAACTGAACCAATCTTTAAAAAATCTTAGAAATTTTGCATACACATAGTTAGAAGTACTGAGAAGGATATAGGGTACCTTTCATGCCGGGAAAAAGAACTGTTCTCGTAGGAAATACACGAGGAAAAGCTGGCTAAAAATATTTGCAAAAGATACCTAGATACATCTTGTATTTCTCTGTATGTAGGGTAGTGGATTTTTCCACCAAAATTTACGCCAAGCTGGTTAATTAGTGGTACAAACGTCGCATCGCAGCTGTTGAGAAATGCTCGCAATTGCGGCCAAGTTATGGGCCTCGTTTATTTTTAGCGGGAAAAACCTGCCTTCATTTCCTTATTTTATTCAAGTAAACTAACAGCCGCTTGAGAAAATATTTAAAATGTTTAATTACTTCAAAAGTGTTTATGTTAAAATTTCCTTCTTTTATTTATTAAACATTTGAATTAATTAATATCAATCCTTCTTATTTACTATTATTAAAGCAAATGTTAAAATACTTAAAACGCTGATACGATATAAACATATCAATATTTCTTTTTAAATGGGAATTTCATCTTTATAACTTTATTTTAATTCAATAAAAGCAAGTATTTTAAAAAAAAATACATACTTAATTTCCTCAAGGAAAATGTTTATTTAGGAGTCCTGGTTCTAAAAATCAATCAACGGCTTTCTAGCCCTATGACATAATAATATCCTTTGATCGGCATTAAGTTCGCCATTTACAAGTTTTTTTTTTTCACTTTATTGCACAAATTACAAAAAGTATATACAAATGGTGGCCTTAACGCCATGTGGCATTCTCTACCAGTCAACCATTACCATTTTTGTAAAGGAGTTAAATAAATAAATAAAATATCAGATTCAGATATACTTGGGCAAATAAATACGTAAATTCGTAAACAGGAAAGTGGGTTAATTTTATGCGGGATATGATAATTAATTATTTATACATACACCCACCAACCAGCAGTAAATAAAGTGTCGATTCTGCCAAAGCGTAAAGTCATTATGGCGTGTCAATAGTAGTTCTTTGTTACGCAATTTGAAAAACCATTGAGTCACAATTATGGCGATAACGATAGCAGAATCGACACCCAGGACTGATGAAACTTGTTAGCTTATTTAGCTTCTAAAAAAAAATATTGACATCAAATTAACATATTATTATACATATCCAACAATAGCAATAAAAGTCCTCTTCGTCTAATACTTATTTTTTCTCGTTTTTTCGCTTTTGGGCCTCCTGAGAGGAGCTCCCAGATCTTATTTGATCCAAATTATCCTAGTCCCTGTAGCATAGCCGCATTATATTCTAACTGAATTTTTACTGTAAACCTTTACGACGATCAAACCCTTTCAAAATAAAATGCTGATAATTAAAAGTCTAAACCGCGTGTAGGAGTGTTTTTCACGTCAAACACATAGCTATACTAGCGAGATAGGTCGGGGGCCCTCACGGCTCTCGTTAAATTTTCACATGCACTTGACGGTCCTGCCTGGCTTACGTTAATTATGAAATCTCATTTCAGAGAATCTACACGTTTGAGTAATAGCCCCTGAAATGAGAAGTGTTCGACAAACATAAAAGTTTCTATTAACGACCGAGGTTATGTGGAGGGATTTAACGACTAATGAGATATTTCGAAAAATAATTCGAAATGGAATTGTTAATTTCATTTCATTTAATGGAAAATCGGTTCAATTTTGTAATCTCATTGCTTTAATAACACCACGTTTAATAAATGCGTTAAACCAAATATTATGATCAGTGTATTTTTGTAAAAGATGACATTGGTACTACTATAATCAATCAGTATATCAGTAATAGTTTTAACTAAATATCTACCACAATTTTATAGATATATTAGCTTTTGCCCGCGGCTTCGCCCGCATGAATTTCCCACAGGAACAGTGCATTTTCCCGGGATTACGGGTACCCTATGTCCTTCTCTGTACTTTTAACTATGAGTATGCAAATTTTTTAAATTGATACCTTCAGTTTAGACATATAAAACCTGAAAAAAATGTGATACCGACATTATTTACAACAAAACATACATTAAAACTTAACTCTAGTCTCATAATATTCCTGTATAATATATGGGCTAGCTAGCTTCCCCATTATGTCAAATCTGAAGGACAGTATCAAAAAAATATCGAATATTTTCCCAGGGATCCGGAGGGTTTTATTTTGTACCTTAGACACATAACTTCCGTCGGCCGTGGATCGCGGAATGATAGATGGCCTCTTTCAACTGATTTTCTTTTCTTAGCTATGAAATTTTTCAACTTTAACGATAAGGGTGCTCGGCGAATCCATACCTCGGTATAAATACATTGATTTATAATGCCATACTTCATATTTCCACGATCGTTTAAAGCACGGTTTGTAATCGTGTTCCTTTTTATTCTTTTAGGTACTTTTAAAATTATTGCTACATTACTTTTACGAGAAAATTTTCATTCTATATTCTTAATTTTTTCTACAAAAAGATAATTTTATAATAGAGTCTTAAAATGCATGATTTATATCTAAACTATTATACATCATTAAGTATAAGAAAGATACATTTTGAAAACCAACGCCTAGTCTTGATAACAAGTGGATGCCAAAAAGTTAAAAACTTATCGTAGTCGGGTAAACCTTTTATAAAATTACACATATTTATCCTATTAATATTATAAATGCGAAAGTTTGGATGTGAGTTTGTGAGGATGTTTGTTACTCAATCACGCAAAATCTATTGGACGGATTACGATGAAATTTGGTACTCGGGTAAAAAAATACCGGGAATAGCACATAGGGTACTTTTTATCCCGAAATTCCCACGGGAGCAAAGCCGCGGGGCGCAGCTAGTATACAAATATTAGTAACAAGGCCCTATATTGACACTATCATTTTATAACTTTCAATGAATCGTCGCTTTTAATAAGGAAACTTTATTGTTCAAGTAAAAGTAGCTGCACTTAGAAACTTGGAAGAACGGATGGAGGCGTCAACATAACAAAAGCCTCTGTGAATAATAATTAATAATCGAACACAAAGGAAACGCCGCGAATAATGAAAATTCGTCCACTGATTTATTGTACCGATATAAAATTTGTCGAACGCGGCATTTTGAGTTGACAAAATGGAACCTGCACTGTAACAATATAGTTTCTCTCAAAACTTCCAAAAATGGTTTGATGATATTAGGATTTATTTATACTCTCAAAAAGGCTTTTATAGATACTGTAAAATTTACATCTTATAGTTAACATTTTGATAATTTTTCCAACGATAATTTTGCTCTTTTCTCTTGAGAACCTGTATCAAAATCACAATTATTTTATTTAAGAAACTGGCATAATACTAAAAACTAGTTTTAATAACTATAACCATTCAGCAAATACTGACCAGTGAATAACTGGGCTTGTTGGAAAATAATTAATAATTCACGTGATTGATCAATTTGATAATAGAGCCATAAAATTTAATACTTAGCGTCATATGTCATATGAGACACCTTGACCATAAATCCGTGAGGCAATGATACACGTAAACGGGTGTCGTTTATATGAACCTATAAATAAATTTCAATGTGCAAATCTTGCTAAAACGTCCGTACACAAATATATAGGGGTCGCATCACATTAATCTTCCCTTCATTTATACAATTGTTCGTATTCCACAAACGTTCCGTTTTCCACAGAATTTTTTCCCCTTCCAAACATTTTCGTTACCTGGAACTAGGAAAAATACTCGAATTTTCCTTTTATGTATAAGTGTATTGATGGTACCTGGATATTAAAGCCGTGAAACATGAATTTGGAAGGTATTTATAGTGTTTGAATGTACGGAGTTTTTAAATTTTCGTGTGCAGCAAAAACGTGAGGGCGGAAATTGTACGGCAGTGAAATATTGCAAGCAGCTGAGCATTAATTTTGAAATTTCGTGTTTACACTAGTGAAACAAGACTAATATCATAAATTATAATACAATATAATAGGAAAATATATAGTTCAATGACAAAGTGCAGTGTAAAAAGCCAAATTTTAAATTTGAAACCACAACGAACAAAGTGACTTTCTCAGTGAGTTTAATAGGATTTATAAGCCACGAAAACGAACGAATACCAAAAAAGGACTTATACTTATCCAGAGTAACTTTAAAAATAGTGCAAATGTAAAGGACTAACCACTTGGAAAAATAATCAGCAGCTGTTAAGGCTACAAGAATCATCGTTACTGTGCTCTGTTGGAGAACAAAGTACTTACTTACCTAAATTCTGGCTGAGTAATTCATGATTTACCCAGAAGAGAACATCCTATACCTGGCGAGCTGCAAAATAAGGTCAGACCCATCCTTTATCCATACACATAGTTGAGGAAAACATTCACAAGAACACAATTTCGTTTAAATACCATATTTATAATCAGACTACCTACATAGTTCAGAACACAAGACATACAGATTTTACAACGCCATCTGTCTGATTATCACTAACTGTCGATACATATTGATCACACAACATCAAAATCAAATGGCACATTGACACATTGAATTAATTAATGGTACTTCACACAACCGACAGAGGGAACAAGAATTGCTCTCTAAATAGTTCTACTATTCATCGACAGATGTCGTCTGACAATTTTCCCAACAACAAAATCTGAAGATTATTGATAACGATACTACTCACCAACAGATGTCACTTGTACAAGTTCAAAAAATAATGAAATCGTTCCAAATAATTACAATAGATGTCGCCTAATATTTTTTTGCAAAAACAAAATCTGAAGACCATTTATAACGACACTATTCACCAACAGATGTCACTTGTATGGGGTTCAATAAATTAATTGAATCTGTCCTATTACATTAATAGATGTCGCCTAACATTTTTTTGAATCAACAAAATCTGAGGAAGTATTGATTTTAGGATAATATTTTAGGATAAAATTAATGATGGCATCAACATGTGCCAAATGTGATAAAAGCGTCAAAAACAAAACAACACTAAAGTGTACAAATTGCAAACTATTATATGACTTAAAATGCGCAGATAAGACAACTAAACAACTCCAAACCATGACAACAGAAAGCAAAAAAACATGGAAATGTTTTGCTTGTAGCTCCGAAGTCGAAACGACAGACAACAAGATAAGTAAAAAAAGTCCTACAATTTCAACCAATCCCACAACGAGAAGAAGACTTGCGCCTAGTAAACTAGTTGCTCCTACGGTATCCTCTCCAGCATTATCTGAGATCCATGAAACTCAAATGACTGTAGGGGCTGCCTCCCCAACATGCTCTCCTATATCAGAACAAAAAGGTATAATATCACCTAAAAACAATTGTAAGTTAATCAGATCGCGCTCCATTGAGTTACTAATAGACTCTGAAAACAATAGCTTCCAGTCTACAGAAGAACAATCCAGAAGCCTTGATATCGTAACTGATCTCGATATTGTTAATGAATTGAAACAGAAAAATAATCATTTGACTTTGCAATTAAGGAGTAGTGAAAATGAGTTAGAAAATACTATTATAGAAAATAATGAACTGAAGAGACAGGTAACCAAACTTACGAACGAAATCTGTATCCTAAAAAACATTTGCAAAACACCCCAACGACATAAGAAGAATCGAATGAACATTTCAACAACTTCTCTTGACATCGCGAGCCCGCGGCAAAAGGAAACACATCAAATGTTAACTCTGGAAAATACTATAAAGGATTTGCAAGCACAGTTAGCAGAAGCTTTGAAAGAAATAGTTAATTTAAATGAAACCATCGATAGAATACAAAGAGATTTGAACAATGTTACTTCCCAAAATAATGGCGTCGGAAAAATCAACAATTTACAACAAATAGAACAAGGAGAAACATTATCCAATAAAAATAAATTATGCATAATCTCAAACTGCAAAAGATATCGATTATTACAAAATATAAAAATAAATGATACTTTCAAAGATTATCAGTTACTTCATTATGTTAGTACCAATGTTGGATTGGAAGGCCTTCTAAAGGATCTTGACATGAAAGTTAAAGATTACACAAAAAAGGATTTCTGTGTTATTGTGATTGGAGAAACAGATTTTTATAAAAATCAAGACCACGATGCTCTAGTTGCATCTATCAGAAATAAATTAGAGTTGATCACACACACTAATATTATAGTAGCCGCACCCATATATATTTGTGGTAAACCAATTTACAACTACAGAGTTGATACGTTCATTGATAGTCTCTGCAAAGATATGTACTATCATAAATATGGAATTTTCTACGATTCAAACCAGGATGTGACCTTTGATATGTTCTCTCCGACTTCTGGCAAAATAAAAAATGTTGGTGTACAAAACATGATACGTAATATCTCATACTTGATAGAAAATATTCAAGATCAAAACAAACTTGTTGATGTAGCAGATGCAGCCCAAAATGCAGAAGAAAGAAATTTTGCAAATAAAAAGCAGTTTTTTCTTTTATAGGCACATTAACATACTTCATCAAAATATTTCAGGTCTCATAAATAAAAGTGATGAACTAACAGTACATTTGAGTGAATTTATAGATAACCGTCAACAAATTGACGTATTATGTATTACTGAGCATAACATGATGCCAGATTATGAAGAATTTCTCAGCATACCAAATTTTCAGCTAGCGACAAGCTTTTCTAGAGACAATAAGAAACGTGGTGGGGCATGTATTTTGGTGCGACCAGGGATACGATACAGAGTCGTGGAAAAAATAAAAAAGATTTCGGTAATAAACATAACTGAATGTTGTGCAATAGAACTTTGTGATCATAATATGATAATTGTATGTCTGTATAGAATACCGAGTTATACGAGTTCTGATCTAGACACGTTTCATAAAATAATGGAATCTATCCTAAATTCACTTCCATGCTCAAGTAAAAAAATCATTATATGCGGTGATTTCAATATTAATATTTTAAAAGATAATTCCAGATCTCGTGAGTTCATACACCAGTTATTGAGCCATAACTTGAAACTCGCAATAAAAGAACCAACTCGACTAGCAAGTGGAACGTGTCTGGACAATTTTGCTCATAACATTAGGGGTTCTAGAGGTGAGGTAATTGAAACGGGTCTCTCGGATCACACAGCTCAATACTTAAAATGTCCGGTAAATAAAACTTGTACCATAAAGGCATGGCAAATTAAACGTAGAGACTTTAGCCAAGAAAACTTAAATAAATTTAGCAAATATATATCGAGCCTTACTTTTCAAGATACTTTAGATACAGTAGACCCAAACGTAGCGTATGAAAATTTTTTTGACATATTTAAATGCCTATATGACCTATGCTTCCCTTATAGATACATTAAAAAAACTACTCGACAAAAACAAAAATGGTTAACAAAAGGAATAAGAACATGCTCAAAGAGGAAACGACAGCTGTTATGGACTTATAGACAAAACAAAACAGTGGCCGCTAAAGTAAAACTTCAGGATTATACTAGGAGACTTAAAAAAGTTATAAAATTGACACAAAAATCGCAAAATGATAATTATATTAAAACATCGGATAATAAATCAAAAGCCACTTGGTCTATAATTAATAAAATCAAAGATAATATGCCAAAAGAACCAATTCAGGAAATTAAATTAGATAATAATTGTATAACAGAACCTACGCTAATTGCTAATGCATTTAATGATTTTTTTATAGATAATGTTAAAATAAATAATCAATCGAATCCTAATAATATTAATGTAGAACGTAATATTAACTCAATATTTTTGTACCCTGCAACGACAGAAGAAGTATTTAATGTAATAAAAACCTTAAAGAATACAAATAGCGTGGGTTTTGATGATATATGCACTAAAGTAATAAAGCTAGTGGGCACATACATATCTGTTCCCCTTAGCCATATTATAAATTTATGTTTTGCAACTGGTATTTATCCTAATAAATTGAAAACAGCAATAGTAAAGCCACTTCATAAAAAAGGCGATAAAAATGACATGAAGAATTTTCGTCCAGTTGCATTGCTATCGATATTCTCTAAGATCATTGAAAAATTAATTCATAGGCGCTTTTATGATTTTCTTGAAAAATATAATATTTTAATAAAAGAGAAAAAAGGCTTTCGAAAAAATACCAATATTGATACTGCTATCTATGAATTAGTTAATAGAGCAATATCTTGCATGGATAAAAGGACACCGTCATGCGCTCTGTATATGGATATGTCAAAGGCGTTTGACTGTATCGATCACATAAGATTGATAGAAAAGCTTGAGCGATACGGGATTCGCGGCAATGCTCTTAACCTTATAAAATCGTATCTTCAAGATAGAGATCAATATACTGAACTAACACAAATTTGTATGGACACGGGTGTAGAAAAAAATACATTTCTGAATCTAGGACCATAAAATATGGTGTGCCGCAAGGCAGCGTATTAGGACCACTATTATTCATAATATATATTAATGACATAACAAAATCAATAAATTATCCAATGATACTTTTTGCTGATGACAGTACAATTTTTATTGAATGTGATAATATTAATAACTTTGAAAATGACATAAACCGTGCACTTGAGGACGTTATACATTGGTTAGAGCAAAACAATCTGAATGTTAATGTTGAAAAAACTAAGGTAATGAAATTTAGTCAACGGAAAAAGGGTGGTAAAATCAATATTAATTACAATGGCAATAAAATAGACGAAACAAACGTCACAAAATTTTTAGGAGTAACTATAGATAGCAACATGTCGTGGGAGTCCCATTCAATAGACGTATGTAAGAAATTATATAAATTTTCATTTGCGCTTTATAAATTAGCAAAGATTGCAAGCCGGAAAACTGTTCTAACAGCGTATCACGGCTTTGTGGGCTCAACTTTACGATATGGCTTAATTTTTTGGGGAAATTCCAGCTACAGAGAAATATTACTTAGAGCTCAAAAACGGTGTATTAGAGCCATATGTGGACTATCACCCATGGAAAGTTGTGAGCCTTACTTCAAATCTTTAAACATATTAACTTTGCCGTGTCTTTATATTTTAGAAGCATGCCTCTTTGTGAAACGTAATCCTGATATGTTTAAATATGAACAACCAGCACCAGGTTTCAATCTTCGCCCTAGAAATAAGAGAATCGGTTCTAACATTTGCAAAACTGCATTAATGAAAAAAAGTATATTAAAAATGGCTCCAAAATTATTCAATAAAATACCGGAACCATTAAAAGACCTTAATTATTCAAAATTTAAGAAGATTCTGACAAAATTATTGATTGACAAATGTTATTACAATGTAAATGACTACTTATCTGACAACAATATTGAATATAATTTATAAAACTTATAATTTCCAAATAATATAATAATCATTAGCAATTTAATCATGACATGTAATTGTAATTGTAATTTCATTTTATTATTTTTTTATATATAATCATTTGCATGCTTTTAATTTAAAGTAAAATGTATTTGGTACTGTAAATTTGTAAAACTGTACAACATCCTAAGTAACCTACATTTATGCAAATAAAGGATTTTGAGTTTTTTTTTTTTTTTTTTTTTGAGCTGCGACAGCTAATGAACTCGTTTCATGTCACTAATATTGTGCATAATGTCGGCTAAATTGGGAAATTTTCGTCATAAAATCTCACTTACAATTGCACTTTTTTACTCTCTTTCCTAGGTTTTTAAGTTCGAGAATGTTACAGCTGCGTATCGTGACGTATTGACTGTAAAGAGTTACAAAATGCTGATTTTAATAACTATCGTAAAAAATATAATTTAGTTTCTATGTAAATAGTATTATTCAATGAAGGAGGTGTTTTGTATAATTCTTCTGCAATTTAATAATGACTGTACGATAGCAAAATCACAATCTGATGTGACCTGACCATACCATAGTTATCATTACCTTTCTTCTTCTTGGCGTGTCGATGCCATTCCAACGATCAAATTGCTCCCGAAAAGTGTTCCGCCACTTTTACGGCCTTATCGGTGGCGGCTATCAGGTCATCCCGAGTGCAGGTGTTAGGGCATTACCTTTACCGTTACCTTTATATACTTACTATCTTTTGCCCGCGGCTTCGCCCGCGTGAATTTCCCACGGGAACAGTGCTTTTTCCCGGGATAAAAAGTAGCCTATGTGCTATTCCAGGTCATTATCTACCTCTGTACCAAATTTCATCGAAATCCGTCCAGTAGATTTTGCGTGATTGAGTAACAAACATCCTCACAAACTCACAAATTCACAAACTCACAAACTCACATCCAAACTTTCGCATTTATAATATTAGTATGGATGACACGTTTCAAAAATAATTAACAATCAAAACAAATTTTGAATAATAGCTACTTAACTATAATACCTACTAATTCGAATGGTTTGAAAATCTAACTGTGCCAGCAACCTTTTGATCTGAACCAGAGTTTGGACACAAAAGTTCCCCGCTGAGTTGCACAATAGCTTTGCGAAAAGATTAATCGTCCGAAGAGCCTCTAAGCCGTAGAGAACAATTTTTCATCTTTATCAAAATGTTGAGTATGAGCCGTTGCGATTGTCTGCATATAGCGATGCCTCCATAATCTTGTGTACAAGGATTTATTGTTCAAGGTAAAAATACTGCGTAGTCTTCTTACTTATTTCGATGGCTCGGCGACCCAAAGAGGATCTTGGCCTCCGATACTATAATTCTCCATTATATCCTGTTCTGCGACACTTCTTGCCAGTCAGCTCTCATAAGCTTCCAGGTCTTTTAAGAATTTTAAGACTTGGTCGTCCCTTTGTGCGCTCTTTTAATTGCCTACCTATCACCTAGATTTACCAAATAGAAATACGATTCATGCTCTATGTTGTCGTAGTAGTTATATATTATGGTTGCTGTATTATTGTGTTAGTTTGAATTACTAGTCTTTGTTTATTAATGTTTTAGTGTCTGTGGCAATTCAAATAAATGTATCCGTTCCGTTCTATTATTTTTTTTTAGCTCTATAAGTCGTCGCCGTTACATAGTTTCTCCATATCCTCTTTAGTCACCTTGTTGGACACGATAAAATACTGGATTTCCAAAGCCACATACTTAGAACAATATTTCCATTATTTATTACGGTAATGAACAAGGTAGCAAACCAGGAAATTACCGATACTTTCCGGTACTTTGTATGAGAATTTGGTACCGGTAACAAGCCTTGCTTTAAACTCTTCACTTGTTATGATTAACAACGTACTTCAATAAATTTTTCACCCAATATTTCAGTTACCAAGTCACGCGCCGGACGGCCATCGCTAAGTGAGTATTGAGTCGGTATTTCTTTTAGAAAATAAAGTTATTATTATACTTACCTACATTTTGTTTTAAAAATTGCTTGCTATTCAGTTTTCCTTCCATTTAAGGCAATAACGAAAATTAATTGACCTTATTGTGCTTACGGTAACCGTTTAAAAAGTTATCACCGAATTTTATACAAGAACTGTTAGATGACTGATACAAGAAATGTTACTGACTAATGATAATTATACGGTATGAAGTTACTGGATTTATTAAAACTATTGAATAATCTAATGGTCATATTGAATTAAACATTACACGTTGGGACGTTATACTCACTATTGGTTGTAACATACACTCACGCGCTGGAGTACGAAGTATTGTAGACTGTAGAGGCTTTAAAAATTCCCATTTCTAAACAGTTCGTTAAAGGGCAAATAGGCAACGGCGACACATCGCATTGCGATCAAAGTTCAGCGGTGGGCAGACTCACGTTTAATTCAATTTGGAAAAGCGCCAGATTTCCGATTCGCTGGCAGCGTGTCCTTTAAATAATAGAATAGCCGAGTCACATAAACGGACTGCTTAACGTTTTCATTTTAAAAGCTTTTGTTGCAAAAACGAGTAGGTAAACTAGTCTAGCTAGGCGCGCAACTTTTTCAATGCAAAATATCCATCAAAAATTGATAAAATTTCCATTATTTCAGGCTGATGTTAATAAAAGTTTTCTGAACACATAATTTTAGGAGGGAAATGCAGGGCAGGGGCCAGTATGAAAAAAAAATCATTTGTAAAGAATTCATAAATATTTAAATAGAAATACTTTGTTTAAATATGCTTTTATTAAATAAGCTTTTGACCACGGCTTTGCCTGCGTATTTTTAGAATGTCACTCAACCCCTGCTTTGTAAGTACTTTAAAATCACAGCTTTTCTATTTCAGCGCTAATGATGATGCAGTATGTTGTTTTACCACAAATTTCTAGAAAGAAAATAATGAAAACAATATCTCTGTCCATCGCAAAACAAATGAAAAATAATAATCCTGATTTAGGGAGAAACTAGCACCAAACAAATCATAAAAGTCCATATATTACAGCCAGTACTCAAACGCTGACACCGTATCTACTATTTTACTGAAAGTACATTTTTTACGAGATCGTTGGTTCGTTGCGAGCACCGTTCGTTCCGGCTCTCTGCGCTTTCGAGCTTTGTGGAAATAGTTCAAAGCAGCTTCGCAGCTAAGCTCGTTCGACGCTATGATAAAAATGAAAAATTACCCACATATCTTTTGTTTCCCAATCGCTTCTTTCACATTTCAAACGGAGGGTTATTCAAGTATGGAATGCTATAATATCTTGCTAGTGATATTCGTGCTATCTCTCTCATTCTCTTGTTATTCAGTCACGAGATATGTAGACAATTTTGGACCTTATCACATTGTCTTAGGAACCGATGTGCTTACATATTAATGCTCGTGACTGTACCTACACAGTTATTTGTTATTCGATATGCCCGCAAATGGCATATTATTATCTCAGATTATATCAACAATGTATTTGTTTAACTAAATATACAAAAATATAAGATGTATGAATTGCTTAATTGTTGTCATTGCCCAACATGCAAAATTTTGATGCAACTTAAAATTCTATTTAAAAGATGAATTTATAACCATAATGGAGTTTTTAAATTTAAACGCAATCTTCGCCTAGGACCATGCTAATTTAAAACAATATTAATTACCAGCGGAGAAGAACATTATCGAACCTTATTAAATTCTACGAGGAGAGGAAATCATTAAAGACTCAATAGAAAAATCCCTTATTTTCGCAGGCAGCTGCTTGGTGTGACGGTCACGACTCCCAACAACAAAATAAGACTTAATTAAAAGTGGAAAACGCTCTCATTCACATCTACATTTATTCTTGCCTGTTACTTTTTGTCAAAAACCATGAAACTTGACGAAAAGTAAGAAATCTTGCAAACCGACGTTACCGACAAGCTCTTTTCAAACAAACCGGTTGTAGATCTCGAGTTAGTAACAAATGTTTTAACGTTCCGATACAAGTGGAAGTGCTAAATCTTAGAACGTAAATCACGGTGCAGTATAGCTCACAGCTATTCGGCAAATAAATCTGTGCCGGCATTTTGTGTTCGCAGCGTCAGGGATTGTACCGACTTGAATTCTACTTGAATAATTTAAAGATCAAGCGCGAGACTGGGTCACGGGACGACGAATAAATGATGACGTCACGACAAGGCTTTCTTGAAAAAGGCCTGTTTTGTGACTACAATTAAAGAGGTACAAAATTATAGAGTAGCACAGCTTACTACATTGGTGAGTTAAGTATGTAAATGTACCTAACTGGCGCTTATGAAACTCACGCTCAATCACGGGTTATTTTCAACTGTACCTACATTTCATCTTCATCTCACTGCAAATCCTAACAGGAAACAGTATTTTCCGATCCTGAAAAACATAACAGTGTCACTTGAAACGAATCGAGTTGATATATAAAGAAAAAAAAAATGGATTAACAAGAGCAAAACAAAGGACGAGGAAAACCCGAGGCGCGAGAACGACTTTGAATTTAAAAAACGCTTTGATGTGCCACTCCAGCCTCAAATTGTTGAGCAAACAGTCCCCTCGACCGTGGTCGCTTTTTTCCATTATGTCAATAACCAACACTTGATGCCTTCTGATTAAACTGTCGGCGGTATGACGGTGTGAACAGCGGGAAACAAAGCGGTATACGGGTATTCCAGCTGATGTTCTGGCTATGCCGAAAATTTTCCATTTGTCTCTTTTGATCCCTGCCAGTGTTACGTGAGATTTGTCTGTACTGTGACACTCTATGTTAAACTTTTTCTACTACCACCTCTATTGTTCAGCTATGCTGTTAGTTCCCATTGAACAAGCATTTGGTGAATACTGGACGATGAAACTAATAATGTTTGGTATTCAAGGAGTCTCAGGATATTTTTGTTTCGTTTGCAAGAATTGTGTATATTAAGACAAGATAAAAGTATTTTTGAAAGAGATAAAAGGGATAATACCAGAAGAGAAAATAATACCTTTTGACCAACTTCTAAACGTTATGATGTTTTCATAGAACAAATTTTATGTAAAATGTATACCTTAGTTTGGGTTTGCTCTTGCAAACCCATATATAATAAAAAATAAAATAGAAAAGTTTTCATTTACACGATATAAATAATTTACAATATAGCGCAGTAAATAGAGCGAGTCTTCCCTAGGGTCTACTTACATGGCCCGGAAACTAATTTTTTTTTATATTATTGTTTAGGATGGTTGTATGTATTTAAAATAAATATGGCACAATGGAAAAGCTTTCGCATTAGCCGCCAAATTGGAAAAATCGAAAAAAATCACCACTTTGTTCGGTTTCTCGCTTATAATTTCGTTTGGGTGCATTTTCGCTAGAAAAGTGTTTTACATAATCTTGAAGAGAATTAAATTTTCTATTATTTACGTTTTGTTTCTAGGACTGATAGTTACCAAGATATGTGCTCATTAAATCAAATTATTCATCAAATTATTTTTTCGGAAATTTGACTTTTCATTTCAGAACGCTAATGAAATCTAGTTATGGCATATTCTAGGAGAATAAGTATTAGAACAATATTTGTAGGGAATTTAATTACTTGCAAAATGCAATTGCATATTTCTTAACCAACCCTGCAGAATGGGGAAGAAAACTCAATATTAAAACTACGTAATATTGCTTTTTTGTTATAATATTTTATTATCTGCTAACTGCGCCTCGGGTCTTTGCTCCCATGGGAATATTGTAAGTATTGGAATATCAGGATATAAAGTACCGTATGTACTTTTTCTGGTATTTTTCTACTATTATACCAAATTTAATAAAAATCCGTCCATAGTTCATTGAATCAAGACCAAAATAGAGCTAAGGGTGGGGTTTACTTACAAATGGTTTAATAGTTCTGAATTTTGGATATGTTATTTAGGATGGTTAGTAAGAACACATCTCGGTAACTATCAGTCCTAAATACAAAATGTAAATAATAGGAAATGTAATTATCTACAAGATTATGTAGAATGCTTTTCTAGCAAAAATGCATCTAAACGAAAATATAAGCCTAAATCTGAACAAGTTTTTTTTTTAGTTTTTTTAAGATTGCGGCGGACGCGGAAACTTCACAATTGTGCAACTTTTATTTTGAATACTTACAATAATCCTACACAACATATCAAAAATTTAAGAATTACTGTACCGTTTGTAAGTAGGTTCTCGTCTATTTACTGGGTTAATAAAGGATCCTGATATTGCTGAACTAGGTACCTTACCTAGTTACATAATGTATAAGTTCATCAAAATTAATGGTAAATTGAAAACTGCAAAATAGTGTTTGTAAAAAAATTACGATAAATTATTTTTTCATTTGCTCTGTCAATTTAAAGCCGAATTAAAGACAATTTGATAACTCAAAACTTAATCAAAGGAAATGAAATTGGCAAGGCATCGAAAACAAGCGGCCGGCGGAAAACCAACAATTAAATTATACGAACGAGTAATAAAAGCGTATATTGGAATTGCCGAGAAGGAATAATTGTATTTCATTAATTGTTAGAACCAAAACGTCCAAGTTTCGGATAATATTGTAATTTAAATTGGATTTAGTAATTCGTTTTTTCAAATAAAAAGCCTTGTGATTTAATTTATATTGTTGATTTTTTTTCATGAACTGCAGAAATCAAAAAAAACAATTCATAAAAGACTGGTTAAAATTTTCTTTAAACATTCAGTTTAAACCATTTCTTGTGAATTAATAAATTTAATCAATAATATCAAGTGTATTCATTGTACTGTTTGGAAAGTCCCAAATACCAGGAGTCCATGAAGTCACAAGTTCGTAACAAACATTTCTGTTTAATGAAATAGTTTAACTTAACCCAATAACGACGCATAACAACTATTGGGATAGTGCACTCAGACCGTTTCAGAGTTGATTTTAAGTGAACATTTCTTCTTAATTAAATAGACTTTTAAGTGCTTCGAAATAATTTCATCATTGTTATACGTGCAAATTTCAAAATTTTATTTTTAGTGACAGATTCACAAATTTGTTACCCATTAGGTTTTGACATTGAAAATGTCTATCAAAACCTCTAGATTTTGATTTGTAAACTTTCAAGTCAAAAAATTGACTGAAAGGCACTTATTCTAATTTCTTATTTGACTTCTTATTGTATTTTATTCAAGATTGCGGGAACTGCAGGGTTTGTGGATTTTTTTTGAACTAGCCTGTAGGTTTTGTGTCCCACTGCTGGGCCAAGGCCTCCCCTTTTTTCTTCCACTCATCTCTCTCTATCGCAAGTTGCAGCCACACAGGTAAGAATTTGACTATGTCGTCCCGCTATCTCCTAGGTCTACCTCGTCCTCTGCACCCGTTCGGTAACCAGAAGGTAGCCATCTCGCCCACATTTACTAGGTACATTATAATATTAATAACTCTAATTAATACTTCAAATCGGATCGTATTCTTTTCTGTATCGGTTTCGTAACGATGGTCTTTTTCTACGGGTGGGGTGTTAACCCACCGCACAAACCCCGAAATGCTAGAGGACCACACCCATCGTTGGTCAGCGAGTCTACTAGACTTAGCCGAATAGCGTAGCTAGGCTGTACTACCGACCGTTATTATGGGCGAAACGAAAGCAGCAAGGCTTTGATGGCTCGGCCACGTGGAGAGGATGGAAGAGGATCGCGCAGCTAAAATAAGGGACGGCGTATAAGGGACGACCAAGCGGGAAAAAAGATCTGTCGGCCGGCCTAGATACCGCTGGAGGGATGAGGTCCTAAAAGATCTGTTGGCCCTCCAAAGAGCCGACTGGCAGGAAGTAGCGCAGAACAGGAAGGAATGGAAGCTTCTAGTATCAGAGGCCAAGATCCTCTTTTGGTCGTCGAGCCATCGAAGTAAGTAAGTAATACTTCAAATATAATCATACCGCATTAATACAATCATGAAAGCGATAGTAGTTTGCCTTTTGTAAGTTCCATATCCATCCATTCATCATTACTTGTAACTTAAGTAGATTCTATAGTCAACAACAATGTACTGTAGTTCGGGGATATCTTACATAAGTTCCGTACATTTGCATCGTTCCGATTTGGTCCATACAAGAGCTCGCAAGTAAACAACAAAGCTGAAATGTAAACAGTATTTTACAGTGGAAGACATAGTTGTTGCAAGCCATTTTACTGATAAAGTGATAGTGGAACTGGCATGAGATAATAAATAGAATGTCGTACATTGGGTCAATTAAAATTATTATTTTTTATTCGTAAAAGTGACACACAATAATCAAATCTGATCAATAACTTTTTTCGCGTGTGGCTTAAAAATAAAGATACAATAAATTCATACAGTTAAATAATCTAATATCGTTGACGTTTCAATAAAGTATACTTTCTGCTGCTTGTCGACATGTCCCAGATATGAGATTATTTTTTTAATATTCCGAGTGAGTGCGTCAAATACATATGTCATATTTATCACAAGCAAATATCGCTGATGCAGTGGTGCAAAATGTCAGATCCACGTCACAAAAATTTTGCCAGTAAAAACATGGTGCATATATTTGTTCAGCCCGCGGGATTCGTACCCAAGTGCCTATTTAGTTAGATTTGTCGGGTTATGATGAAGTACAGTCACGAGTATTAATATGTAAACTGAACACTTCAGTCCTTAAGACAATATGATAAGGTCTGAAAAGCGATGCATATCAGTGATCGTGACTTGACTGTACATAAATTGACATGCCATTTTCCAAACTCATGTTTTACCATCTAGATTTTTTTATTTTATGTCCAGACAGAGAAACCTGACCACCTATCTCAACGAATCATATCTTATGATTTCAAGTTATTTTTTTAACTTTTTTCTTTTTGCATCTAGTTTTAGCCTTATCATGCACTGTATCCTCGCCTGGTAATGGCCTATAATTTTATTGCCTTAAAATCTCAAGAGAATCTTGCCCATCCTAACTTACGGTGCCTAAACTTGGTCGTTAACGAAAGAGCAATGGTCCAGATTGAAGGTTTGCCAAATAGCTATGGAGCGCAGTATTATATTATATAGAATTTCAGACAAATTCATTTTTAGTTACCTAGAGTAGAGAGTATTAGTAGTAGTCATTTCTAGATTTGGTTAATGATCTGTGATAAAGCAGATCACTATCTGTAAGACGCGATGGTCGCAGCGTCACGACCGTAGACTTGTATGTTAGTTTAGTGCGACTAGTCTCAAACTAGCCGAACCACTTCCAAGTTAAACGTGCACGACAATGGTCAGTTTACTTTACTGCAATCTTTACTAAAGGAACCTGCATGAACACGCCGTAAAACATGTTTGTTTCTAGTTCTTTATCTTTTTTTAAAAATCTTTATCTTTTATTGAATACTTTCCTCGTCTTATTTACAGAATTTTATCTATAAACTTATATACTAAATAGAAATAAAATAATACATTTTTGATAAATAATTAACTATGAAAATACTCTTGCACCTTCTTTTTTTGTTACCATATGAAAAAATAAATTATTATTTTTTTTTTTCGCAGAGTTCAGAACGCCTGGAAAAGCTTCTGGTCCATGGGCGACATAGTGAAGGGTGACCTCCCATTAACACTAAAACGTAAACTGGTCAACGTGTGTGTGTATCCTCCCCGTTCTGACTTATGGAGCTCAGACCTGGTATTTGACCTTATCTCAAAAGTCCAAACTCGAGGTTTTTCAACGAACAATGGAGCGAAGTATGCTAGGGATTAAATTAACGGACCGCATACGGAACTCTATAATTCGCTCCAAAACTGGAGTAGTTGATGTGGGGAGGAAGGCAGCAAAGCTCAAGTGGGACTGGGCAGGCCATGTTTGCAGGATGCCGCAGGACAGGTGGGCTAAAACAGCCACACAATGGGTTTCTGCTGGCTGGTGCCGGAAAAGGGGCCGCCCCAGAACGAGATGGTCGGATGATCTGGACGCGACGGATAGAGAGTGGCTCATGCACTGAATAGACAGGATTGGCGAACCAGAGGGGAGGCCTTTGCCCAGCAGTGGGACAGTACAGGCTAATAAAAATAAAAAAAATATTTTTTTTAGTTAGACAAACTTAAAAATATGATCCTTTTGCAAGCCATTTCTATCATCACTAAAAATTTCAAGTTTACATTGCTAATATTATGCTAAAATAGGGGAAGCTCCAATCGAAATGGCTTTCCTTGTCGTTCAAAAACACAGAACGGTGTCTTAATATTACACCTAAAAATTTCCTTAGAATTTTTCCACGTAATAATACGGGAGCTTCAGTCTTTACAGGTCAATTTCGTAGGATATGATGGCCGAACGATTTCAATATGCGGCGTATTTGAAATATCTCCGGGGCGCTGCGGTCCTTGACGGCCGTATTATGAGGCCGTGACAATCAATTAAATTGGAATAAAATATGAAATTAAATTCCTCTCTTTATTGTCGTTTATCCCGCGCTGTGATTAAATTTTTAAGGATACTCGCGGGTACTGTTCGCATCTTTAGCTTTCTGAAGTATTTTGTAATATACATTTAATTTTGTTACTCTCAGATACTACTGAATTTTTTCGATGTAAATAAGAGTTTTATTCTTTCCATACTTCATCAAATGCCATTGTGTGAGTATTGCAAATTATTATGAAATAACCAGCAAATCTTCTTAACTATTACAGACGCTGAAATGAATTTACGTGCCATCTTTTAAGGCTCTCATGACGATACCAATTAGAGCAAAACTGGTGAATTTTAATTAGATTCCTCGTGACTTTCCCGCATCCTTCAAAAGCCAGCCATGCGGAACATGTGTCGTCCTGCTATATTATAAGTGGTTGTGTATACATTCTGAAGCCCTAAGATGAATTTAGAAGGTCCTTGGGTAATTTATACGTGGGATTAAAGAAACGAGCGTTTTTGGGATGTGCTGGAATATTTTGGTAATCGCTTCAATAAAGGTACCTAGTGATTTTTTTTTTCTTATTACTGAAATTTATTATCATTAAAACTTAGAACTAATTGAATAAAACATTAGTTCTAGACATACTTACTTGTATAAAAGTTACTGTTTGACTTCAATTAGTACAATTAGTTACAAATTATCGTAAATAGTCCGATCAACGAAGCTTTTGTAACCCGAATAATTCTCCCGCCTATGAAACTTGGCACATGGTGAAAATAGGTAATACAGATTATAGATATATAATAATCTAATAATTTTTATTACGAGAAGTTAGGTATTTTTACCTAAACATGAAAATCGTTTATAGCTCTCTGTGAAAAATTCCTCAGACTGAAATTCTTTCTGTATACGTACCTATGTACTACTTAGAATATGTTTATAAAAGTATCTAATTTTTTTTCGATTTCAAAGATACCCAAAATTTAACTTTTAACATTTTGCTCTATAACTTCTACTGAAAAATTGCTCTGCTAGTTTTTATTTTTTAATACGCTTTTATTTACATAAATAAATAGCTTTAATAAGTTATCTTAAAGATTTTTCTTTACAGTATTATAATTATTATTTTTCCGTAATTACGTTGTGTGAATAATTGCTCAGGCAAATTAATTACGTTTCTTAGTTAGGGGTCGCTCTATTATAATAGATTTTTCAATAATCTAATTAAAATTCAAGTAAATAGCAAGTTTTTAAAATATCAATTTGTTAATGCCGAGTATTGCACCGTGCCGCTTAGCAGTCCGGGCGCGCGGGAGTGCAGAGGGGTGCGGGGCGATCGCGCAGAAAAGCGCGGTGCCCCAGAATTAAAGCTGTGAGTAGAACACAGATTATTAAATTTTATTTACTTACCTGTTGTCTCAAAGTATTGTTAAAAAATTGGAAAATTATTAAGAAAAATTCTGATTCGAATTGATAATAGGATCTGGAAAAGATAATTTTTCAACTTGACCCGACCGGGGATCGAACACGTCTTCCGGCGTGATAACAATTAGGCCATTTTTTTACTTATAACTTGTTCTAGTTTTAACATGCGTAACTTTTTAAATATACTTGTGATATTTTATGGTCCCGGCGACTCGACCCGGTGCTCACTCGACTCGCGGGTAGAGTCGCCGGATTTTTAAATTTTATTTTACTTCTTCCGGCGACTGGGGCTATAGTTAGGGTCCTTAACGTGAATTATGGTCCCATCCGGAAGAAAGCATGAAACTTGGCATGATCGTAGCTTTCATATATCTATTTTAATATAGATATAGAAACACTTCGAGAAATGAATGTTTCCCCCTTTCCCCCCCCTTTTATGTCCCAAATCGTGGTTTTTCTCATTTTTTTGAAAACGGTACAAGCTACAAAAACTGTCAAAGGCCAATATGTTCTTCATTAAATTCTCTATAATAATGCCATTGGATGTATGTTAAAAGGACTTATAGTTTACAAAATATGCCCATGTTACTAGGACGATTTTTTGAAAAATTCGAACTTTTTCTATCATTGCACGGTCATGTTAGAATTTCGTATTTAATATCATGGATAGCTTTCGACTTCTGATATACATTGTAGTGATCCCAGACTTCGTGTCGACATATGTTAACATCATCAACAAAGTACCTCTTCCAAATGGGGGGAGGGGGAGGAGTGCAGCCCGAGCGCTACAAGCGAAGAACTGCTGCCTATTCGGTTGAAATATTATATCGAGTCTGGTATCGTTTTCGTATAAATCAAGCATCAGGAATTCATTTTTGATAATAACTAGCCATCATTTCATACACAAATATAGATATTTTTGCTAAAAAGTAAAAAAATAATTCTTAATTTAATTGTTTGTTCAAAGCACTTTCAAAGCGCTTCAAGATTTTATAACATGGGTAAATCTGAGTTAAATAGTAAGCATGTATGTTCTAGTTTATAAAAATATATATTTTATATAGCATATCAGTTGAAATTACATTCCAAAATATATTTGAAAGCCTGTGCGGCTTAAAATTCAGAACGTACTTAAGTCTCGTCAACTTGTTTTGCCTAGAAAGACCTTAGAAACAGTTCAAATAAATAAATAAATTGTTTTCACTAGTTCAAAACAAATATTTAAAAAAAAATTATAATCAAAATTGGAACTGTTTCTAAGAACTTTCTGGAAAAACTCATAGACTTAGATAGAAGCACGTTTTAAATTTTAAACTCCGCGCGGGCTTTTATATTTTCATATTTTTTTCGAATGGACGTTCAACTAAAAAGTTATTTAAAATATATTTTTATAAACTAGAATATCCGTCCTTACCATCAGAATTGATTTACCCTTGTTATTTAATCTTAAAGCAATTTGAACGTGCTTTGAACAGACTATTAAATTAAGATTTTTTTTTTTTACTTTTTAGCTAAAATATCGATACTTTTCTATGAAATGCTGCCAAGTTATTATAAAAAATGAATTCCTGGTGCTTGATTTATACGAAAACGATACCAGACATGATATATTGTTTAAACAGAATAGGCAGGAGTTCTTCGCTTGTAGCGCGCGGGGTGCACTCCTCCCCTCCCCCCAATTGGAAGAGGTACTTTGTTGATGATGGTAACATATGTCGACACGAAGTCTGGGACCACTTCAATGTATATCAGAAGTCGAAAGCTATCCATGATATTAAATACGAAATTCTACCATGACCGTGCAATAATAGAAAAAGTTCGAATTTTTAAAAAATCGTCCTAGTAACATGGGCATATTTTGTAAACTATAAGTCCTTTTAACATACATCCAATGGCATTATTATAGAGAATTTAATGAAGAACATATTGGCCTTTGACAGTTTTTGTGTAGCTTGTACCGTTTTCATAAAAAATGAGAAAAACCACGATTTGGGACATAAAAGGGGGGGAAAGGGGGGAAACATTCATTTCTCGAAGTGTTTCTATATCAATATTAAAATAGATATATGAAAGCTACGATCATGCCAAGTTTCATGCTTTCTTCCGGATGGGACCATAAAATCGATTTTTGTTAGGACAAGGAGCCGTACTACTACTCACAAATTTAAAAAAAAAAAATCTATTGTTCAAGCCTAAAAGAGTACGGTCAGACGAAAAAATGTTTTAGGGAATAATTAAAAAACGTAACTTGATTTAAAAATATTATTTAATTAAGTATGATATAGATATAAGAAGGCATAAAATGCCTTTTGATTATCGTTTATGTAAGTATGTTGTATAATATACAAAAATCATGGTACTACAATTAAGTAATTATATGTCCCAAAATCAGTCTTAACAATATTAAAATAAAAATATAATCATAATTCAGCCACAGGAAGTCCACTGCTGGACATGAGCCTCTCCCATGGATTTTCGGTTGGTACTATCTCAATAACTTAAGATTGCAAAATCAGTCTTTAAATTTTTTAAACACTTACGTGACTTGCAATAATACAAATGTGCATACATTTTTAAATCAACAAGCTAGTATAAGTATAGTATAAGTATCTATTATAGCATTTGTCTTAAAGATATGAAAATATATAGTAAAAACAATCTTATAATTATAGTTAAAAATAATTAACGTACTATACAATAATCACAGTCAAAAATCACAATTAGATAAAAATAATAATCAAAGTTTAGTAAAATCAAGTCCACCGCTGGACATAGGCCTCTTCTATGGATTTCCAGATGGTATTTCGTAAAAAAATAGTGGATGCATGCATGGTTGAACTACATAAAAATGGGATAATTCAACCACCACTACAAGGAATATAAATTCATGTCTAGGATAAGTAAATAAGTTTCTTGTAAAGAAACAGAAATATGATATGCCGACTTTATTTTGTATTAAAAAACTAGCGAAAAAATTAAATAACTCTTTTTTTTGTGACACATAATTACTTACTTAGTTATTGTAACATGATTTGTATGTATTATTTTAAACAACATTAAAATTAAAGAGCAACATTTTTTTGCCTTTTTATACCTATTTTAATACTTAAATAAATGATATTTTTAATAAAGTTCTGTTTTTCAAATATTCCCGTCAACATTTTTAGCTTGACTGTACTCTCTTTGGCTAAAACAATAGATTTTTTTTTTATTTGTGAGTAGCCCCAGTCGCCGGAAGAAATATAATAAAATTCAAAAATCCGGCGACTCGGCCCGCGGGTCGAGTACGCACCGGGTCGAGTCGCCGGGACCCTCGATATTTTTGGTTCTGTATTAGTTACTTAAACAATTTTAATGTCATATTAATTATAATTATCTCTTGTTAGTTTATTTATTACTTACAACGTTCTATTTGCGAAAATCACTGATTTTCCTAACGTAGGCCTCATAAGCCAATAAGTCGTGCCTTTTTCGCCCTAAAGTGATACCAAATATACAGTGTGAATGATGTGTTTGTGTGTGTGACTGATGAAAGTACTCATGAATATAAGCAACTTTTTGTACTCAATCTGACAGAAAAGAAATCAGCTGTTGCATAGTATTTTACAGTACCTACCTACTCGCCCAGATGTATGGAACAGCAGATTTTTTTCGGTCGGGTTGAGTCGTTCCCATACAAAAAGTTACTTATATTTATGAGCACTGTCACCAGTAGAAAGGATGCCAATGTTTTTAATTCATAATTTTAGCCCACAATATGTTCTTACTGGGTTATAAGTTGCCGTCACGTAAAAAGAACGCTGGTGTTAAGCTGCGCAGTAGGCGATATATCGGTTTATGCGGTGAGCGGGGGTCGGACGGGTCTCATCCGGCGCGCGCGATTGGTTCGTCAGTCGTACCCATGCGCAAGTTTCACCCCCACCTCACCCTACCAGCGGCCTTTTCACGTGATGGGAAGTAGGTATACTAACCTAGTAAAAACATACGGCGGGCGAAAACCAGCGTTCTAAACATAGGTAGTTGATTAGTTGATTATTTATTTTGTGTTAAGCAGCGTTTGTTTAAACGTTTCAGTTCTCGTTCATCTCAGTTATTTGACCAACCAGAGGACAACGAACCAACGCGAATATACCTACCCATCCGCCGATTGGTCAAATAATTGAAATGAACGTGGAAATGAAACGTCTAAACTTGACATGCTGTAAGCAGGTACCTTAAAAAGTACCTACCTACTACAGCTTGTCTAACGACTGTAGGTATGTTTTGTTAAATGAAAAGACGGAACCAAATAAAAAATATTATGTTAATGTTAAATTACCTACTTATGTTAAAAGAGTCAATAAATCTATTAAAATTATTGTTTGTACATGCTTTTGTATGAATAAAGTGCAAACCTAATAAAAATAAATTTATCTTACCTAAATAAATAGGGTGTTTTATTTCGATATATACCTACCTACTTCCTTGTTACAATGGCATAAGGTAATGAAAAACTCGCTACGGACATGCGCTAAACTTTTGTTACAATTTCAACCTTACGAGAGTAGTATTAAGAACGTTTCGCTGACTTTAGGCCGCGAACTGCATTTCGTCTGCCGTTTAGTAATTCCTTAAAAGTATATTATCGTTCGAAAATTTGTTAGATTATTGATAAATCTGTTTTAATATATAATCAAATGACCAATAGATATATAAGAATGGACGGAGTAATATTTCACATGTCGTAATTAAGCAAAATTAAAAAAATATATGTTTCAAAATGAAAAACTTTTAGATAACTGAGAAAAGCTATGCATTTGAACATTTAAAAGCATATTGAAAAATAAAAACCAGCAGAGCAATTTTTCAGTAGAAGTTATAATGCAAAAAGTTAAAAGTTAAATTTGGGGTATCTTTGAAGTAGAAAAAATATTAGATTCTTCTATATACATATTCTAAGTAGTACATAGGTACGTATAGAGAAAGAATTTCAGTCTGAGGAATTTTTCACAGAGAGCTATAAACGATTTTCATGTTTAGGTAAAAATACCTAACTTCTCGTAATAAAAGTTATTAGATTATTGTATATCTATAATCAGTTTTACCTATTTTCACCATGTGCCAAGTTTCATAGACAGAGGAATTATTCGGAAGTCTCCATACAACGAAACTCCTCGTTGATCGGACTAAAAGAAATTCTAAAATTTGCTCTTTGTCCAATTTGATTTTTAATCATATTACTTCACTTTATGTTTTTGTTTAAAATTTATTAAATAAACGTTGAGTTGTAAAACTTGAGAAATTTTAAGTTATCTAGTGTCTCATGAAATTATTTTAACTGACAAACTTTAGTAGTTTCAACTTGCCAAAAGTAAATTAAAGTACAACACAAAGTAACAAGAAAATAGACTTATTATTTCGATATTTATTAATAAGTAGTCAGTAATGGAACAATCAGTTAACTTTTTAAACTTATCTTGACGGGGCAGACAGTTTCAAATTGCTACTTATTTGAATTAAATATTTTATTTATTGTCTTGGTTAAGGGTGATTTATTAGATACAAATGAATAATCTATTACAAATGATTATCAGCAATACGCTTCGTCAAAAATCTTCACAAATATTTATCAGCAACATGCTTCGTCATAAACTCCATAGAAATATATCCGCAACAGGCTTCGTCAAAAAGTTTACTGAAAACATCCGCAATAAGCTTCGTCAAAATAAAAAATACTTTGGTATATTAGGTAAGGTTGGGTAAGGTTTGGTTAAGTATATTTACTTAAGTTGTTAGTACCGACCGAGCTTTTCTGTATCTGTATATTTATATTTTTTCAGCAGCTTCGGAGCTACGGGGCGCAGCAAATATATGTATATCATAAATGATATGTCAAATTGAAAATGGTTTGTACAGTTGTCAATATTTCAATGCTTTATAATCTCGCAAGATTAATTGTAATCTAACGGTATTTATAATTTTTTGTATGAACATTCCCTATTTCCCATTTTCAATGAAATAATAACAAAAAATATGAAATTCGGACAGTGTGTCCGAACATATTGGGTCCGAATTGTCAGTTACTCGTTTATTTTTTCTCTCAATGTACCCTATATTCTTTGTTATAAAAATGGGTATATATCTACCTACAATTAATTCAAATTTCAGAGAAGGTTGATTTCCATAGTGCCTCTCTTGCCAGGGTTAAATTGAAGGGTGGACCGCATAGTAATTACACTGATTGACATGGCACACCAACACCTTTCATTAATACAGTTCAGTAACCGTGGCATAGCCTAAATTATATGTAATTATTTAGAAAGCAAAATAACCCAGCAATTATCGCTACAGCCACTAGAAATACTAAACCGAAATATAAAACTAAAGTTGTATAAACAAAATATAAAGTTAGGCCAAAACTAACATTCCATAGAATTTACCTACAAACTACAAACTAAATAAAGCGAAAAATTTATTCTTCAATTTATTTTTCGACTTCTAAGATAATTTTCCGCTCATTATCGATTTCATTTTTGAATATTGCTACTAAAAATGTTTCTTTCCGAAAAATAAACCGCTTACTTAAAATAATATTGTTTTACATTACAACACATCTTCCAATCATTATTATTCTTACCCCGTGAAAGCAAATTCACATTGCAGTGTCTTACATATGTATATGGACGAAATAAAGATAAGGTTTAATGTCTATACCCGAAACCAATATTCCAAGATCATAGGCGATCCCCGAGGTACATTGCCGATACGCGAATGTAGTTTTGGAGGGTACTGCACGCACAAAAGATCCCGTGGAATCGAATTGTCCCGAAGGTCGACCTCAGATAAGATTAACACGACCTTTGATGGGAGCATTGAGGAACGATGTGTACAACTTGTCTTATTATGTTAGAAATCTAATCAAATATCTAATTAATACATTGATATGACTGGTTGTTTCTAAGAAAAGAAATTTATTATCTTGATAGAATGAATAAAACAGATCAGAGAAAAGTATAATATAAAGAAATAAGCAAAAAGAAAGGAAAATAAAATAAAATCAATGGTCCTATTCTGCTCATATATAATGATACTTGCGCCTTGAAAATGGCGGTTCATGAAGTAATTGTTGACGTCAAAAATTGACACATGGCTTCTATAAACAGAAATAAAGAAACTCGAAAGCATTTTAGGCATAGAGCTTATAGAATAATCGAGTAAAACGATAATGATACAAACTATTATTGCGTGTTCGATTACGATCTTGTTAACTACAGAAGCGGGACCCGCGACACGCATCGCAGCCCAGCGATACGTCCTCATTGTTAACAAAATATTTTTATATTAGCGAAATAAGGAAAATGGGAATATCTTGTAGAAAATATACCGTCCTGCTCGCTGATGAGCAAGATTAATGAAGCAGAAAGACTTTGATCGATCGTGGTTTTACCTAATAAATGTCCCAAGATTCCTTAGGGAACAACAAATCCCCATGCTAAATCAAATGCCCCTGTAATGGATTTGTCAACTGTAAATACTCGATATCTATTAATCTTATTCCTACATAACATGACATAACTCTTTCTCTGACAGACTCGCCTAACTATATAATATATGCTTTAAAATACATGTACTCAATAAGAAGAGATTGGAGTTTTGATTGCGATAAGAGGGTATCGAGTCTTATCGCAGTATAAACTTATTTTACAGTTATTATTTTACTGAGATACCTATAAATCTCCAACCTGAGAAAATCTGAAAGTCTTCCTTAGTCACCGGTGGCGGATAGTGAACGGCCACCAGATATGGTGCTGTAAATATAATAAATAGCAGTCCCCGACCACACAGCGTAGGAAGATGTGGTTCAAAACCCGGTGGGAAGAGCTTACCTACAAATTGCTCTAAGAATCTAATTTACAACATGGCGACCAAGTCAAAATATTATGACAAGTCTCTCTGCGTACTCTTACATGGTAATAATATAGGTATTATGTTTGCTCGCTTACCTATGGAAAAGAAATAATAATACAAAATAGTCTACTAACCATGTTGTGATACGAATATAAAACGACGGGGCTTATAGGATGTCGTTAATTAGAATTAACACTTTACATAAAACTAATCTCACGTTTACCGTCGTATACAAAGGAAAACAACGCATAGTTAGTTAGTTATGCAAATCTCGTAGTAAAAGGAGCATTTCGTTATTATTATGTCCATAATTTACTTGTTTTAGAATCGATTTTACAAGTAAAATGCTATTTTTGGAAAAATGAAAATCAAACGTCAAGGCTAATCATCGCGTGAATTTTCATTTGTTTTGGTTGTTCTAGACTCATGATTAATTATAGTATAGTTATTATATACGAATGTCTTTTTTCACGAAGTTTATTGTGGCACTGTGCGTATGAGTTGAAGTTACAGCTACAGTTTGAAGCTCTCGAATTCTTTAGGATTTCGGCTTTAGAAATCAGAAATTCTTTATTGAAACTTGGTCTACAAAAAAGGCTCTTTTTCAAGTCAAAAACTATAATAGTATATTACGTCTCAAAGATTCATACAACTAGCATTTCGGAACGACCACTGCTGGAAAGAAATGCCAAAAGAAACTCATGAAACAGTCTTGGTCGCCTAACATGCCAGGGCTATTTATTATATGTACATACATTAATTATGTACAGTCAAAATAAAATAAAATAAAATAAAATATACGAAACAAATATAATATAATAAAACATGTTATGTCTGTGATCTTATTCTGTCTATGCGACGTACACCTAGTATACTGCGCTCCATAGCTCGTTGGCAGACCTTGAGCCTGGACTTTTGATCTTCGGTCAGTGACCAAGTCTGCGCACCATAGGTAAGAATGGGCAGAATGCACATGTCGAGGAGTTTGCGCTTAAGACAGAGTGGAAGGTTTCCCTTCATTAGCGCTTTCATCGACCAGTAGCTCTTCCAGGCGTTTTCGATGCGACGATCGATTTCTTTGTCTTGCCTGTTGCCGAAGGTTGCTAACTGGCCTAGGTAGATATATTCCTCGACATATTCTAATTCCTGCCCATTTACCTCGATCTTAGATTTGGTGCTGTTTGTCATTATTTTAGTCTTTGACCGGTTCATCTCAAGTCCAGCCTCAAGGCTCGCCGAGCTCAGATCTTCTAGCATTAGTTGTAGTTCAGCTGCCGTTTGGGAAAAGAGAACAATGTCGTCAGCATAACGTAGGTTTGATAACTTCTGTCCGCCGACGTCAATGCCCACTGTCACCCATGAATCAGCCAGCTTTCGGAATATTTCCTCAAGACAACTCGTGAATAATTGTGGAGATAGCGGGTCGCCCTGTTTGACCCCTCGTTCTATGGGAAATACCGGTCCAGGTTTTTGAAGTTTAATAGAAGCTGTGCTATTGCGATATATATTTTGTAGTATTTGAATATAAGTATTATCAATGTTTTGATTTTTTAGGGCTGCAAAAATGGCCGGGTGATTAAGGCTATCAAATGCTTTGGTGTAATCTATGAATGCTATGTACAAAGGCTTGCGGTATTCTTTGTGTTTTTCAATGATCTGATTCAATGTATGGAGGTGGTCAGTGGTAGAGAAGTTCGGGCGAAATCCAGCTTGTTCTGGGGGTTGACTATCATTCAGAAGTGGTGCAATTCGGTTTTGTATTATCTTTATGAAAAGTTTATATAAATGCGAAGTTAAACTTATTGGACGGTAGTTATTTATATTGGATTTATCTCCTTTTTTTAGTAATAGAATTATATTTGAATGACAAAAGTTTTGCGGTAACCTATTTGAAAACAGAATGGAATTAAATAGTTGGGTGAGATAAGGCAGTAATTCATGTTTACCGAGTTTGAGAGCCTCTGAAGTTACACCGTCCTCTCCAGGGCTTTTTCCATACTTCATAGATTTTATTGCGATATGTACTTCTCCTATGGTAATAGGATAAACAGGTTTATCAGATGACTGATGTTGGCTTTCGGAATTATCTTCTTGGGCGGAGTCGGAATAAAGAGTCTTGTAAAATTCAGTACATATTTGGGTTATTTGATTCTGATTTGTGTGTGTTTTTCCATGTTTGTCTTTCAAATTTGTTATCCAGTTTTTATGCCTGCTGATGCCTTCCTTAGCTATTCTGAGTGATGTTCCCTGTACAAGCGCTCGCTCTACGAGCTGTGTATTATACGTTCTCATATCACGGCGGATGCTTCGTTTAACTTTCTTATCAAGGATTCTATAATTTGGATCGTTACTATTTTTTGCAAGTTGTCGGGATTCTATGAGATCTATGGTCTGTTGTGTGAGTTTTTGGACTTTCTTGTTGGTATGTGCCACTTTCTGAGAAGCTGTTTTGATTGATTTTAATATATTAGTATATTGTATATCTACAGGATGTGAAGTGTCCTCTGAAGTGTTTAGCAGACTGAAACTGTTTTTTAATTCTAAGTTGAACTGTTTGTAATTGTTTATTATTGTGTCTTTATTTACTCTTTTAACATTATTCTTGAATAAATAATAGCGATGAATTTTAATATTGAATTTTATCGTAGCCCGGACAGGTCTATGATTTGAACTATAATTTATATTATTAATGACTGTGACATTTTTTACAATATGATTATGTGAGGAAAGGATATAGTCTATTTAATTTTTTATGTCCGACCTGCGCTCCAGAACTCGAATTGAAGACGTAGGCGCCAAGTCAGCTAAGCTAAAGTGGAACTGGGCTGGACATGTTTGCCGCATGCCGCCCAAGAGATGGGCCCAACTAGCTACACTATGGGTACCAGAGGGACGTAGACCTAGGGGTAGACCGCGAACGAGATGGCGAGATGACATTGAATGTTATCTGCGGGAGTGGAAGCGGGTATCTCTGGACAGGGAATTGTGGAAGGAGAAAGGGGAGGCCTTTGCCCAGCAGTGGGACACTTCAATAGGCTAGAGAAAAAAAAAAAAAAAAAAAAAAAATGTCTGTGATCGAGTAACTACAATGAAATGGTTAAAAACAAAAAAATAATCAAAACCAAAATCGAGCAGACCAGTTCCCCCTTGCAACACCCGTTCACGAGTTGACGCTCATAATTTATGTAAAAAATTATCAATTGTCATACACATGCTATCATCATCTTTTTGTTTTCAATTGTTTTGAAACTCACTAGCAGAATAAACTTTCCGGAATAGGGTAGGTATTTGACAAGGTTTTTTTTATTTGATTTATGGAAAGATTATGTAAAAGTGTAGTAAGAAACTGTTTTTATTTTTTAAAATTTCGACCTAATTATCAAGTTATATCTAATTAAAAGTACCAAAAAATCCGATGCCCCGAAAAAATCCGATCACCTTCTTGTCAGTTCACGAAACAAACCCGAGCTCCACACCCGCGCGGGCTTGCGTGCCGGCGGGGAGAGGCGCACCGAGTAGGGAAAACACCTGTGTGACGTCACCGGGCTAATCGGAAGTGTTCGGTAACTGTTCGGCGTATTCCGTTGGTATGAATTTTCAATTTGAAATAACTAGGTAATTAAATCGAAAATAAAAAAAATAAAAACAGTTTGTTATAAAACTTGTATATGATCTTTCCATTTATTCAAAAATATGTTGAAAAATTACACCTTGTCAAATACCCTATTGTTTACCTTATAGTTAGAAAACTTGTGCATCAGATTTAACGGTACGTTAAGGAATTACTGAAGTTATGAGTCGTGCACGAGAGCTACCTGTAATTCCCACAGCTGAGTTATCCGCTGAAGCTTAAACATAAACAGCAACTTTTGGAGTTCAAAATTCAGTAATACCAGAACCTTGATCTTTGTCCAGCTGTACCTATTGGCTGTTATAAACAAATTGATAAAGTCTTTACATTTGTAAAGACAATGACTAGGTTTTTTTCTCTTGAATACTCAATTGAACTATCAATCAATTCTAGTTTATGTGACGTAGAAGGCTTCAATCTATCCACATCCAATCTATGTCGACCCATTAGAAAACAGTAATATGACGATTCATTATCATGCAATGGTGACAATTATAAACGACCCATCTTAGTTACATTTTCAAATTGGTTTATGAAGAATATACTTTTCATCAATTTTATTCTTACAAAACGCCTAATAATTACAACAGATTAATCTTTTCTGTAAATAAAACGTTAAATGGAAATAAGCAACATTAAGCAACCGTTTACGATTCCGGTAATCCTACAAGTCGTTTGAAAGTCTCGTTTGAAACCACCTAAGGGTCGGTGCAAATTAGTCACTTAGAGGTTGATGACTGCTGCCATTTAGAAATTTGGAGCGAAAAACAAGTGTTAATATTTTATCATGCTACAAAGTGTACATAAATATTTTTATTCGCTCGCTAAACGTTGGTAAAAATATAATATTTTGTGTCGAAAATTGGTTGTTCCGATTTGATTTAATGGAATGTAAATAAAATATTTCCCTTTTGTAAAAAATACTACAAAAACAACAGTAAAAATTGGTCTAAATCATGGGTATAAAGTTTTTAAAGAATATGAAAATGGCAGAACATCTTTTGTCTATGGCAGAACATTTTTTCTAGCAAATCGCACATTACATAACTACGATAGTGCAGACTGAAACAGAAAAAGAATTCGAGAGTCTCAATTATACTACATATTGTGAATGACTACGCAGTTTTATAAATCTGCGATAGAAATGAATAATAAATTAAAAATAAATCAATTTAGACTTGATAAAAAAGGGATTTAATCAAAAAAGAAAATTGGCATTGGAAGTAAATACTTACCCCTCCACAAACAACAGATTATATCGGCTCACGCGAACATTTCCAAGTTAAAACAATTCTGAAACTAACTGACGTTGTAATTAACCTGGATGAATAAATGAGAATGTCCAAAGAGACTGGCTTTAATTTATCAGCTTATTTTTATTTCGCCATGTTGTTTTTGGTCCCCATGATAATTACATTGAACAACTTTGATGGAACATTCTCGTGTTCATTATAAAATAACTGGGTTGATTTTTTAATAATTTCTAACGCAAAACTCATTTCGGTTTAACGGGGTTCATTACATCGTTTAATAATGTTTAATTAATTTTCGAGTATCAGTCTGTTTGTACCAGGTGTATCTGGTTAATCTGTGTTACCATGCTTTTCGAAAGTGGTGGTTTGTTTTGTTTATTCAATCAGTATTCAGCCCAGCTTGTAATAATTCTTAGTGCTACTTTCAGGAAAGTTAGTTTAGCTCCTTATACTCTTTATTCCCCTTACATATAAAAATATACCTAAATTGAACCTGATTAACACGACTTGTTTTTACAAGCTGTCGTTACAAAAGCGGGGCACAAGCTAAAATCCTAACTTTAATCGCTTTATCACAGTTGAAATATTAATTATAGCAAATTTGACAATTTCGTCGACGACGCTGCGAACAGCCCTTACCATACATTTTAATAAGTTGTGACCCTTGTTTAGTTTGCTAACATTATTAATTAAACTTTATAGAGATATCGATAACCTGTTAGCTGAGGTGCAGCTCTCGAGACGAGCATGGAACGTTAGATAAGAACACTCATATTTTACGATTAATCGATTTTGTGAGCGTTACCCTGGCAGGAAAGTGTGTCCTGGAGTTAAGTGAATGGAACCAAAACGTTGTGCATAGTCTAGTGTACATGTGCCGCGAATAAAACTTTTGTGCGTCTTGTAGTTTAGGAAAAAAACGGAAATCTAGGATTCTGCTAGGGTAACGTCGTTCTAGCAGGAAAGTTCTAAACGAATGATCGAAGAGAGAAATATTCTGGGGGGGCAGAGAGCTTAGAGCTGTGCATTGACCTGGGCCGAAAAGATCATTTGTGCGTCTTCAGGTTTTCGGGATATTGCATTTCCTGCTGGAGTAACGTTTTGCAAAATCGTGGATCTCCTAGATCCATCGTATGTGCGCCTGTAAGATAAATATACATGAGTAGCTATTCATTTGTGCCCATCTGTGCCATAATTAGATTTAAGAAAATATTTATAATTTTTGAGTAATCGCGTTGTCTTTGAAATCACGAAAAAAAATCATAGCGCCTAAATGAAAAGACGTGTAAGCTCGCTGAAAACTGTATTCGATTCTTCTATACACCTATAATAACCACAAAAAGTTTCTGAAGTGCACATGTATTCATTATTGAATAATATTACTAAAAGACAAAATTAGGTGACTTAACTTTGACGTCAACATACAAGAAACCGGCTCAACCCAATAAGTGTGCGTGTGAACCAAAGATTAGTGTGTTTAGTCATATATTATCGTGGAAATTTTCAGTTCAAAATGTTAAGGATATAAGTAAATAAACACAAATCCAAAAACATATGAACAACGGCAGATTATCCGTCCAAATTAGAATGACTACAAAAAAGCGACGGTTTCATACATATCGATGACCTTCTCTATTGAACGTATTATACCTAAGCTGTTGGCCGTACAGTCGCTATCAAACGTCTGTCGGCAATTCCCAACTGGGAATTCCCGACAAAGTTTGAGGAAATAATTAAAAAATCCTAACTAATATTATTAATGCGAAAGTGAGTTTTTTTGTTTATTTACTTGTTTGTTTGTTACCTCTTCATGCTTTAGCTACTGAACCATTCTTCCTGATATTTCGCATACACATTGTTATAAGTACTGAGAACATAAGATACCTGGGAAAAAGCACTGTTCCCGTGGGAAATTCACACGGGCGAAGCCGCGGGCAAAAGCTAGTATGGATATAAAATGCACAGGACATGCACATAGTGGCCATATAAAATAAAAAAAGAGGTTTTTGATTTGGAAATTATTATTTTTATTCTCTTATACATAGGTAATTATAATAGTAAATATTATGGCATCAAATCACAGATCAAACTACTACTGTGGACACTGGGAACAGTGCTTTTTCCCGGGATGAAAGGTACCTTATGTCCTTCTCCAGTACTTCTAACTATGTGTATGCGAAATTTCAAGAAGACTATTTCAGTAGATAAAGCATGAAGAGGTAACAAACAAACGGATTTGACACCGTAGATGCCTCGGTGGTCCAGTAGTCAAAGCATAAAATATGTCTCATGATCTGCTGGGTACTTTATATATCTACCAAGCATATTTTGCGGAAAGGATTTCCAGTCTTATTGGGATATTGCATTTTTAAATCAACTGCTTAGCCGAAAACAAAAATGACTCAATGACTTTGGACTGCACTTTTAGCTGTGGGTCTCGAACAATAAAATAATATTTACTTACTGCTAAAGAAAACCAAATGCCTTCCTTTCTAACCATTGGTAACTTAAATATTTACTTACCATTGCAGATTATTCCATTCCAACTTCATAAACTTTTAACCAACATCTAATTAGTAAACAAACGCAACTGCGCAACAGGATCTCCATAGCGTATACATACAACATGCACGCGTGATGCACGCAACGCACTAAACTGTTTACCAAGAGAAAAGATGACTCACTTCTAGTAAAAAGCAAAATACATCGCATTATTGAAAATAGAATGACGATTATATATCTATCTCTGTCCCACTTATACCATTTTGCTTATTAGTTATCTCACTTTCTTCACGCTAGCTAGACAAAGCGACTCCCTCCCTATTGTTTTTGTTATCCGTAGACAGAAAACTAATCCAACGTCATCGGGTGCCGCGCGGAGGAAGGTAACATCGGTCGGTGTGCAGAATTGTACGACTCGACATGGAAGAAGAAACAGTAGCCATAGCCATGTAGCTAGTTCATAATAGTGGTACCTAAATAAATTTTCACATTTAAAAAACACATTTGGATGCCCCAATTCATGAAATCACCAAGTCCAAAAAGTCACTTTTGAGTTTTGGCTGTTTTAATGTTTTGAATCAATGCTGAAATAACATCTGTTGAGTAAAAATTGTGAAAAAAATACACGTAATAGTAACAATCAAATAGCTTAATTTGCCAAAAGAAACAAAACTTAAAACAATACCCTTTCAAAGAAACAAAAACATAAACATTTTGGACTTATTACAAATCGAAGGACTTAGTGTTTTTTCAATCAAAAACGATGGACTAAGGGTTATTTTTAATGGATGTAGTACATCCATCCATTGAATTTCGAGTGTCACTCGATCTCGTCTGCAGAATCCAATTCTTTACGTAAGTTCTCTGGATTAGTACTAATTAGATCCTTATAAAAATACCTTTAAGTTTCGGGTACAAATTCTAGTAACCGCTTTATATATTTTACTTTAGCGGCCTTTAAAGTCAAAGGTGCTTCTCGTAACAATAATCTGGTTCTTGTTTGATTAATCGGCTAAAGCCCACTTTATATAACGTGAACTGCTTGTAGTCTTGGCCATTCATAGACATTACAAACCCTGGTTTACCCAGTTTTTTGAAAATCACTCTACGACATTTTTAAATGATTTAAAACTTGATTTAATATGTTCATCGTACAACTTTTTGTAGTCTTTTACTTTTAAAATATTATTCGAGCTATCTTCTTTTATCAAACTTCTCTCTAGACGTTAAATTTATGTGTATTCTGACTAGGTATCTTTTATAAGTTAAATGTAATCTGCTGGTGAATAAATTTTTTCATGTTTTTATTCCTTAAAAGCGCATGATTGATCCAAGGTACCTACGTGTTTTTATTTTGACTGTAACAGGTCGCAGTAAAGGTCTAACTGCTTGATTCGCTAATTTACATACATACATAGAATCACGTCTTTATCCCTTACGGGGTTGACAAAGTCAAGAGTCGTGAGACTCGAAGGCCACGCTTAGCTGAATAGTGGGCTTTCTGATGTAATTTGTAATGATTCGGTAATTTGTGAGTCCTGATATAGTATTCCAAGGAAGTAATAACTTCGTAAGGTCCTTTAGGTGCGTAATTTTCCGTGAAAAAGAAATTTTTTCAAACTGAAAACATTCGGTGTTGCCACTAGACTTAAAGGAAAAGTCGAAGGACTTAGTGATTTATATCAAAAATTTCTTGGACTTAGTGATTTCTTGGACTTAGTGTTTTTATGAACTGAAATACAATATTTTTTATTTTTTTAATATCACAATAACTACACTTAGAGAGTACCTAGAATAAAATCAATTAGACCAATCGAAAGAGAATTAAAAACTGAACAAGCCAGTGTTGCTAACTCAAAACCATCAAAAGTGGACTTAGTGATTTCATGAATTGGGGCATCCATTTTGTATTTTTATAGTAGGTATCTAATCTACCTACTTATTTCGACAAATAAGGAACACGACCTTAACTTTTATACAAATCCCTATTTAACAACAATACATATTTTTAAATTACTCCCACTATTCCCCACAAATAAAGTTACAGGTTGGCATTTGCTAATACACGTTTGAATGCGACTGTACGAACAGCTTAGGTATAATACGTTCAATAGAGAAGGTTATCGATATGTATGAAACCGTCGCTTTTTTGTAGTCATTCTAATTTGGCCGGATAATCTGCCGTTGTTCACATGTTTTTGGATTTGTGTTTAATTACTTATATCCTTAACATTTTGAGCTGAAAAATTCCACGATAACATATGACTGAACGCACTAATCTTTGGTTCACACGCACACTTATTGGATTGAGCCGGTTTCTTGTATGTTGACGTCAAAGTTAAGTCACCTAATTTTGACTTTTAGTAATATTATTCAATAATGAATACATGTGCACTTCAGAAACTTTTTGTGGTTATTATAGGTGTATAGAAGAATCGAATACAGTTTTCAGCGAGCTTACACGTCTTTTCATTTAGGCGCTATGATTTTTTTTCGTGATTTCAAAGACAACGCGATTACTTAAAAATTATAAATATTTTCTTAAATCTAATTATGGCACAGATGGGCACAAATGAATAGCTACTCATGTATATTTATCTTACAGACGCACATACGATGGATCTAGGAGATTCACGATTTTGCAAAACGTTACTCTAGCAGGAAATGCAATATCCCGAAAACCTGAAGACGCACAAATGATCTTTTCGGCCCAGATCAATGCACAGCTCTAAGCTCTCTGCCCCCCAGAATATTTCTCTCTCCGATCATTCGTTTAGAACTTTCCTGCTAGAACGACGTTACCCTAGCAGAATCCTAGATTTCCGTTTTTTTCCTAAACTAAAAGACGCACAAAAGTTTTATTCGCGGCACATGTACACTAGACTACGCACAACGTTTTGGTTCCATTCGCTTAACTCCAGGACACACTTTCCTGCCAGGGTAACGCACACATCGATTTTACTGCTAAATATGATTTAAGCTGGGGTAAGTTGATTGTACAACAAGTGCATAAAACAAGTCCTTTTAAATCTCGATGGATGAAAACTTTACTGTTTTCACTTAAGTGTAAACAACTCATTTTATGAGCATGAAAAAATATTTTCATTGCAAAGGATTTAGTAATACTGGAATATTATGTAATCTGTATTGCATCAAAATCTCTTGGATTTTCTAGACAAGCTATTTGTAGTTATCAGAAAGATTTTATAAGTGGCGCACATGAACTTTCATTAAATTTTAAATCATTCCCAATTTTAGCATTTTTTGTGCAATGTTCAAATGGGTATTTTTCTGTATCAATAATGAATCATTGAAATAGACATTTTTAATTATTTTAAACTTGTAAGGATGTAATGATTCCACGGCTTCAGTTTGTGAAACAGTTTCTCTTACAGTTTTTATAAATGACTTTAACGTTTAATAGTTAGTTTCTTGACCCAGCATACTTAACCTCAATTGCTGCAACATCTATCATTCGTAAAATTCAGTTAAATAACTCTGTGAACACAAAACAGCGCTGCAGGCTGTATATAAGCGCTGTTAAATTTTCCGCCCAAACTCATGTTTTCGTAATGCGTTTTTAATGTTCTCATATTGCTATAAATCACCATGGCTACCCCTGGTCCAGATAGCTTTAATGGCTTATTAAATTAGTTTATAAAGCCTTAACCGGCAATATTCCACCGTTTAATGAAACCACGGGGTGGATCCTATTGAGCCCAACGGGTGAATTCATTACACTAATGAAAGATTAACTGGAGGAAAAGAAATTGATCTTTTGTTGTTAGAAGGCACTCTGTTCCTTGTACTAATATGTGAGTTTATTTTGTTACTTAAGTATTTTATTTATGGGATCCTTTCATTTCCCATAAGGTTAATAATCATAATATGGTTTGTCATAAAGCCTTTCTCATAATTTTTTTATCATAATATTCTATTCAAATAATATTTATTGAAATAATATTTGTGTAGTCATAATCATAGATTGTCATGCAGATTTTTTTTATAAAATGGTTTATCATAATGGATTTGTCATATTTGTTATTGTCATAAACATAGTTTCTTTTTTATTTTGTTCATCTTTTATTTTGTTGATAACATTTGAAGCCATTATGTAAAATTTGAATTTACCTGTTTCACATTAAGTTGACATAAACACTAGTATAGGTTAGGGTGCGGCGGGGGTGGCCTTGGGCCACCCCTAAGCCGCGAACATAAACAACAAAAAAACAAATCTTAACAAATCTTACCTTTTTTTCTGAGTGCATCCGTACATTATGAGTTTTCTTTTCTCTGTACATTATGAGTATTATTACTATTATGATTAAATTATATTATGATTATTTATGTTTATGATAATGTGTATTTATTACAAAGCAATTATGTTAAAAAAATTATTTAAAAAAAAATTATTTTAATTTTAATTTATATTAATTATGATTATGTGAATTAACATTATTTCGAACTATATTATTACAAATATTTTTATGACAATCATTAGAGACCCTTTATTTATATTTCAATACTTTATTTATTTTGAAATACCTTCATTAAATTAAAATAATGTTCAATGGTTGAGCTGTTATCTTAAAGAAAATTGCTAACTGTGATTCTACTATTTCATGGAAACACTATTTAGTATGGATTTAAATGAAATTGCTTTCTAGGCAACTGATAAAAACTTTCGTAATGTTAGTTCGTTTAGTTCTTAGGTTTCTTAGAAGAAAATATTATTTTTATTCTTAAAATGTAATGAAAACTTTAAAAAAATTAATCCAGGTGCAGGTTTCATTTCATAGAAGAACTTCAATATAGTTATTTCTTTGAGTTTTAATGACAGAGAATTATTAAGAAATAAATCCATCCATTCATCAATCTTCACAAGTTTTAAGATGAAATATACCCCACGTATTATTTATTCTTAGTATCTGGGTACACCTGTGCCATATATATAATCTATCCAGTAGATTTTGCTAGGTGTCAAATTGCCGACTAAATTGGAATTGTTTGATCTAGCCTCAACAAAGTTAGTTTTTAGGAGTAACTTGGATTGCATGGACGGGATAGCTCTAGAATTACTCTAGAATCTATACATCCACAGCACACACATTGCATTTCAGTATTTTGTTCAGTAAATAAATGTGTTTAGTTACTGTCAGTTACCTAGCATGGCATTCTAAAATTTAGCCTTTCCTCGAATCCTCAAATCTATTCACACAAAGCTAGCAAGTCATTACACATCACTAAAAATGTGGGTTATAAGCAGCCTGAAACACCATTTTGTTAATAAAAATTACTTCAGTATTATTTTGCAAATAATGTGAAAAATGCATGAAGCCCTAAAAAGTTTGAGTTCAACTCTTGAATACAAGGTTCCGTCTGAAAAATCCACTATGAACCACTGACTTGCTAAGTGTCAGATCATAGCGAGCTTAGCAAGAGTGATTCATATTTCTCATAAATCTGGCTAACTAAACCTACACGAAAATTTATCCAATCTGGCAAGTTACTTCCAGAGCTTTTCAAATATTCCAAATTTATAACAAGCGCTGCTAATTGGAAAATATAATATTGGACATTTTAGAGAATCGCTGAGTATCCACTTAAAACTAAATTAAAGTAACGCTTTAATTTAGGTATTTATTAAAATGAGTTACTGCTTTCGTGTCCCAACTTTTGGGTTCATGTTTTAACTATTTAATGGACCTGAGAATTCGTTACCTAGAATAAACCCCGAGGGTATAAGTATACCTACCTCATGAAATGGACTTTGCCCCAGTTCAGACATTTTATTTTAAAATTATGTCAATTATTGTTAATAATCTGAAATATCTACATTTAGTGCGTCTACACTTTTGAATGCCTTTCATGAGTATCAAAACTTTGATAAGAATTAGAATTTAAAAAAATAGATAACTATTTTTTTACTCTTTGTAGCTAGCCCGACTGTTTTCGGTTAAGTTCTTCTCCAATATACGTCTATTCCCAAGTTCACAAAAAAGAATTATATGTATAGGTAACATAGTAAGCATATAACATACTGTTAGTGCAGTGAGTTGCTGGTTATAAAGAAAATAAATAAATAAAGAAATAGTAAATATAGATATTAGAAGGTGGTAAAGCTGAAAAAAGGCACACAAACTGATTGTTCAATTAACTTTAATGCTACCAAGATAACATCTACCTACCTAAGCATGTTTAAAAAAAAACATTTATTATAACTGAGTAGGTGGGTATTTCATTCAATAATCGTTATTCATGTTATTTTCAGTTAAATTTATAAGCAGTTTTAACTGGATAACTACAAACCAGATTTGTAATCTAGAAATTCATGTTATTCACTTTGTCAGAAATCAATAAAATCGGTTTTACAGCAGAATTTTGAAATTAATGAAAATTGAAATGCAATGAACCGATATTAGTTCATTGTTGAATTGTGACAAACCATCACTGAAATTCTATATCACGAATTCACCGAAATATGTACCTAAGTGAGACCGGGGCGGGAGTAGGACGTTATTCGTGTGACCACGAGTCAAAAATCATTACAGAATATTAGTTCGCCATCAACATATTTTACCTGAAACTTTTGCATAAAAAATAACATGTACAAGTCAAATAGAACATAGGTAGATGAAGTAATTTCAATACATTAGAAATAGTTCCTGCTACTTTTTGTGGCGTTACCAGTGAGCTCCTAGCAAACAATGACTCGTCTTCTAACGTTCGCATTCTCCTTCCTTCACCGCAGCTGAGTAAGGCATTTAAACGACTCAAATGACGCAGCACTCGTAGTGGCAAACAAATAATGGTTTTATAGGTAAACGAATACAATAATATAACTTATAAGAATAACAAAACTTGCATGACCTTTTAACTTTTTATTTTAAATATCTTCTTGAACTTAATCAATTTAATTAATTTAATCTTTTGAATCCTAACTTTATACTTAAAAACAAGCTGTTAACTACCTAAAATGCATGTATTTTGCCCAAATCCATACTTAATATTATAAATGCGAAAGTTTGGATGTGAGTTTGTGAGTTTGTGAATTTGTGAGTTTGTGAGTTTGTGAGTTTGTGAGTTTGTGAGTTTGTGAGGATGTTTGTTACTCAATCACGCAAAATCTACTGGACGGATTTCGATGAAATTTGGTACAGAGGTAGATAATGACCTGGAATAGCACATAGGCTACTTTTTATCCCGGGAAAAAGCACTGTTCCCGTGGGAAATTCACGCGGGCGAAGCCGCGGGCAAAAGCTAGTATTTAATATTTCTATAAAAAAAAAAATCTGCCGTCATTTTCGTTAATTATTTTCATAAAAATATCATTTTAAATCATTTTCAGATCCTTTGATTTTGCATTGAGAGTCGTATTCTCGTATTGAAAAGAAGCTCATTATAAGACAACACAAGGTTAGTTCTAATACTCGTATGTCTGGCATAAAAGCTTGTGGCCAATCCAATTAGACAGGTTCTAAAAGGCACAAAGGCCGTGTAACAAGATATCTATTTTATTGTACTTGAGGGATTTAGACTGTTGAGTTTAAAGCGCCTTAACTGTTCTCTTAATTCAATTTGAACCTACTTGGTCCACGAACTCATTTGCAGAACGATAAAGAAATTTACATCTTGTTTTTCAATAAAACTTTTTTCCAAAAAAAATGAACCGACTTCCAACATAAAACTGAAAAAATCATGAAATAACAATATAGAAAAATGTATTGGCATGCTACCTACTGAATGAGGTGAAGTCGGTGCCAAGTGCAGGAGTAAGGGTGTTATGTAATTGTTTAGCTAGGCATTTTATATATATATATATATATGCATACACGATTCTAATGTAAATTTAGATTATTTAATTTTATCGGCACCGACTTCACCTCATTCAGTAGGTAGCATGCCAATACATTTTTCTATATTGTTATTTCATGATTTTTTCAGTTTTATGTTGGAAGTCGGTTCATTTTTTTTGGAAAAAAGTTTTATTTTATCATTTTTAGTGCTTCTACACATATTTTCTTTAATAAAAACTTAAACTTTTCTTCTGGCCGAAAATAAAGAATTAAGAATTCGAAACTTTTTAGGTCAGTTTGATTTGAAATGTCAGAACATGTCAAATTGTCTATTATTTTTGGCACATAAATAGACCGAAAGCCCGCGACGACCAAACCCTCCTTATTTTAAAAATGCTGAATGTTTCTCTGCGTGGTATATACGGTTAAAACTATTAGCGACTAGGTGTGAAGTTTGGATCTTAGTTGCTTATGCAGGTAATATGGCTAGCAAGGATGATTATAGGTATAAAAAGCAGCCTTGGGGCCTCCCAAAGTAACATAAAATTCAGATTTTGTAATGAAACAAATATAACTATAATTTAGTAAAGTTACAATGTCTGGCAGGGGTTTGTTTCTGCACCAATTGCTTGGCAATGGATGTCATGATTTCTCATATTATTCGAAATAAAATCTTAAAAAAAAACTTTTACTTTGAGGAAATTGGGCTATCACTTTAAATATGATTGCTACAAATTATCTGCCTAAGCAATCATGATCCAACTTTTATAGTCGCTAATCGCTATTTCTGTGTTGGGGACATGCATAGAGAATCTTGAGTTTTCATAAAATAAGGAAGGGCATGCTGTCGCGGGCTTTTGCTCTATAATCCAATGTTTGAATTTGAAAATTTTGTTAGGTATCTTCAAAATTACCGAACAGATTCTGACGTGGTTAAAATGGGACCAACTTGGGAATAAACTCTTTCGATTAAAACAATAATTTCGGAAATCAGTCCACTATAGACGTAGAAATCGGCGAACATACATAAAAAAAAAACATACATACATCGAAACATATAACCTCCTCCTTTTTTGGGAAGTCGGTTGAAAAGGGAATACAACTTTTATTATAGGTACCCACTATGATAGTGGCGAATAAATCTTACTAATATTTTACACGTCATTAGATAGGTACTTAAATGTGAAAGTATAAACGTTTGTTTGTTACTCAATAACGTTAAAATAAGACAACACTATGAATATTACAACAAATAGGTACTTATACCTCACAAAATTCAAAATCTGTAGTGTACCTATAAACAGATACAAAGTGGTACATTACACCCACCCTTGTCTCGCCGCTCTCGTAAGTACTGCCACAGTAAACAGAGACCAGCGTGCCGACATTTATCACCCCAGAGCAATCACACTTACATATTAGACCCATACGTTAGAGCCGGGACAAAAACCACTCGTGTTATGGTAAACTTAGAATTGATTCCAGACTCTTTGAGATCGGCCTCTGTTTTTAACGCTAGCGTAGTAGACATGTGCGTTAGAGACATATTACTTTTTCATTCCTTTTTCTATATCCCCTGTCGTGTTTTCGCTTTGGTAGACTTCAATATTGGACTTTTTTCGTGTAGAATGACGAATACCAAGCGTGACTGTAAATCTAATAAGGAGGGAATCGTGAATACTTTTAGCGTTTTAAATACGATTGAAAGAATAGGATCCGAAAGAAATGTGTCGGGCTGAACATTGATTTCAGTTTTCTAAATGCTCACTGAGCAGGGAAGGGATTTTCAATATGATACCTAATATTTTTGTTACTTTTACCAGTAAAAAAATCGTAGCCAAGCGTTTCTGGTTTCACGCTTGGCTCGGCAAAATGTATTTAAATTTTGTATTCCCAAAAACGGAGTGTTATGTTTCATACAAAGCAAACATTATGAAAATTATGCTCGCACTTAATTAATTAATTCAGGCAGAAAATTTACACTTATTTATTAATTTCATCAATGATTTTATTAACGATCCGCAAATAGATGCAGTGAGCGTCCTGATTTCCAAGCTACAGTATCAGCTGGACACCGGAGGTATACTGTATGTACTTATATACTATGTAAGGACGAAAGCTTATCTCTAAACTGACCGAACCGGCAGTCGCTGTTGTGCAGCTTTGATTAAAATTTGCATGCAAAAAGTCACGTATTTGAATATAACACTATCAAACTAAGCACGTGGCTACTAAGGTACCTTAATGTTCTCCATCAGAATACGTTTAAAAGTCTATTTGCTATGCTTTATAATATAGTTAAAAAAATATTAGAATATAAAAACCCGTCTGGCATGTTAGTTTAATGAATTTCTTTCCGCATTTCTTCTCAGCTGTGTTGTCATTCCAAAATGCTAGTAGTTTGTAGCTTTAAGATTTATAATCTACTAGCTTTTGCCCGCGGCTTCGCCCGGGTGAATTTCCCACGGGAACAGTGCTTATTCCCGGGATAAAAAGTAGCCTATGTGCTATTCCAGGTCATTATCTACCTCTGTACCAAATTTCATCGAAATCCGTCCAGTAGATTTTGCGTGATTGAGTAACAAACATCCTCACAAACTCACAAACTCACAAATTCACAAACTCACAAACTCACATCCAAACTTTCGCATTTATAATATTAGTATGGATACATGTTTTGTCTGTACATTTAGTATTTTTGACTGAAATGGATATAGGGACACTTAAAAAGAATAATAGAAAGCAAAAATATTTTTTTGGAATTTCTTGTCTGTCTGTCTTTCTGTCTGTCTGTCTGTATGTATGTACGCGTTTCACGCAAAAACTACTGGACGGATTTGAATTAAACTTTTTTTGTTGTATAGCTGGGCAATATATAGGCTATAATTTATTTTAAAAACTGGTACACCTGACGAAGAACCTCAACAGAACAGCTAAACTATAAGAAATATGGAAATGGTATCTTTGCAAAAGTTTATCAATCTGACGAGCATTTTTTGTTGACGTATAAAAATCGAAGATCAGGATCATCTGATGAAGAATTCCAAGAGACCAGCTACACTATTACATATATGGAAATGGCGCCTTAGCAAAAGTCGTTCAACCTGATGAGCATTTTCTACTGACGTATAAATAGACAGGACACGGGATAGGTCAAAGAGAGACTCGGGGTGGGAGTTGTGGTACACGGGAAATTGTAGATAACGAGCAGACGAAGATCGTTTAATGAATGAAATATCACTTTTGATTCATTTTAAAACACCGCGACTGTACTACGAGTACCTAATATAATCCCGCGGGACACAGGATAACCAAAAGGCTGAAATTTTGAATACTGGAGTTTAGGTTACTACAGTTTGGAACACAAAAATATTTTTCATCTAAGCGAAAATCACGCGGGTGAAGCCGCGGGCAACAGCTAGTATCTATACTAATATAATAAATGCGAAAGTTTGGATGTGAGTTTGTGAATTTGTGAGTTTGTGAGGATGTTTGTTACTCAATCACGCAAAATCTACTGGACGGATTTCGATGAAATTTGGTACAGAGGTAGATAATGACCTGGAATAGCACATAGGCTACTTTTTATCCCGGGAAAAAGCACTGTTCCCGTGGGAAATTCACGCGGGCGAAGCCGCGGGAAAAAGCTAGTAATTATATAATTAGTTTTGAAGTAAACAATTGGTGTAGGCTAAGTTTCAATGAAGTACGAGTATTTTTGATTTTATAATAAAAATCTTAAGTACAAAAGCCTTATAATAAAGCTGAAGTGCTTTATTATAAGGCAAATGATTTAGAACTCTGTTAATAGAGCTATAAGTATAATAAAACGGCATAGGAAACGCGATGAATCAATAAATGGCGTTTATTGACAGACGTTTCATTTCGGAGGCGAAGTCGAAATCAATTTCCTTGAAGTTTAAAGCCGGTATAGTGGTCCGGCCGCCTCGAGCGACCGCTGGACAACCTGAAAATTAGATTTCCCTGCCGGTGACATATGCCTTGGGCACGGCACCGATTACCAACCGGTTAACGCAAAACGATGCTGTAAAGGTTATCTAAATTCTAACAGTTTTGTGCCAACATTATTTAAAATTATTAACACAAAAATGGTAAGAGGCAATTAATGAAGTTCTTATAACAGGTTTTTTTTAATGGCAAGTTTTCGAAATTTTATGAAAAACTGAGAAAATATCGCAGTTTTTCATAAAAGGGGTTTGGGTAATTTTGTTCGGGACTTGGCATGATTTTTTTTTTCAGCGGCCACTAACGAATTTACTTTCTAAAAATAGTCCTATAATAATAATTAAGAATGACAACCAAAAAAAGATTTTTGATGTAAACTATATCGAAGCCAAGATATCGGGTTCCAAAAATAAATAAAAATATATGACAATTACGTCATCTAAGTATACGTAATAAGTCACGTTTTATGGTAAATATGCTTTCTATTAACAATTTGATCCTGCCCATCACGCTGCAGGACGTGAAACGAGGTTCGGGACAAATACCCGTCACGCCGCAACGCGTGATGGTTCCGTAGAACATTATATGTATGTATAAGGTAACTGACAATAGGCCTCAGACTGAGGTCTTATTTTTCTGTGGGCAGTCAAGCTGTTGAGGATCTCTCATGTCATTTATAGAAGGGAAACATAAATAAAATGCAAGAAAAATATTAAATTAATCATTTATTACATACTTAATATATACAAATATTAAGATGATATAATAAGGTACAAGTAAAACATTTGTATCAGTCACTTTCTCGGTCATCATATCTTTCATTTTCTTGGTCATGTCGTATTATGATATCTAAGAACTGGGCTGGGGGAGACAGATCATCTTGCTATCTGCCCCACCCCAGGAACCAAATAATAGACATAATATGGGAACAACAGCCCAAGGTCCGTTTTCCGACGATACATGAGCAATAATGCCCTAAGATGGCGTCTATTCCCTGTAATTCTCTCTCTACTAAAATATATTCATAATAAACTCTGTTATTCATATGTCGCGATTGATTTCTACCTCTCAGCAGCCACGGATCATTATAATCTAGGTTCTGTGTTCTAAAATCTTCCAAATGGGGCTCTTTGTATATTTCAATTATATATGATCCGTTTTTGATATGCCATAATAGCTTCGAGCTTGCAGTATTTGGTAAGTCCCTAGCGCATAAATAATAAGTTCGTCCATACTTAAAATGGGGAACTCATTAAGACCTAATGAGGCTGCATCTATGGACTCAAAACGAGCCTATCTACGGTTGAGATTATTTTCTAAAACATACTCACTGAGTCGCTTCCTGTCATCGTCACTTCGCGCTATTTTATCTATAATTTCATTTACTAAGCGATGGTCGGTTAAAGGTACACCATAGGCATTTAATAATGCCGCTGCAATTTTTATCTCTTCTAGTAAATGCGGTGCAGCTAAATAAAAAAATTGATGACGCAATTGCCGAAATTGATTTTTTAATCTTCCATTTAGAGTTTCTACTACCCAACGTCATAAAGTGACTTTCCTGGAATCATTGGTTTGTCGCACACTGAGCTGGTTTTCGTTTGCGTCTTTTGAGCTTGGCATATATGTTGTGTATCCATAAGACTCTACTTCTTCAATGCAATCTCGGAAACCTCTATCTAAGATGAGAACATCATTTTCATGAAAATCCCAATGAAATGGATCAGTTTGACTAGTCATTATCTGAGATAAAATACGAGCGTCAGAAATAGTGGCTTCATACAACCCATAAACGTCAACAATATGACCATCAGGGCAAACAAATAAAAAAGATATCACTAAATGACGAAACTTGTGAAGACTGTATGATTTTCTTTGAACTACATTGTAATTATACTAAGTAATGTACCTATTTAGTTCACTGTTTTGTTGTTTGGATTTGCCTTCCAAGCATTCCGAATGTGAAGCGTTAGAATTATAGTCAGATGTTTTAGGCGGCTTGAAGGCATCTAATGATTGTACCCTGAACATGGAATTATTGAACGTGCTGTCCGAAGCTCGGTGGAACTCGACATTGTGCCATTTTTTGTGCCACTTTGGTCACCCATCCAAATGGGGACCGCGGCAGTGGGTGCTTTACTTACGTAAGTACTTATGACGCTCTATAGTTATTATACACCTAGTTTACCACCTACCTGCATTAATTCTTTGATAATAATGGTTGTAGCGTTGGGTTTATATAACAATAAATCGAAGATAATGTTCTAAAATAGCGTAATATTACCGATTTTTGTTTTCAAATATCTCAGCTCCGATACACTTTAGACAAAAACGGCCATAGAAAAAAATGATCGTCTCAATATGTTCTATTAAATGAACCAACTTTCATCGGTGGCCGCAAGTTTTGAAAATCATGCCACTTTTACCCAAACCCCTTTATACATTATGTTATTACAGTAACTTATATATTTATTTTTGCCACGAGAACTCATAAAAGTTTATTTATAATCAAAATAAAGCACCTTTCCATATTTCATAAAGGAATTTTTGTAATATTTTGTGAGTGAAAACAGCCATTATTACATTATTATAGCATTTTGAGCATTAATTCATCTTATGAAATTATTTATAAAATTCATTAAATCCAACATTTTATAAAATTTAATGCCAGCGATTCCAATTATAATTAAAATTCAATTGCAATTTCATTGACCCTACACTTTTTTTTACATTATAAATGCGAAAGAGAGTTTGTTTATTTATTTTTTTGTTTGTTATTTCTTCACGCTTAATCTATTGAACCAATCTTCATGAAATTTCGCATAAACATAGTTAGAAATACTGAGAAGGACATTGGAAAGCTGTAATTGTACTAAGAGATTTAGTGTATTATTAATTTTCAAATACCTATTAGTCGGGGCTGTGAATTTTCAGTTGTATGGAGGTGGTAACATTAAATCCTACGATGGTGATTTTTATAAACTACATAGATTATGATATTACAACTGCAAATTTAAGTGTAAAAAAAAAAACACCACCGCCGTTTTTTTTTTAAACGCTATTATAAGACTCATATTGTTATAACTCTCAAACAAAAAATCCTACCAGGGTGATTTTTTGTTACATGTTTCCTTACGAATAATAAAAGCTTGATTTAAAAAATCACCAATAAATAACAATCCGAAATGGATTTTTTAATGAGTTGTAATTTTTATACTTTAAAAACATCCTGTACAAAAACAAAAAATCCAGCAATGGTGACTTTTATATATTATTCGTATACTATTGTAATGAACCATATCCTCAATTTTTATAAGGGTGACTACAACAGTTTTTTTTTTATTAACTTTTTTTTTTTTTTTTAATTCTACAGTCGAGAAAATTGTATATTCGTACGTAATGTGAATTCATCATCTACAGCCTTCCGTGACCCACTGCTGGGTATAGGCCTCCTTCTGTCTACGCCAACCTTCTCGGTCCTGGGCCATCCTACTCCAGTTGTTGCCAGCAATATTCTTAACATCGTCGACCCATCTAGCTGCCGGATGCCCTACATTCCGTTTTCCATTTCGGGGGTACCACTCGGTAATAGCTTTACTCCACCTTCCATCGTTCCTTCTAGCCAGATGCCCAGCCCAGTTCCACTTTAAAGTTGCAACTCTGGAAACCACGTCTTGAACTTTCGTTCGACGTCTTATCTCCAGGTTGCGAACTCGATCTTGCAACTTAATGCCGAGCATGGCTCGCTCCATGGCTCTTTGCAGTTGCGCAAAGAATCTTGTACATGGTTCCTTTTGTAAGAGTCCATGTCTCGGCACCATAAGTGATAGTGGGAAGGACACACTGGTTGAAGAGGCGGGTTTTTAAGCTTTGGGGTACTTCTCTGTTTTTGAAGACGTCTGCTAATTTACTGAATGCTGCCCAGCCCAGCTGTATACGCCGATCAATCTCCTTTGATCTTAGTTTTTTGTCGAAAGACAAACAATGACCAAGGTAAGTATATTTGTCGACCACATCTATACTCTCACCATGAACGGTAAAGCTCGTGTTTAAGAGGCCAGATGTGCTCGACATAACCTTTGTCTTGGTCATGTTCATCTTAAGACCTACGCTCAGAGATGCGTCATGAAGACTAGTCAGCATTTTTTGGAGTTCATTCGGCGTTTCGGCAAACAATATAAGGTCATCTGCAAATCGTAGGTGAGATAGATGTACACCATTGATATTAAGTCCCTCTGAATCCCATTCTAGAGTTTTTAAGACATCATCTAGAGCAGCAGTAAATAGTTTGGGGGAGATGGTATCCCCTTGCCGCACCCCTCTTTTGATAGGTATAGGATCGGTGTTAGTATGCAGACGCACCTGCATTGTTGCCGAATTATAAATCTCCTTCAGCAGATCCACATAGCGTGCGTCTACCTGAGAGCGATGGAGAGAGTTGAACACGGCCCAATGTTCGACACTGTCGAAAGCCTTTTCGTAATCGACAAAGGCTAGACATAAGGGTCTGTTAAATTCTGAACTCTTCTCCATCAGCTGTTTCACAGTATGAATATGGTCTATTGTGGAAAATCCGCTTCGGAAACCAGCTTGTTCTACGGGCTGACATTCATATAATATTCGAGTAAGTCGGTTGCAGATAATTTTAGCAAAGAGTTTATACACTTGAGAAAGAAGGCTTATGGGTCGGTAATTGGATAGTTGAGAGGTGTCTCCTTTTTTATGGATGATGGTAACTACTGCATTTTTACAAACTTCGGGTATTTCACATCTAGACAAAACTTCATTAAAAAGTTTCACCAAGACCTTCAAAACTGCTGTATCTCCTGCTGATAATAATTCTAATGTTATTCCGTCCTTACCTGGGGTCTTATCTTTTTTCATCTGTGAAAGTGCATATCTTACTTCTGATATAATTATCGGTGGTATCTTTCCTTCGTCTTTATGTTCATTGGGTGGTGCTCTTTGGTCATCTGTATCTAAGTTTGGTTCGGATTTTTTGGATTTGTAAAGGTCTTGATAAAATTCTTCAACTACTTTTAAAAGTTGTTCGCGGCTGGTTACAACGTCACCGTTCTGATCTTTAAGCTTAAGTATTTGTTGTTTACCTATTGATGTCTTTTTTCGAAAAAAATTTGGGCCTCTATATTGTTCAATGGTATCAGTAATGACTTTGGTATTGTGTTGTCGGATATCTTTACGAATTGCCTTATGTATTTTCTTGTTCATGTTTACTAATTCTTTATGTTCATTTATTGTGTTATTTTTCATTGATTTTCTTTTTTCTAGAAGTGCAATTGTTTCTTTAGTTAATTTGTTACGTTTATTTTTAGAGTGATTATTACCTAGGTGTTTTTTGGTTGTTTCGGCTATTGTTTTGCAGAAAGAATCATAAAATTGATTAATGTCTGTGTTAACTTGATCTTCTAAAATGTGAAACCTGTTACTTAGCTCTATTTGGAAGTCTTTGGATAAGTGTATTATGTCTTGTTTTTTATATGAATCATTTGATTTTATTAGTTTGATTCTCTCCATTTTTAAATTTATTTTAAGCGTCGCTCTCACCAACCGATGGTCACTGCCTGTATGAAATTTATTTAAAACCGAAACATCTGTAATTATATGTTTGTGTGAACTGATTATGTAGTCTATTTCATTTTTGATGTTGCCGCCAGGGCTTATCCATGTCCATTTTCTAGATTTTCGCTTTTGAAAGAAAGTATTCATTGCGTATAGTTTATTGTTCTCTAAGAAATTTACTAGCGTAAGGCCTAATGTGAATTATTCAATCTTAATTTAAAAAAACGACTCATGTTTATGAACCCGATTTCCTGTAATTAAATAAAAACCATATTGACATTTATAACGTTAAAAATACATTTTATGACTAGAAAGCCTTATTATAAACCGGCCAACTTTTATTTACAGGTAAATGAAGTCTTATTAATTAATTGTGAACAGTAATCTCTATTGTAAACTTTTTTGTTTACGAGCAATTCAGTATAGTTTATTTACCCCTCCCATTTCATATCGGATCATCAAAATTCTTTTTTTTTATATAAGTATGGGGATCTTAATGTGATGAGATTTGCCCCATTCTTCTTCCACAATAAGTTTTTGGAACAGTATATGTGGTAGTGGAAAATACTGGTCGCTCTAAAATAAGTAGGTACAACCATCCAATTCAATTCAAAGCATTTATTTCAGGGGTCCATCGTGTTAGTAACAATATTAACTTACAAACCAGTGTTAATAGATCCATCTGTCAATTCTGTCAAATATGAAAAAGCAGTGTTGCTACCCTAAATAACCAAATTGGCGAAGAACGCCACACCACCCCCCTGGGGAGAAAAATAGCCCATCTATTTTACAACACAAGGCAAGGTAATATTACCAAACATGCAATGTAGCAGAAAACTTAAACCTTAAAATTAAGTTAAATATTTACAGGCCTTAAATGATAACAATGTTAAGAAAAACTACGTAAATAAATTACAAGTCAAGTGGGCTTTTAAACCTAACCTGTCGACCCGAACGAGTCGTGTATGGTTTGCTCAATGCTGGGTCTGTAGGTGCGGAATTTACAGGGGCGGGACTCGGAGGAGTCAGGGAAGGTGCTGAATCTGGGGCATTTGGAGCATCAGAATCAATGCTAAGGTATGCCGGCTTTACCCTGTCGATACTAACCTCAACGTTTCTGTCCCCTATCATGATAGTGAGAGTTTTATCTCTCCTAGAAATTACTTTATGGGGTCCAGTATATGGAGGTTTTAAAGAAGGTCTTACAGTGTCATCGCGCAAGAACACATGCGTTGAAGACGCCAAGTCCTTATGGATAAAGATGGCCTTCTTGCAATGAGCTGAGGTAGGGATAGGCTTCAGTTGCGACATAAGACGTCTTAACTTTGATGCGAAATTTGTCACATCTGTATTGCTATCGGCAGAAGTGGAAGGCGAAATGAATTCACCGGGCAGGCACAAGGGTTCCCCGTAAACTACCTCGGCGGGAGATACATGTAGGTCTTCCTTGATAGCTGCTCGCATCCCTAATAAGACAACAGGCAGGACCTTGCACCATGATTCCTGATGGCACATTAAAGCCGCTTTTAATTGCCGGTGCATTCGCTCAACCAAACCGTTTGCACACGGGTGATAACTCGTCGTACGAACGCGTTTAGAGGAGCAAAGTTGCATTAGGGCTTGAAAAAGTGAGGACTCAAATTGTCGGCCTTGGTCCGTAGTAACGATGGACGGCACGCCATATCGGGCGATCCAGCCGCTAAAAATGTTTCGGCCACCTCTTCCGCGGTTATTCCTACCATCGGCCATGCTTCTGGCCATCGGCTAAATCGGTCGACGGCGGTTAAACAGTAGTAAAAGCCTTTACTGTAAGGTAAGGGGCCAATTATGTCCAGATGGACATGGCGGAAACGCTTGGATGGGGTGGCGAAGGTGCCGAGGGGGGAATTGACATGCCGGCTTATTTTGCTGCGTTGGCAAGCTTGGCATGCTCGGGCCCAATTACGGCAGTCCTTCTGGATGTTAGGCCAAACAAATCTTTCCGAAACAAGTTTGGCTGAAGTTCGAGCGCCTGGGTGGCTAAGGTTATGTACCTTATCAAACACCGCGCGTCGAAATTTTGGAGTGACAAACGGACGGGGTTTCCCAGTTGAGGTGTCACAGTAAAGAGTAATGTCAGATCCAGGTATCGTAATTTTTTCGAGATTAAGCGACGATTTGTCCAACATCTCAGTTCTTCGTCTTCCACTTGATCAGCGGCAAGATCGGCAAAATTATCGTCGAGACGAATAGTCTCGATACGAGACATAGTGTCAGCCACAATATTGTCCTTGCCACTGATGTGGACTATGTCCGTGGTGAACTGCGAGATGAATGATAGCTGGTTGAGTTGTACAGGTGGTAACTTTTCACGACGCTGCGAAAATGCGTAGACCAAGGGCTTATGGTCGGTATAAATAGTTACATGCTGTGCCTCCAGAACATGCCGAAAGTGTTGAACAGCCTCGTAGACAGCGAGTAATTCTCGATAATAAGCCGGCCATGTAGTTTGCCGGGTAGTAAGCTTTTTACTAAAAAATGCTAGAGGCTGCCAACAATCATCAACACGCTGTTGAAGACATGCACCAACATGAGTGGATGAGGCGTCTGTGAAAAGTCCCAATGTAGCAGTAGTATCCGGATGAGCAAGAATAGTTGCGCTAGCCAAGTGATTCTTGCACTTGTGAAAAGCAGCTTCCAAATCCGGTGTCCAGGGGACTGGTTTCTTACCCATGAGTTGGGTGGATGCCAATAAATCAATTAGTGGGGCTTGATACTCAGCCGCGTTAGGAAGAAAACGGCGATAGAAATTTATCATTCCTAAAAATCTGCGGAGACCCTCCACTGTTTTTGGCAACGGGTAGTTTTTAAGGGCCTCAATGCGTTCCGGTGGTGGACGAATACCGTCTTTGGAAATTCGATGGCCTAAAAATGTCACTTCCTCTGCACCAAAGACACATTTAGATGTGTTGATAACGACGCCAAATTCAGACAGTCGTTGAAAAAGGGCACGAAGATGATTTCCGTGCTCTTCCTTCGAGCGAGAGAAAACCAAAATGTCATCTACATAGGGGAAAACAAAATCAAGACCACGTACAACCTCGTCAATAAAACGTTGGAAGGTCTGTCCCGCGTTACGTAGCCCGAAGGTCATATAGGGGAACTCGAATAACCCAGAAGGAGTTATGATAGCCGTCTTGGCAATATCTTCGGGCGCGACTGGTATTTGTTGGTAAGCCTTGACTAGATCCACGGTAGTAAACACTGTAGATCCAGCCAAGTCCTGACCAAAGTCCCCTATATGCCGGACAGGGTAACGGTCGGGAATGGTACGGGCGTTTAAAGAACGGTAGTCCCCGCAGGGGCGCCAACCGTTCTCGCCTTTCTTAGCCATATGCAGTGGCGAGGACCAGGGGCTGTCAGAAGGTCTGGCGGTGCCACATGCAACCATTTCCTGGAATTCCTTCTTGGCTGCCTGCAATTTTTGCGGGGCAAGGCGGCGGGGGCGAGAAGCTACTGGTGGGCCCTCGGTAGTGATGATGTGGTGTACTGTACTATGCTTGATGGTCCTTTGAAGACCAGGGGGACGTGTGATGTCGGGGAAATCCTGCAGTAATTTGGTATAGGGAGAGTCCCCGGCAATGAGAGTCTTCACGCTAGGTTGTGAGACCTGGGCTATAGTTGCGCGCGTCGTTAAATTTGTGGAGCCATCAATAAGCCTCAAATTGCGACAGTCAGGTAGCAAATGATAGTTGGCAAGGAAATCAGACCCTATAATGGGTGTACCCACGTCTGCAATTATAAAGTTCCACCGGAAATCGCGGCGAAGACCAATATTTAAACATAGAGGTAGGATGCCATAGGTTTGAATGGGGCTCCCGTTTGCGGCGCGCACATCAAATCCCGTTGGGTGATGAGTTCCCTTAAGGAGGTTGCGTGGGAAACAACAAAGGTCAGAGCCAGTATCAATTAGGAACCTGACCTTAGTTGAGGAGTCTACAACAAATAATCGGCGGCTGGGAGTATTAAAGCAGTTAGAGGCCGCCGCTACTGACTGCTCAGGGAGTTTCCCTCGTTAGTAGTTTTCCAACTGCAGGGAGTTACACATTTACTAGCTTTGTCAGCAAATTTTTTATGGTACCAGCAGAGGCGGGTGCCGGACTGTGAAGATGACCTTGACGCGGGTCTCGAGCGGGACCGTTGTCGTGATCGCTCATTGTTGGTCAATGCCTCGACTTTTTTTGTTAATTCAAGGAGGGCTTTTTTAATACTTTCTAGTTCGCTGGATGATGAAGATGCCGCATTAATGGATTGGGGCGCTAATGGTGTCTCAGCCATAGCATCAGCAATTTCGGCGACCTTATCAAGAGACAAGTCGCGTTGAGCCGTTAAAATCCGCTGGACTTCAGGCGGCAATCGCCGCATCCACAGCTCCCGTATTATCCCTTCATCGCCAACAGTGGTGCCAGCAAGTCTTCTTAGGTGGCGGAGAAATACAGAAGGCTTTCGGTCACCCAATTGCTCTTCACTAAGCAACTTCCGCACACGCTGCTCTTTAGAAGACGATAACCGACGAATGAGCTCTTTTTTGAGGTGCTCATTAAAAACAATCTGCCTTTACCCAGTGTTATAGTGCATTAAAAGACAATTTTCCCACCTAATTAATAAATTGAATGCTGGACACTTAGACTCTAAAAATTAATTTATTCACCCGCTAATGTAATTTTGTCTAAAAACATCAAAATAATGTTAAGTATAAGAATCATGGTTGTAGGAATTTGTCGGTAAAAAAAATTTAAATGCCCCGCCTACTAGTCTTTTTTCATGACTTTGAGCAATAGATCTCATGCTTATCTTTAAAAATTATAACGCGACATTTATTGCCTGTACTTGTCTGGGGTGAATCAGATAACAGATTCATTTAGGCCGCATAAAAATGATATACTCTGGGTGTAAGGAAGGTGGGCGGGCGCCGCCCTAACTTGCCGCCGCCGTAAGTATCGTCCATAAACGCCCTCTGAGCCAAACACGACACTCATTACAAATAGTCTTTTCATATTCATGTCAAGCGTAATTCCCTTTTCATTCATTCATATTTAAGTTTCCAAGTTAAATCCGAAAAACGCGGAAAGTTGACGGCCGTAATTTTATTCTCGTTGGACGCGATACATTTTTTGTAACAAAAATTCGAACACTGTTAACACAGTGAAAGATTCGAAAAGTTCACTGCACCGTACAAATTCAACATCGTTTGTTTTTGTCAGTTGCGATAGTTTTTGATATACGGACTGAGTAAAACGCATAATGGATAAATGTTTGTGGATATCCTGGGTGAAGTAGCGCTTGATAAAATTCGCGGCAGTTCGCTGTCTGTTCTGGCTCGCATGGCAACATATCAAGGAACTGAGTGCTGACAGCATGCCCCCCGCTGTGATTCCCTCCCTCGTCCTGTGTTTTTTATCGTCTGTTTTCGCATTGGTTTGCGATTCAACTACATTTCATTGTTGGCATTTCCAGCCAGTGCCAGCGCTTAGTCATGTACGAAATTGAAAATAGAATGTTAAATTCTGCATACGGTTAACTATGACTTTTTTGTGCAGTTAGTCGGCTCAACACTCATAAGAGTGTTGAGCCGACTAACTGCACAAAAAAGTGTGCATGAACTGCCATTGCCAGGCACAGAGGGAATTAGGGCAATTCATAAAGAAAATTAATGTATAAGTGGTTCAAACTGCTATCGTTCAAATAAGTGGGCTTCATAAAACTCGTTTTAATACTTTATTTGAGCTTAAACTTCCGTGCCGCTTAAATTATTTGCCCGTAGAGGCTGGAGCTGGTCCAAATTAAATTACACGCAGAAAATTTTCGGTCACATCGCGAAATTCGTTACGATTTTTGTATAGGGTGATACATTTTATAAAGTTTTACTTGAATTCTGTGCCAAGACGCTAGCTTTGGAAGAAACTTGTAGTGAACTATATTTCAGGTTACTAGAATGACGATATTATTTTATTGTAAAAAATCGACGAAACAAAGTCAATTTCAAAACCAATATGAAAAAACTTTTTTCAAAAAAAAATGAACCGACTTCCATCATAAAACTTAAAATCATGAAATAACAATAAAGAAAAATGTATTAGCATTCTACCTACTGAATGAGGTGAAGTCGGTGCCAAGTGCAGGAGTAAGGGTGTTATGTAATTGTTTGGCTAGGTATACATGATTCTAATATTAACTTAGATTATTTAATATTCAATTTGGCACCGACTGATTCTAATATTAACTTAGATTATTTAATATTCAATTTGGCACCGACTTCACCTCATTCAGTAGGTAGAATGCTAATACATTTTTCTTTATTGTTATTTCATGATTTTAAGTTTTATGATGGAAGTCGGTTCATTTTTTTTTGAAAAAAGTTTTATTTTATCATTTTTAGTTTAATAAAAACTTTTCTTTCACTGGCCGAAAATAAAGAATTAAGAATTCGAAACTTTTTATGTCTAAGTAAGTAAGTTTGATTTGAAATGTCACAACATGTCAAATTGTCTATTATTTTGGCAGATAAATAGACCGAGAGCCCGTAACGACCAAACCTTCCTTATTTTAAAAATGCTGAATGTTTCTTTGCGTGGTATATACGGGTAAAAAATATTAGCGACTAGGTATGAAGTTTGGATCTTAGTTGCTTATGCAGGTAATATGGATAGTAAGGATGATTTTTATAGGTAAAAAAAGCAACCTTGGGGCCTCCCAAAGTAATATTAAATTAAGCTTTTATAATAAAACAAATATAACTATAATTTAATAAGGTTACAATATCTAGCAGGGGTTTATATCTGCACCAATTGCCTGGTAATGGATAGCGTGATTTCTAATATTATTAGGAATAAAATCTTTAAAAAACTTTATTTTGAGGAAATTGAGTTACCACTTTAAATGTTATTGCTACAAGTAATCTGTCTAAGGCCGGTATTAATAAACCAAGCTCAAGACAGCTGTCAAGTGCGAACTCAGCCGATACGCACTCAAGTTATGTTCACGCACTTAAGATCGTCGCTAATTAATAAACCTATATCAACGGCGTATCACTTGAGCTCTCAGAACACACACAACTTCAAACTGACAAGCTGAGAATTTTGACATGGCGTGGTGTAAAACCATAGACTTAGTAAAAATGAATAGACCCGGCTTAACAATCTTTCTCCAAACAGTATTTATGCGGCCGGTTTCCATGTTTTGAAAATTGTGCCATGCATACCTAAACCCGGCGCCGGCAAAAGATTTGGCAAAGTACTAAAAATAGTGACAAAACATGGAAACCGGCCACATAACTACTGTTTGGATATAGATTGTTAAGCCGGGTCTATTATTTTTTACTGAGTCTAGTCTAACTACTGTCACAAGTCACTCTCATGTCATGGTTCTACTGTCATCAGCAAATACGCTCTTGAGTGCTGATATTTGTTTATTAATACAACTTCATTTGGCTGATACGCGGAACCCAAGCGTGAACTCAAGTAAGATTTATAAATTAGCACCGCGACTCAAGTGCGCTTTCAAGATCGAGCTAAGACTTGAGTGTCATTTATTAATACGGGCCTAAGTAATCATGAACCAACTTTTATAGTCACTAATCGCTAATTCTATGTTGGGGACATACACAGAAAATCTTGAGTTTTAACAAAATAAGGAAGGGCATGCTGTCGCGGGCTTTTGCTCTATAATGCAATGTTGGTATTTTTATATTTTGTTAGGTATCTTTAAAATAACCGAACAGATTCTGACGTGGTTAAAATGGGACCAACTTGGGAATACACCATTACGAATAAAAAAACAATTTTGGAAATCAGTCCACAATTGGCGGAGATATCGGCGAACATACATAAAAAAAAAAACATACATACATCGAAACATATAACCTCCTCCTTTTTTGGGAAGTCGGTTGAAAATAAAAATCGTTGCTGTAAAAAGATATTATACCTACTTACAATCAAAACATATTTACCGGTTCAGACCCAAACCCTGAAATCAAAGTTTCTAAACTACCTAACTGCCTACCTTGACCACCAACTAACCAAGGTAGGCAGTGACAATACAAGCCTACAATGCCGTAATGAAGTTACGAGTATATATCATCATGGTATTTAAACCCTAGATCTGGTCTATACCACAGAATTTTAAATAATAAGAGTGGCAATTTCGACATTAAAAGTACCACATGTTCTATTCCCGATATTTTTCTACCTATGTACCCAATTTCACCAATATCCGTCCAGTAATTTTTTCATGATTACTTAAGTAACAAACGTTGAAACCCACAAACATCCAAACTTGTGCATCCTAACTAATATTATAAATGCGAAAGTGAGTTTGTTTGTTGGTTTGTTTGTTTGTTGGTTGGTTTGTTTGTTACCTCTTCACGCTTCATCTACTGAACCAACCTTGCTGAAATTTCGCATACACATAGTTGTAAGTACGGAGAAGGACATAGGGTACTTTTCATCCCGGGAAAAAGCACTGTTCCCGTGGGAAATTCACGCGAGCGAAGCCGCGGGCGAAAGCTAGTAGGAAATATTAATTAAAAACAGGTAACTAAGCTCGAAACTCACAAACATCCATACTTGCACATTTAGTAAGATTTACACACGAAATATTAATTAAATACCTGAGCAGTTATGAACTGATATTTTGATAATTTCTTTTAGCGGTTGAAACAGCATTGTGAATAAATGAAAAAGCCCCGACCGCACACCGCAGCCGCGGAACGATATAGTTACGCCGCAAACAAAAAGCCGCAATCGCTCTCGACCCGGCCAAAAAACAGTAAATTTACAAATATAATGCATTATTATTAATTCGGTAGCACTTTATATTATTTTGTAAATGAACGTCTTTTGGAAAATGCTTCAGTAGAGTGTAGAAAGCGACGACATGGTAAACTATTTGATGAATTAAGAAGGTAACATATTGAAAAATATTAGAATAATTCTAATATTTTTCAATATGTTACCTTCTTATGGACCCAACTCATCTAATTGTCATGTTACTTATTTTTCAATTATTGAAAAATTTGATGAGTTGGGTCCATACCCAAACAATTGTAGACTTAATAGCTCTCGGCGATTCATGTGAAGATTTGCCCGTTATTTGCCATATTCATACAATGCTAATTCGTTGGATTCCTTTCTTTTGATTTGTCCTAGTCAGGTAAAGGTAAAGTACTTACAAGGACTTATTTCTTTATTTCGTTGTTTTGCACTGTGGTCGCGGATTGTATCCAAACAGACAATTTCATCATACCAAACGCGGAATTATTTACACAGTATGAACACGTCATTAAAGATTTCTACTATTTGTACTCAACGGTTATGTTGTTGTATTTAATATAGCGTTAAAAGTTTATTCAGGATCGGCAAAGCGCGCATGTGCGTCTTGTGTTACATTTGTAATGGGCAGCGGTGATCACTTACCATCAGGTGACCTGCGTGCTCGTTTGCCGCCCTATGATGTAAAATTTTCCGCCGATATTCAAATTTTCCCGCTTGGGAAAAGTCGCGCACGTGTCAAGCTGTCCGAGGACCGTTAAGCCGAGCGACGGAATTCCGTTTCCGCCACCCAACCAGCCCTCAATTTTTGGGACCTGACCAGCTCATGTCCTACCACATCTCAGCCGCAGAGGACAGAGAGAACGGCGCACCACAATACCGGCACTCCTCTTCCCCTGCAGCCCCACCGACACCGTGCCCAGCGCCACGGCCACGCTCGGTCGCGAAGGACAGGGAGAACGGCGCACCACAATACCGGCACTCCTCTTCCCCTGCGACCCCTACCACGGCTGTGAGAGTAGAGAGCTTACCCCTACACTCACAGCCAGGCCACTGAAAGCGGCCTCCTCCCGGCCCGGGGTCGTCACTCCCGGGCCATGGGTTCTTGTTAGCTTCCCTACGGCCGAAGCATACCGCTGCTGGTACTGAGCCCTCCCATCGCTACAAGATCGAAACCCGTTCGGGGAGGTATGCAATATACCCAGGCCAACTACTAAGTTTACTTTCAGAAAACTCAATAGTTAAAGTTTCAGTTTTAACAATTTAAACGCACACACGAAAGCTCAAATAAGTTGAACTTAAATGCCATTTGAAGTTTTCCATTTTTTTCATTGGAACTCTGAACACAAACTCCATTTAGGCTAACAAGTAAAAGTATTAATCACAAACGTAAAAAGATATCGGAACAAAAGTGGGTACTTTATCAAAGAAATCACGTAGCAATGTTACATAAAAAATGGTTTCCAACGCGAAATGTAACCGCTTAACTTTTAAACCGTATACGTGATTCAATTTGGAAGTTGTATCTCCAGACGCGGCGAAGCCGAAAACTGTCGTTGAAACCTATTCAACTTTCCGTCCATATTTTAAAAAAGCTTTTGACCCATAGACCTTTATAGGTAGCAGATGGATTTTTTTTAAACTTTAATTTAATGTTACATCATCATCATCAGCGTTATCAATTCCGTAAATAGGATTATATTAGAAGTCATTCGTACTTCACGTTAATGATGACAAAAATATGCTACACTACAACATTATTCCCAGCACATTATGTTGACGATTATTGCCTTATCCCATTTAGTAGAAGAGAGAATAGTCAATTCATTAGCCGAAATTCAAAAGACTAGTGTGTAATCTTTATCTTATAATTTACATACACAAAAATCGTATAAAATGGCCTGCAATTTGTCTCTTTACAAGTAAATACACTGAAATGACGTCCTTTCGTTCAGAAAAGAATAAGAATAAGTTCAAAAAAGAACATAAACTTTAATAAAATAGTCGGTCATTTAATAAAATAGCTATGCTAGCATATTTTTATGAATACAATTCTGTCTACTACTGCCTACATGTCATTGTCACGGTCACATGCTACTTGGAAACTTTTGATAAAGCGTTCAGCTTTATCAAAATCCCTCAATTGTGTTGGAGTTCAACTTCTGCGCAATTCTATGATCAAAAATTGGACTAAATATGTTTAGTATAGTATAAACGTATCTAAGATAATGATTTTGAAGCTAAAAGTACAAACTTTTCGATGTACAACAACAAACAGAAATAAAAGCAACCGTTTTACATAGCAAAATAATCAAAATATATAATACTGATGAAAACATTTTTATGTAAAATTCAAATTTCCTACGGTTTCCGAATATTCCAAATTCGCATATTTATTTCGTAGTTTCATTTTCACAATTATTTACGTTTTATATAAATTAAATAGTTCACATGTTTCCGTCCATGGTTCTTCTAATTTCATAAATTTAATATGAACGTAATTATGTACGTACATAATCCTTTCTATATTAATATCTATCTCAAATTTCAGATAAGCCTCAGTACATCTAATCCATACTAATATTATAAATGCGAAAGTTTGGATGTGAGTTTGTGAGTTTGTGAATTTGTGAGTTTGTGAGGATGTTTGTTACTCAATCACGCAAAATCTACTGGTCGGATTTCGATGAAATTTGGTACAGAGGTAGATAATGACCTGGAATAGCACATAGGCTACTTTTTATCCCGGGAAAAAGCACTGTTCCCGTGGGAAATTCACGCGGGCGAAGCCGCGGGCAAAAGCTAGTACTTCATATTTTGAATTTCACAACACACTCATTTAGTTAATCTTATTCTTTGTCTTTGCCATATTCATTTACCAGTCTTTTATCCACTATTATAGACTCTAGACGAGACACAAAAGAAGTTTTATTGTTACAATTTTATTGCTTTAAATGTGATAATGACCTGTAGTTTTATTAAAGTGCAATTTAAACTGGTGGAAAAATTATACTTTAGCAAATACTTTATTGATTTTTCGAATTTTCAGTATTGTAATTATTTAGTATTTTTGTTTAAATGTATCGTGTAAATTTCATATTTTGAGTATGCTTAATGCTCATGACTAATTTTTTATCGAAGCTTTATTATCACCGAATTAAACTGTAAAATCGTCCGCGAAAAATAGAAACAGGAATAAAAGAGTCCTCCGCCAACTAGCGTCACAGGCTGCGTTCACTAACGCACCATTTAAAAAGTCAACAGAAAGTTGTTGAGAGTACTTTTCTTTCATTGTTTCCGGGCGTGCGGAGGGCCCTCAAGACTTGAGGAAATTGTCAATGAAGGTGGAGTTTATCTTTCGCAGTCAGCCGTTTGGGCCGCGACGTGACCCGGCTCTTGATTCTATTACTGGCCAGCGACAATAGAGAATTAAAACAGGAGTTTTCACGGAGCCAACGAGCCGCTTATTCAATCGAATAATCAATATCTCTTTAAGTTTTTATCGCGGGACGTCGGAGTAACTTGGCTGCTGAGCCTTTCAAACTATGGACACGGTTGAATTATTTGATTGTATACACTTGGTTGTCCTAACCGTATTGTACATTTATATTTTAAGAAAAGCTCCATATTCCTATGTGTATTTTTGTTTTGCCAATGTACTCGTATGTTCAAACTTCAGTTCAGGCAGGAACATAATTTTTAAAATGTATTCAGTGATCGCGAGATAAGATCGAATTAACGAATTCATCATCAACCTAAATTAACTTAGTCAAGATATTTTGCTTTGATTACGAATTACAATAATTTATCATTATTCTAAGACGAGTACATAACTATGTATTATTTAGTTATCAGAGAGATAATTGAACCATTGCGGGAGCTTAGTTTAATAGCTGGGTGTGGTTCCAATCGAGCTCGTGAGGCGCGACTAAGTAGGCACCTACTTGAATGTCAATTGCGGTCTCACAAAATGCCTGCATTTGCATGATTATTCGTGAAACTTTGCATACATTTAGAGCAATGCTTTTATCGACTTGTCGTGTTACAAGATAAATTGATAAGAGAGAACGCGTTTTGAAATCGTAATACGATGACTATTTTTTTCATGTGGTGTTATTACCCTAAAATAGTAAACTGGTCGCTATCACTGCTGCGTAAGGGTCCATACTAGCCTTGCAGTTTACTGTACAAGTGTCTATATCCTGATTTTATGCCCATATACTGCAGGACTACTACAACAATATCTTATAATTTAAAACCTCATCCGCAAATATTACTCAAACTGCTCTCAAAGAGCAAGGAAAGTTTGTAACAACTGCTAACTCGACTATCAAGTTTATAAACAAGCGAACAACATCTAAAGTAATTGATTTTATAAGTTGTTTCATTGTACTATTTAATGTCTATTAACTGAACTTAACTTTTATAACAAGGATGCAAAACTTGACTAATAATAATCAATTAGCTCTTGTCGACACCAAATCTTGTATAAGAAGAACTTTCTTCGAATCCATTATTCTGAAAATGTATTATGTAATTATGAACATATTATTACTCGTACTTTATATTCCGAACTTCAGCTTTGTCCAAACTGACAATAATATAAACAACTATTCGAATAACATTCTTTTATACTGAAACGTTTAGGCTACTGACTGAAAATTGTCTTAAATTTCCATGCGACGCAATAGAGCATTGCCAAAATATTATTAATTCAATCGGAAGTGCAAAACGAATTTCCAAACAAACTATAGTTGAGCATGATTCAGTTAGAATTAATATCGTTGAAATTGTATTTAAAAGCTTGTTGGTTTGAATAACGTGAGAACAATTATGATTTGTTTTCACCGCTTTGAAAGAGCGGTTTACCAACAATATCACTTGCAGTATTTCCATTTCAACAGAATTATTATGAAATTATGCGATTGGCATTTGACATTAGCCGATAAAGCCGATCTCGATTGAGAGACTGCTATCGATCCTAATCGCATGAATCTGATTCCGTTCCGAAATTTAATAGAATCAAATCGTATGCATTATCTGAAACGTGTTTCATGTCATCCATAGGGGAGTGCGAAGAGATCCAAGCCTGGCGGTTCGTCTGTTATTTGCATGTGAAAGAGCGTCAAATGTACCTACTTGAGTATGAACGACGCTAGGGAGACAAGGATATAGCAATAAATTGTCTACATTTGAGTCGACTTCAATAGCGAACAATACCCGGCAATGAGAAAGAATTACGTTTTCTTTTCTTGCTTAAAGAATGAATAACAAAAGACATCGTCGGATACAATTTAAAAGGCGAAAGATAAATTATCGCGTTATCCTGAACTATGCATTTTTGTTGTAATAATGTTACGAGAAAAAAATGTTTTCAGATTTTCTACTCTGTTGAAGCGGTGGTGGCCGAGAAGCGGTGATGGCTGAGTGGTAGGGCGCCCGCCTGTGGCCGCAAAGGTCCCAGGTTCGAATCCTGCCCGAGCTATATGAGTTTGTATACCAATCTGACTCATATACCAATGTTAGTTTTTAACGACCACCACTTGCTTGTTGCTCCTGAAAACATCGTAAGGAAATCTGCACTCCGGTTGATGATTATCAGCTAGTGTGTGAAATGGCTCGCAGACATGGTCTTTTACCGAGGCTCAAAAGCCCAGACTCAAGGTCTGCCAAAGAGCCATGGAGCGCAGCATATTGGGCTTACGTCTTATAGACAAAGTAAGGAACACCAAACTGCGCTCCTTAACTAAAGTGGCGGATGTAGGTGCAAAGACTGCCAGATTGAAGTGGGACTGGGCGGGACACGTTTGTCGTATGCGGCCAGAAAGGTGGGCGAGATTGGCAACCTTCTGGTTACCGGACGGCCGCAGAGGACGAGGTAGACCAAAAAGGAGATGGCGGGACGACGTAGACAAATTTTTACCTGAGTGGCCAGAACTTGCAATGGAGAGAGACGAGTGGAAGAAAAAGGGGGAGGCCTTTGCCCAGCAGTGGGACACAACACCAACAGGGTAGTTAAAAAAAAAAAAGTGTGAAATGGAGAAGGCAATGGCAAACCACTCCATTAAAATTGCCAAGATAGTCATTGTATGTGCTTTCATTTCTATAAAATGACCACGACCCTCAGATAAGAGGAAAAACGACTCTGTTACAGTTACACTATACCTTAAATAAAGGCGTACTGCCTTAAAAACAAAAAAGGCAATACCAAGCATTAACAAAACCCTAATAAGAACTACTCTAGGAGTTGTGAAACTCAATAACAACTTGCGTAAAACCCAATATTGCAACTAATTGATTTCGTAAACTTGTTTTATTTAATTGCTCCCGAGCGACCGCCTCGAAGTTTTTATTGACTGACGCAAAATTCCAATTATTTTGTACCAACCCTGTTGTATAATTGAATATTGTGCTCCTTAAATCAACATACTTACACAATTAATGAGAAACTTGTGTTAGTGATTTCTTGATGAAGTTAAGACTTATTTCAATTAGTCTACAAATCTACGAATATTTTTATGAATACTCTGGTATCTATACGAATATATACGAACAAATCACACAGATTGAGTTAGCCCCAAAGTAAGTTCGAGACTTGTGTTATGGGATACTAACTCAACGATACTATATTTTATGACAAATACATATATAGATAAACATCCAAGACCCAGGCCAATCTGAAAAAGATCATTTTCCATTTTGACCTGACCGGGAATCGAACCCGGGACCTCCGCTGTGGCAGTCTGGCGTGATAACCGTTAGGCCACGAAGGTCGTCAGAACTGATATAATAAAGCTGAAGTATTTGATTGTTTAAAAAGGTCCGATTTGATAAATCCTTTCTGTGTTAAACTTTGGCTATCACCAAATTCATAAGAAAAGCTACAAAATATAAAAACCCAAATCTCCCACGGGTGCGAAGCACAGCTATTTAAATAAGTTTGATTTAGAGCTTAATAGACCAAACAGTAATCATCATCACTTACCTTATCTATTCCCAATAACGCATTATTCGGTAATCGGTCCTTAAATTTAACCTTTTAACGAAAGCTTTACTTTTATTTAAATTTTATTATTTAAAAACAGTTAATAGAGTACGACCTGCGCGACCCACCGTTCTTTTCCTTACAGGGAGTAAGCAACCTTCTAGAGCTGTACACGTTGCAATTTTGGGTAAATTTCTGTGACAGAGAGTGATTCACGCCTGACTAAACTAATATAAAGTTTATATATAAACAGTTATGTAACGGTTATAGGCCAGCCTTCGCTGCAGTAGCCACATGGTTACTAAAACGAAGGCTGGCCGGAAGTGATTAAAGCCTTATTTTAATTAAATATGTGCCTAACTTTAATGGGTAGATAAACATTGGAGACTCACTTCGCTAAATGACGTTTGAAAAAGGTACTTACTGTGTCATTATTTCCAATAATTACTACCGAGGTTTGTTTAGGAGAAACAATTTCCACTTCAATAGACTCATTGCTGTTGAAACAACATTTTAAACAAATCTATTTGATTTAATTAAAATCTGAACTTGCGCGTTTCTGTGATTGCGATTAATTATAAGAATATGACCTGTTATTTACATTAAGGATGCAATAAAGAATTGAATTGAATTGAATTGCTGTAGTTGAATTTATTTTCAGCGAAAAATTGATTCTCGTTGCATTTTCACATATTAATTATTTTTATAAATACAACGAATGATACCTTAGAGGAGAAAAAAAAGCAAATATTTTGCCTCCGATTTTTTTTTTTGTTTTTTTCGGGCATTAAACATAATTTTATATCAGTAATCGTTTCGAAAGTTGCTTTAAGCTTTAACTTTTGATAAAATTAGTTGAATCCCTCTAACACTAACAACCTAGGAGACTTTCTAAATAATATCGTTTTGTTGAGAACTTGTTTGGAAATTATGAAAGTTGTTTTAATATAAATCATCTTCATAATTTGAACACTTTCAACTTAAAGCTTCAGCTAAAAGTTTGTCTAATGCGGGCGGTATTAGAGTCTTGATAAATTTTAGCGCCACGCTTTTAAACGTAATTATGGATATTTATCAATACATATATGTCTGAATTACACACATCAACATCAGAATCATCAGATCATGGGTTCAGGGAGGCCAAGCTCAGAAATCGATGACCAGAGCGGTAAACACAGTACAGGTACTTTAACAACAGGTTCACGCGAAAACACGTGTCGGCACTAGACTTAGTTCGAATATTTACTGTCAGGATAAGGGTATTTCCAAAATAACATGCACAGCTCTTAATAGACAGGGTAAACAACTCCTATCTCAAGTTACAGCCCAAAGCATCCAGGGATTCATCGGATATTAACGGATTAAGAAATCATCTAGCACTAACCTCTCATTTAGTCCACGTGTCACGGCTAGGGTCCAACCCTAACCTACCCACGGCAAGGAACCGTGTCCCACCACGCACGGATCAATCCATTTCAACCAGTGAGTTCTACTGAATGGTCTTCCGTGCTAACTAAGATCTCCAATATCGCGCTGATAACACCATCACACATAGTCACATCGTTAACGCACTAAGTAACACGACAATAACACAAATCTGACACTGACTACATAGCTATAGAGAATTCAACACAACCGGACGACACGTACATACCGCACCGCGCCACAAATTAGACTGCCTCGATATAATGTCATAACTATCGCACGTTGGATTTATAACAAAATGGAGGTGACACATGTCATTGTCACTTTGACACATTTCCTACGAGTACCGTCTTGAAAACTGTTTAAAACTAACAAAACTAACTAACAAAATAAACCACAGTTAATTTAATTAATGTAACGCTCCGACATATAGCTGTTACCCGCGGCTTCGCCCGCGGCAAAAAAGGATTAACCATTATCCCGCGCCCCTGTGAAACTGTTGCTTGAGCGCGAGTTAGCACTTTATTCACGATGGAGCGAGTTGAAAAATAGGTAAAATAGCAAATAGGCAAAATTACAAATTCATAGACAAATACCGTTTATACACTCGCATATATATGTGTGCATGAAATTTAGTAAGGCTGCTTGCGTGCGTGTCGTGATTTTCAATCAAAATGGCGCGAAAATTTCATCGTTACCGACCGCGCATAGATAGATATATTGATAAAGATATAAAATAATAAAAAAAACGTACCAACAGGTCATAAAAAGTAACCTGAACCTAATTTATTTTCTGCCTTCAAGTCTTTCCGGGCGGTAATAAAAAAAAATAACCTGAACCTAACTTCTTTTCCGCCCTCAAAGTCTTTCCGGGTTGTCATAAAGAGTAACCTGAACCTAACTTATTTTCTGCCTTCAAGTCTTTCCGGGCAGTAATAAAAAAAAATAACCTGAACCTAACTTCGTTTCCGCCCTCAAAGTCTTTCCGGGCGGTCTTAAAAAATAACCTAAACCTAACTAAGTACTACTATATGATCTTAGCTTCTCAATATACAAAATTTAATACAAAAAAAATGAACAATTTCGGAAACATTGTTTATTTTTAGACCAACCGCGAATTGGACCAACTGCGAATTTAACCAGCCGCGAATTTGACCAACCGCGAATTGGACCTTTTTTGGAACAATCACGCCTAAACCGTGTCAGTGATGTCTACAGCGAAGTGCTGGGCGGGGTGGGGTGCGGTATTTGAAATGAGTGCGGGGCGGTGAGTGACCGATATGTACGGTACGTTAGTACTACTTACGCTACACATAAACATTTATAAAAATATTACTCGAAAGAACATTCTTCGCGAAAAAATATTGAAAGAACTTGTCCGCGGTAAAGTACCATCTCGTGACAGGCCGTGAGAACTAAAGTCAAGTATTTAATTAAAGCGCCATCTAATGACAAATTAGATATAATGGACAAAATGTAGTGTACCTCATACGGCTATGTTGCGCGCCCCGCCTCTGCACGCAATGTACATCACAACCAACTCACTGATGTTCCTTCACACACATAATATATAGAAGTTTGAGCAGAGCGCCATTAGTCCGTGCACTCAGCAGCGGTCCGCACACCTCGACGTATCCGGGCATACTGCCGGCCGGTGCAACGGCCCGTTTTATATGGAAGTAGTGGGGAGGCTGTCGTAACATCACTTTGACGTAATGTCACTTTGACATAACGTTACTTTGACTTAACGTCATTTTGACATGACGTCTATTTTGTCAAATAATAGATGGCGTTACTATAATTGGTATCCCATGCCCACGGGAACCATTTTTTCCGGGATAAAAAGTAGCCTATGTGCTATTCCAGGTCATTATCTACCTCTGTACCAAATTTCATCGAAATCCGTCCAGTAGATTTTGCGTGATTGAGTAACAAACATCCTCACAAACTCACAAACTCACATCCAAACTTTCACATTTATAATATTAGTATGGACTAGCTGTTTCCGTGAGAATTTCGAGGTAAAAAGTACACTATTCTCGGTAATTTTCTACTCGTGTATAAAATTTAGTTAAAAGTATTCCAGTAGATTTTGCGCGGTTGAGTAACTGTTGCATTATAATATAAGTGTTATTTATAGGAGAAATTGACCATCATCATCATCGTCAGCTTTCTACTACCCACTGCTGGGTATAAACCTCCCTCTGTCTACGCCAAGCTTCTCTATCCTGGGCCATCGCGATCCAGTTTTTGCCAGCAATACTCCTTACATCGTCGACAAAATTGTACCGATTAGGTACTTTATATGTCCTAATAGCAGACTGGTAAAATTGGTATTTTATCAAAGACTCTTCAGGTTGCTAAGCAATCGCAGTAAGAAAATAAGTACGTGATTTTCCTTAATTGGTCTCTAGTTGATCTTTCAAGTACTGCCGACCAAATAAAAAACTTTAAATCCTACTCGAACCAGGCTTATATATAGTTTATTTTTGAACTAATCTCTGGAACTCAAAGACGGATTTTAAATAATTTCTTTGATTCAGCTCAATTATAGAGAAAGGTTATCGTGTCCGCAGTTTAAATAAAACAGCTAATGAGACATGGTTTGTCCTGACAGCCCTATCAGTCCTACGCTAAAATTACGACTGTGGAAGGTAGTTAAATAGTACATCATAACTAATTATGAACGGTAATCTTAATTGATCTCCGGTGGTCTTCACTTCAGTGACGTTGGATTTTACAGCTCCTTTTCTTAACTTAAAGTGAATTGTAAGCGGTCAATTTTTCCCTGGTGAGATATATTTTTTTTTAAACCCTTTAGCAGCTTGCTCACATGAAGAATGGGATGGTATTAACGGCCTTCGTCTTGTAAATTATTAAGAACTAGCTGGCGCCCGCGGCTTCGCTCGCGTTAATCCTTTCTTAGCGGATGCCTACGTTCTAACATCTACCTGAATGCCAAATTTCAGCCCGATCCGTCCAGTGGTTTGGGCTGTGCGTTGATAGATCACTATGTCAGTCAGTCAGTCAGCCAGTCAGTCAGCCAGTCAGTCAGTCACCTATGAGTTATATATATATAGATTATGCCTACTTATGTTTAAGAATACACATAAAATGTACAGTTAACAGCATGTCAACCTACCCAAATCTAATGAAATATCGCTTTCACCGGCTGCATACATAGGGCAACTTGACATGTAGACTGTACATAGGCGAGTGAACGCGCAAATAGGATTTGGTTCGTGAATGAGCCCGAACGGAGCATGAAATCATACGAATATAAATAGTGTTATTAGTCCGCGGTGGTGCAGATAAGAGCCTTTCGTCCAGCTTGTCGGTTATCTGGAGGCTGGCATCCCGCCAAATTGAATAACAAAGTGGCGATTAGGCGACAATTCCACAAAAGAGAAAAATGGCCGTCGAACTTTCCACTAGTTTTATTTATATACGTTTTACTGAAAAGCACACTTAAAATAAAGTAGCTTCTACTGAAAAATAGGGAAATACCTTCTTCATTGGCGCCAATATACTCACAGATGTTGAAAATCAAGTGAGCTGAGAGAAAAACAAACGGAGCTAATCCTCTGTGAAATTTACTCTCGATTCTTTGTTACAAAGAAATCGTTCTGAGTACTTCGGAGTAAGTAGTCATTTTTTTAGTCCGGAAGCTTTATCTCTACGTGTGCATCAGATGTTGGAAAACTGTAATAAATAATAATAATAATAATAAATAACTTTATTTTTCTCCACAACATTTACATTTATCTAAAATAAAATTAAGTTTTGTACAGTGTACATACACACTTACAAATTAATCCGCTGTGGAGAACTGGTGGCTGAACTAGGTATCCAGAGGAACCTGTCATACAGCACACCAGGCCTCCCCCCAGAAGGAATATGTAGGTATATAATGACAGTGTGGACTCCCGAAAGAAAAACTTAGTCTAGGATGTACAAAGATAGTGAATGCGATAGGAGTAGAAAAGTAACTTAGCCTAGGATGTATAGCGATTACAATACAATCAGCGTTTTGTTTTGATATCCATATGAGAGACATTACATTAGTAGAAAAGTAGAACAAACAATCACTGTGACGATAACAATGCGTTCAAAGACATGACGAAGTTAATCACACATTTTTGGGTTATTTATATAAGAGTAGTATTTTTTTTTTAATTTAATTTTTTTTTTTTTTTTATATTTAATCTTGTGACCAACCCTACGATCGTGTCTTGGGATCGGCAGTGATGGAACCACCACTGCCACTGGAACACAGGAAACCCATGGTTTACATTATAGGTCGGAGGAGATCTTCTGTTTCATCATATGATAGGCTCTGTAGCCAGGATTTTATACTCTTTTTACATGCGTGTTTATTCAGAGGAAAAATATTAAGTCTACGATTTGCCAGCCTGTACAGAAAAGGCCCTAAGAATTGAAAGAATCTTTGAAAGAAAATTGTGTTGTAACGAGGGACAGGAAGAATTAGCCTGTTGTTTCGCGAAGTTAATTCTGGATTGTAAATGGTGAGTGAGTGCTGTTGGAGAATGGTCTGTAGGATAAACAGTTGTCTGACTGTTAGCACTTGACAACACCTGTACAATTCAACGGTAGGGAAACGATACGGCTTGAAGTAGGACACCTTTAGGACAGCCCGCTGGGCTCTTTCAAGCGTTATCAGATGGGTCTTTGCGGCGCCACCCCAGGATGTAATGCAATATGTGATTATTGACTGGCATAAGGCCATGTAAGTTATTTTTAGGATTTTATTGTCAGCAACATGACGTAGGTGTCTAAACACGTATATAAGCTTTCTGACACGCGAGCTAAGTGAGGCTATATGATGGTTGAAATTTAGGTTTTGGTCAAGTGTAACACCTAGATATTTTGTTGTCTGAACCAAGTTAAGTTTAGGACAGTTGCAGTTATTAGCATTACAATGGAACGAACGACATTCGTGTGCTATGAGTTGATGACTGTTGGGGACTGGGAGAGAAGATTTTCTTATTCCAAAGGTCATAAAATTGGTTTTAGAGACATTTAGGGTGAGTAGGTGAGTAGATGTCCATTCTTTGACTAAGTTGAAGCCTGATTGCGCTGAGTTGAAAGTGTCAGTCCATGTAGAACCTGTAAAAATGAGTGCTGTATCATCGGCAAACGATATCACCCTGCCATTTATTAGCTTTAAGTTACAGAGGTCATTGATATAGGCCAAAAATAAAGTTGGGCCCAGGACGCTGCCCTGTGGGACCCCGTAACGTGTCGGGAGATCTGAACTAACAGCAGTGCCAACCTTTACACGCTGAATTCTATTATTAAGATAGTTGTGGAAAAGGTCTAATTGACTGCCTCTGATACCGAGACCTTCCAGTTGGGTTAGGAGCAACGGAATGGAGACTGTATCAAATGCCTTCGTAAAATCTAGGAAGACAACTATGCACTTTTGTTTATTATCTAGGGCTTTTGTGATATGGGTTAGTAGCATATCAACAGCATGGGCTGTAGACCTACCGGCGCGAAATCCGTATTGGTTGTCAGATATTAGGTGATTGCTTTCCAGATAATTAACAAGCCTTTTGTTAATCACCCGTTCCGTTATTTTTGAAAGTGCGGACAGGACTGCAATTGGTCTGAAGTTATCGACTCGGTCCTTGCTCCCAGCTTTATGGATTGGGTGAATGACTGCTGTTTTGAATACAGAGGGGAATGAGCCCTTTTCTAAACAGAGATTGATAACATGTACGAGTGGTGGTGCAATTATGTTTCTATACGTTTTGAGTAAAGAAGATGAGATGCCATCCCAACCTACAGCACTAAATGGAAAAAATATAGATTGTGCCTGCTTTAATTTCCTGGAAATAATATTAGTTGCAGGAAAAATGGCATAGAAATGCAATATGTACTGATTGGCAAATACAAACGGATGTTTTTGGAATTTTCATTTAAGTTTGGTCTGTCAGTTTTCAGCTTTTAGATTTGCTATAACAGTATTTTATTTATGTCAGTAATCATGTTAGGTTCAGTAATTTCCTAACTGAAAACTAGGTTCAAATTGCTTTTCGCTGAAAATGTTCGCTTACTTTTACCTCTTACAGACTCACATTTTTTTTGCTGTAGGTATGTATACCTTAAGTCTTTAACAGTGACTATTTTCAAAGTAGGTGTAACAAAGAGTTAAATTGTTGATAACGAAAAGGCTAGGTGTTACAATCCACTTATACTTCCTCGAACAGAGTTTAACTCAACTTTAAATAGAGCGGTGTCTGTGGTTACCACCTAATTTCACTTGGTGGCGTCTGTGTAGAAAATGTTATAGAACTTCAAATTTTATATAGTACTAATAGTACTTTTTAATCGTCAAATTCATGTTTTTTAGTTAGTTGACGTCATAAAATTACTTAAAGCTAAGGTTACCACCGCCTCCAAAGCGCAAGTGAAAAAGAGGCGGCGCAACAAACTCCACTGCAGCATTTTCTCCAAAGACGTCACTTTACAACATTATGTCTTACAATTAAATGACTTTGTATGTGGACGAATATATATAATCGAGAATATATATTATTTTATAATCATGCCACGTTTACTTCTCATTTCTCTAATAATATTTGTATTGTAAATAGACATTTATAGTAATAGTGAGATAAAAATTCCGACATTTTACTGATGTTATTACAACGAGAACTTTTAATGTAGTAGAACGAGCGGAAAGCCAATTTGGTTCGCATAAACATTTTCCAATTTCCCAATATGAATGACAAATTGGATTTATAACGTACATCTCCAAGCCATAAGTTTTCTTTTTATATTTATTTTTTCCTCTATATCTACGAGCTTATTGTTGATTTCTTCATAAATATGATTTCTGAGATTAATAAGAAGACTTCTAATTTTATTAAAGTAGATAAAGTAAATTTAATAATAAAAACTTTATCAGGCTATTATCACGCCTTTTTCCCGTGGGGGTAGGCACTAGGCAGAGACTAGCGATTTCCACTTGCTACGATCTTTACAGATCTCTCTTGCTTCCTCTACACTCATCACTCTCTTCATATGAAATAAAAATAATAATAATAATAAAAAAAAAATTAGAGATAAGAATGGAGATATTTTGAAAGGTGAAAAGTTTGTTTTGAATGGCTGGAAAGAATATTTTGAAGGTTTATTTGAAAAGGATGAAAATCGGGAAGATGGAAATGAGAATGAAATACAAGGTTGTGATTGTGTGGATGAAACTTTATAAGGGAAAAGGCTCACGGCAAGAATGTAAAAATTACCGAGGCATTAGCCTTCTCAGCGTTGTCGGCAAACTGTATGCAAAGGTTCTGATTAAAAGGGTTGTAAAAGGGATGGAAGATAAGATTTGGGATGTACAAGCAGGATTCAGAAAGGGGATGGGATGTACGGATAAGGTCTTTTCCTTGCGATGCATTCTCGAGAAATTTTTGGCCAAAGGTCAAAAAGTGTATTGCGCTTTCGTGGATCTGGAGAAGGCCTATGATAGAGTAAAAAGAAATGTGTTGTGGTATACATTGTCTATGTATGGGTTGAGCAGCCATCTCATACAGGTACTGAAATCTCTTTACAGAAATTCCAGTGCATGTGTCAGAATAAATGGGCGCTATACAGACTGGTTTGATATCCAAAAAGGTGTTAGACAAGGATGTGTAGCATCACCTTGGCTGTTTAATTTATTCATGGACAACTGTTTGAATGAATTGAAAGATGTTGAATGTGGATTAAGAATGAATGAGTTACGCAGCAAATACCTCTTATATGCCGACGACCAAGTATTGCTTGCGTCGTCAGAAGAGGAATTACAGAAATTGGTGACAGTTATGACTGACTCATTTGAATGTAAGGGTATGAAAGTGAATGTAAGCAAGACGAAAGTAATGGTTTTTGAAAGAGACGAGAGTGTTACAAAATGCGAAATTGGTATAAATGGAGAGAATATAGAACAAGTGAATGAATTCGTATATTTAGGTTGTATGTTCACATGAGATGGCAAGCACGAGGGTGACATTGAAAGAAGAGTGGCTGCTGGAAACCGAGTGAATGGGGCATTACATTCCTTTATGAATAGCAGAAAAGTGTCCAAGAATGCTCGTCGGGCTGTTCATCAGGGAGTGTTAATGCCTACTCTTATGTATGGTAATGAAAGTTGGGTATGGCAGAAACATAATGAAAGTAGAGTGAATGCGGTTGAAATGAGAGCATTAAGAAGCATGTGTGGTGTAAGTTTGAAATATCGAATTAGAAATATTGATGTCAGAGAAATGTGTGGAATGAAAGAGGATGTAGTGACCAAAATTGAAAAAGGAATGTTAAGATGGTTTGGGCATGTTGAGAGGATGGATGAAAAGAGATCGACGAAAGGTATTTATAAAGCAGAGGTGAATGGAAGAGTTGGTCAGGGTCGACCTCGTAGAACGCACTCCGACCAGATTGCGGACCTCCTCAAAAAGAGAGATATTAGGAGCACCCATAACTTTATCAGGTATCGATGTTATTTCATAAATAAAACCTATAAAATACACTATTTAACCTAGTTACAAGACATATGAAGAGAAATGTTATTACTTCGGTAATTCTATTATATCTAAATAGCTATAACATTCTACGTCATCAACGTATGCAGCGTGCCTTTTTTACGAACTATTTCAGCATAAAATCGCTAACGTTGCTTAGTTGTCGCTGTTTACAAAGCGGGCGATATTAGCCTGTGGGGCGAACGTGGAGGGTCCATTTTTGTTTGCGTGTTTACTCAGTCGCGTGTTGTACCACGCCAACCCCTCCAATTAAGGGCAAGCAAAGTGCGACGAGTGCAAGTAAGCAAGCCCGGGCGATATCATAACGTTTACATACGACTTTTAAACGAGACTGCGGCAGTATTTCATTCTTTATAACTTCGCCACCGTAGCGGAAATTTTTAGTAAATGGTTTAGGCCAGGTACACAGTGCCTATGAAGCACAAAACTCCAGGGTTGACATAGCGACAGTCCATGTTAGGAGACAATTTTATTAGGTGAGTGTACTCAGGTAAGATTTTGGGCAAAAATCACAACCTAAACATAGAATGATTGGTTATCAAGTAAGCACAACGGAGCCTTTCTTTTCTTGGTGGTTTTAGACAGACAACTAACACATCTTTTAAACAAACTTCAATAAGGAAAGTGATTGCAAGTTGTTTTTGTTACTTCGTATAAAAGGGTCAGAATCAACTGGACCTCTGAAATTCACACCTTACGCACCTTGTGCTTACTCATCCCCTAAAATGTTGGTGATTCCAATTCGTCCCCTGATCTATTATTTCTTTTTAAATCTTTTTTATTTCCCATTCTCTCTATATTTCCCTTTACAACTATCGTCAACATAAAGCGATATGTTATTGGATAGGATATTACTTTCATATTCATATAATAAACTTCATGGCAGAGAATTATTATTTGTTAACTTGAAGCGATGTTTATGGTAAAGTACTCTACCTACGCCCATTCGCCATCTAGAGGCCCTGGGTTCGAATCCCAACACGGGTAAATATTTATAATTGTTTTGTTATTTTTTCGCGTGTCTGAGTGAGTTGTGCTTATTTCTGTGTTTGTGTCCACCAGACCCACCTAGTGTGAACCATTGAGTGTTGTCCATTTATATGCATCTTTTCGGTCGACTGTACACGAATCACGACGCGGGAATTATGTATAATTTACAGATAAATAAACGGGTCCATTAACCGCAGAACAGTGGACCGTAATTACGCGAGGTTCTGTTAGATTCGCAGAATGCCAGATTAGGGGTAATTAAGTCTTGTGGGAGAGCCACCGTTGAGAACCATTATATGGGATAATGAGGTGTCCAGTCAGCCCACTCTTGTAATATGTAAATTGAATTTTCTATTCACACTTGCAGTAGTTAAAAGTCAACATGTATTATTTGATATGCTATCAGATGATATATAAGTATTTTTGTCTGTACAAAGGTAACAATGAGGCTGGAAGAAATAAAATGATGGAAGACAATTTGACAACAAGGGCCCCATTGGATTTTTTTGGAAATAGAGGACAAAAGATGCCGTGTTTGCCTATCCGTGGAAAACCATAGGCTTAAAATTTCAAATCTAGGGTAAAATATGTTACATTTTGATAATAATATCACTTTTAGTGTCAGTGAGTGAGGTCTTTGGCAGGATAAATGTATGTTTATTAATTATGTTCTACCAAACTTTACACCTCAGCATATTTTAAAACATAGCCACATTATAAAAAGAATTCCCATATCAACTTTTTATCAGCACTGGCTGAAAACCTTTTTCCCGCGTTTTCCGAATCCAACTGTAATAAAACGCGATAGGTTGGTGCGCACCTACAAACCGGCCAACATTTATTTTCTGGTGAAACCCTTTCCAGTGAAAGAGCCGTACACAGGGGCAAATAGCGGGAAAAATTCCAATACCGCGTGCTAGCCGTCCTTGTAAAATAGCGTGGACACATATGAGTATGCTAACCAAACCACAGGATATATACAAAACCTTACTTTTTTTTAAAATCTGTATAATCTTAATTCTTCGACTATTTATTTTCCAAATTTACAAAGAAAATAATGATAGAAAACCGCAAAATCGATATGCATTATAATAGGTTAAAACCATATATTTTGAGCGGTATTTCTTGCAGTAATTACGTCATTTTTTTTTTCAGATACCTATCGTCTGTGACATCAAATAAAAAGAGTTCATGAGCCGGATAATTTTTTTAATCCTATCCTAATTAATATTCGAAAGTGAGTTTGTTTGTTTGTAACCTTTTCACGCTTTTTCTACTGAACTAATCTTCCTGTTTCGCATACACATAGTTAGAAGTACTGAATTGAATATAGGGTAACTTTCATCCCGAAAAAAACACTGTTCATAAGCAAACTGCTAATTGATGATAAATATAATTAATCATCAACTACCTACAGCACAATATTTACAGGCATGCAATAAAAAAGGTGTGAGGTGAAAGGGGTACCAGGCATTTGATAATAATTGCACCAACGACTCTACAAGTAGAAAATACGTTACCCTTCTGTATCTCTACTTATTTTTGTCGCCGCCCTGTCCCTAGTATTGCGTGCCTAACGTTTTCGGGTCACACGAACTGCTTGCAGAAAAAAAGTGGGCTGAAATCAAATATTCATAACCGTCGGTCGATGAACCATGAACCAATGTCGCTTTATTACTTAAACTACACGTTAATTTAAACGTAAGTTTACAAGAATTACAAGGTTACGTAACGAGGTACAAGTAGTATCCTCATGTATTCATATATTTTCACCTGCTCGATATCAACGTTTAATAAATATTTATCAGAAAGTACTTTATTGCATATCGAACAAAAATGTATTCTCTCGGGGTCCATTGTTTCCAGGTCGCCGTCAAAAAATGCATTTCATATGGGTCTTCAACATATCATAATAATTCTGAAATAAATAAATGGTACAGGTACAATTTAATCCCGGATTGCTAACTTGCTGAAGATGATAAATTAGAGTTCAGTTCATTAAGGAAATAGTTCTAAAACTTTTTCGTGGTATCTACTGAATCGGTAGCCAGTATAAATCACTTTAGTATTTAATGTACGATGTGGCCGTATATAAAATACAAAAGTGGTTTTATACGAAAATAAACCCCGCTCCGCAAAGTCATAGTTTCACTACACGAGGTAGGTATTATCAATTTCGTGGGATTATGAGGATATGTCATGCATATTTTATGGCACCCTCAGAGTAATTGTCTGTAAGTAGATAAGCTGCGCTTTTAGTGTAATCGTATGTAAATTAACCTTTATAAAGATAGCTGTTTAAATACACTTCATACAAATTCATGTACAGTTGAAGGCAAATAAACCTGATCCTACAACCTCACAGAATCCTATCACAGGAGGGCTCGTTTATTTGCCCACGACTGTACATTTAACACTCTTTATACTCAACAATCATTTAATGAAGGTAAGATTTTCTGTTGGTTTAGGTTATTCTATTATTATTTAAAAACATTGCATTTGCGCTTGATTGATTCAGATTAATTTTGTTATACGTAATATTTTCTAAAAAGATTAAAGCTACCTAATGATTAAAGAAAACATATATTTTGTGTAAGTAATTTTATGAGCAGATTATTCTGATTGCTATACTAATGGACACCTTGCGCTATGCTGGTTAGTGGTTGTGGTAGCATCCAATTTGATTCACAATCAAATCGTCCATGGAACTCTATTGAGGTTCAATGCAACTTAGGCTTATACGAGTATAACATTATGTTATAGGCACAAAGCGCAGCTTTGAAGAAATATTTACTAAATACTACCAGCTTTCGTCCTCCGCTTCGCCCGCGTGAATTTAGTTTTTCAGCCATTTCACCACCATAGCAGTAGAATTTCCAAAATTCCTTTCTTAGTACTTATTTTCACTATATAAAGAAGCTTTTTGTCAAATTTCAAGCTTCTACGTTTGCGGTTTCGTCTCTGTTTTGATACAGTCAGCGTCAAATTTTAATATAGATGAAGCATAGAGCTAGATTTTTTATTTTATTTTACAGAATTTGAAGTCAGATTTTCGTCATATTGAAGCACGTGTAGACTTATCTAACTTATTATTAAACTTATTTAACTCAAACTGTGCGCAGAGAATCCGGGCAAACGAAGTGGCGGGAAGAATTCTGTACCGGAACTTTACCGGGAAAAAACCACCGGTAAAAATAAGTACCGGGAAAAAATCTCCACGCGGCACCACGTTTGTCCGACTAGAACCTAACTTAAGCTATACGCAGACTGCTACCACCGTAACTTATATAGGGAGCTACGGGCCCTATGTACTAATAACTAACTAACTAAATTTATTATGCTACTCACCAAGTTGACTTCTTAATCCAAGTTGGGGTGTCTTCGGAGGAGGTGGTGGTTGGTCCCTAATCACCCAAACTACCCCGAGATCTCTTCCCCAGAATAAATACGTAGGTTTCTTCCAGCAGTTCCACTCGGCGACGGGATTCGGCGGCCCCAGGCAGCCACGTTTCGCATCTCACAAGAAAAAGTCACAATAACAGGTTTTTTCACAAACACAAACGTTCAATAGTTATTTAACAAAAGGAAGCTCACAATTATAACTCAAACTAACCAACAATCAACGTGGTTTTAGACAAACAGGACGCGTGACCTCTCCGCGTATTAAAATCAAACCGATATATCACAGGACAAAGGCGACCGTCCGCGACGCCATTTTACACGAGCAATGTGAGAACCCCGAACGCCTGGTGGCGACAATAGGAAACGCCTGCGTTTCGTTTCGCGCAATTATATTACAAACATCCCCCCGTCCCGGTCTGAGAAGCAGACCGCTAGCTTACTCTACGGGAAGGCGGGCGAGAGAGGTCACACCTCTCCTTAAAATCGAACCGTCGACCAACACCTCAGCCACACGCGGAGTGCCATCTCCGCCAAGAATCAAACGTAATATGCGAGCTCGTCGCCAAAGCAATGAGGGCAAATTTGCCTCTTTTAACAATACTAAATCACCCTCCCTGGGAGGCTCAGTCCTGTCTGTCCACTTCACTCTTTGCTGCAGCAAATGCAAATATTCAAGCGACCAGCGACGCCAAAAGTCCTGGCTCATTTGCTGCAACATTTGAAAACGCGACAACCGATATACGCGTTCGTCCTTCCACGGGTATTCGGGCAGGGCATTCAAAGGCCCTCCCACCAAAAAATGACCAGGGGTGAGAGCTTCCAAGTCATTTGGATCTGGAGATAGCGGACAGAGAGGACGAGAGTTGAGGACCGCCTCAACTTTACAAAACACTGTGGCCAGCTCTTCAAAAGTTAGAGCCGTTTCTCCGATAATGCGGCGGAGGTGGGTCTTTGCGGATTTCACAGCCGCTTCAAAAATCCCTCCCCAATGGGGGCAACTTGGGGGACTAAACTTCCAGGTTATTCCCCTTTGGGCAGCAATTTGACTTAAACTAGTACAATTTTTATCAATAAACACAGAAACATCCTTAAGATAATTTACAGTTCCCTTATAGTTTGTGCCATTATCAGACCTAATAAGGGAAGGTAGACCTCGACGCGAAACAAAGCGATCCAACGCGGCGACGAAGGCCTCCGTAGTCAGAGCCGATACCACCTCCAAATGGACAGCCTTGGTGGCCAAACAAACAAATACACACAAATAGCCCTTCACAATACGGGCATTACGAAAAGGAGAAGCCTTGATCGAAAAGGGACCGGCAAAATCGGTTCCAACGCCGTCAAACGGCCTCGAAGGTCGGATTCGATCAGCGGGCAAATCATCCATCTGTGGTTGCATCGTGGATGCCTTCAACCTATAACATGCAATACATCGAAACAGGACACTACGGATTGCTCTTCGGGCAGACAAAATCCAAAACTCGCGTTGCAAAATAGCCAACAAAGCATTGCACCCAGCATGGGCGTTACGAATGTGTCGATCAGACACCAAAAGCTGCACCAAGGGTCCGCCCTTGGGCAACAACAGAGGATGGCGAGTCTCATATGGAAGATCCGCCTTCCGGAGCCTGCCTCCAACCCGAAGAAGCCCATCCGAGTCAATGTACGGGTTCAAACGAGCGACCGCGCCCTTCAACTTAGCGCGTCCGTCGCGCAAGATACGAAGCTCTGACTCAAACCGTCCGGTCTGCACGACACGGACCCAATGCAACAATGCGCTCCGGCGCTCTTCTGCACCTGCAATCGGCTCCAACCGCTTTGCCTGTGGGTTTCTACAATTATGTATGAAACGCTTAATCCAACTGGTAACACCCAGAAGCTTATCCAAACTGCTATACCGAGCAAGTAGCCAATCCGGCTCCGACGTCGTCTCAGCGACTACAGCATGTACACGAAGCCCAGTCAAACTCAAAGAAGTAACATCTGTCTGACAGACAGGCCAAGAAGTTTCTGATCCCATCAGCCACTCTGGACCCCACCAGAGCGGGTGTGACACCAATTCTGGTGCCGTACAACCTCGGGAAGCACAGTCCGCTGGGTTAAGCTCTCCCGGCACATTGTCTCCATGTTATATCAATTCCGATATTCTGGATTTGGGAAACCCGATTTCCCACAAAAACCTCCAAGGTATGTGGGGCCGCGCGCAACCATGCAAGCGCGACCTGGCTATCCGACCAGGCGAAGATGTCTCGTATCTCGACCGTAGCCGCCAGCTCACATGCAACGTGATGCAACAATTTAGAGAGAAGGTGAGCTCCACTCAACTCAAGCTTGGGAATAGTCAGCCTAGTCCTGATGGGGGCGACCTTGCTCTTCCCTAACAAAAGCGAGACATTGACCCGGCCATCGGCGTCAACTGTCCGCATATAGACTGACGCGGCGGAGCCTCGCTCCGACGCGTCACAAAAGCCATGCAGGCTGGCTCGATATTTCCCGGGGGGCAATATTCGACGAGGCAAGGCAATCCGATTGACTTCCTTAATCGATGAAAACAACTCGAGCCAATCATCCAATGGAGAGCCAAACAGCGGCTCGTCCCACGAGACGCCCAAAGTCCAAAGTCTCTGAAGAAGACACTTTGCAGAGAATATCACTGGACTGATCCAACCGCTTGGATCAAACATACGGGCTATTACGGACAACACCGTTCTCTTAGTCCAGACCTTTGGTATTTCCAAGTCCACTTGGAATGTAAAAATATCGGTTAGCGGCTGGTACTGCATGCCCAGCACCGCTATCCTGTTGGGATCATCCACATCCTCAAACAGGTGAGGGTTCTGTTGGTGATCCTCCGGGATCCCTTCTAGAACTTTAGGCTCATTAGACAACCACTTACGTAGCTCGTAGCCACCTGTCTTCAATATTTCAATCAATTCATCCCGCAGTAGGAGGGCCTCCTCAATACTTTGGGCTCCGGTGCACACGTCATCAACATACAAGTCACGTGACAGCACGGAAGCCCCACGGGGAAAGCGGATCCGTTCCCGCTCTGCCAATTCAAGCAATGATCTGATGGCGATATAGGGACTAGATTTCAAACCATACGTGTTTGTGTTGAGTTCATACACCGTCACAGGATCCTCAGGGCGCTCACGCCAGAGTATCAACTGGAATCGCCTGTCCTCAGGATGTATGACTGTCTGGCGGAACATCATCCGGATGTCCGCACCAAAAACCACTTGATGTCTTCTAAAGTTCAAGATGATGTCAATTATGTCCCTATGCAATTTGGGACCCGAATGCAAACACAGATTCAACGAAACCCCGTTCGAAGTGGGTGCGGACCCATCAAAGACAGTCCGCAACTTGCCCGTTGAGGCCTTCACCACCGCGTGGTGGGGCAAAAAATAATGCTCAGTTGAGCTCCAATCAACTCGAGCCGGAGACATGTGACCCAAATCCTCGTACTCGCGCATAAATTCAATATATTTATCGCGAAGTACGTGGTCACGCTGCATGCGTCGCTCCATGGACAGCAGTCGTTTCTCCGCAAGCGCCCTACTTTGCCCTAGTGTGCAGAGCAACTACGCTCTGCTGCCAGAAAATGTGGCAGAGAGAATCCGGACAAACGAAGCGGCGGGAAGAATTCTGTACCGGAACTTCACCGGGAAAAAACCACCGGTAAAAATAAGTACCGGGAAAAAATCTCCACGCGGCACCACGTTTGCCCGACTAAAACCTAACTAACTTAACGCAGTCTGCTACCACCGTAGCTTATGAAGGGAGCTACAGGGCCCTATATGATAACCTAACCTATAAATTAATTACAATTAAAGCCCACTTACCAAGCTAAATCTTCTTTCTCTTCGGATCCAAACTTGAGTGTCTTCGGGAAGGGGGAATTCCTAATCACCCTACCTAACCCTTGAGATCTCAATTCCCCAGGACAACTAAATAGATTTCTTCCCGTAGTTTCACTCGGGAACAGCCAGATGTGAACAGCCAGCCACGTTTCACCTCTCACAAGAAAAAGTCACAATAACAGAGTTTTTCACAAACACAAATTCAATAGTTATTTAACAAACAGGAAATTCACAATTATCACTCAAACTAAACAACAAGCAAAGACGCGAGACCGCTCCGCGTATTAAAATCAAACCGATATCGCCCTGGACAAATGCAATGGCGGACCACACGCGACGCCATTCACGCTAGCAGTGTGAGAACCCCAAAACCCCTGGCGGCGATAACAGGAAACGCCTGCGTTTAGTTTTACCCAATATATTACAAACATCCCCCCGTCCCGGTCTGAGAAGCAGACCGCTAGCTTACTCTACGGGAAGGCGGGCGAGAGAGGTCACACCTCTCCTTAAAATCGAACCGTCGACCAACACCTCAGCCACACGCGGAGTGCCATCTCCGCCAAGAATCAAACGTAATATGCGAGCTCGTCGCCAAAGCAATGAGGGCAAATTTGCCTCTTTTAACAATACTAAATCACCCTCCCTGGGAGGCTCAGTCCTGTCTGTCCACTTCACTCTTTGCTGCAGCAAATGCAAATATTCAAGCGACCAGCGACGCCAAAAGTCCTGGCTCATTTGCTGCAACATTTGAAAACGCGACAACCGATATACGCGTTCATCCTTCCACGGGTATTCGGGCAGGGCATTCAACGGCCCTCCCACCAAAAAATGACCAGGGGTGAGAGCTTCCAAGTCATTTGGATCTGGAGATAGCGGACAGAGAGGACGAGAGTTGAGGACCGCCTCAACTTTACAAAACACTGTGGCCAGCTCTTCAAAAGTTAGCGCCGTTTCTCCGATAATGCGGCGGAGGTGGGTCTTTGCGGATTTCACAGCCGCTTCAAAAATCCCTCCCCAATGGGGGCAACTTGGGGGACTAAACTTCCAGGTTATTCCCCTTTGGGCAGCAATTTGACTTAAACTAGTACAATTTTTATCAATAAACACAGAAACATCCTTAAGATAATTTACAGTTCCCTTATAGTTTGTGCCATTGTCAGACCTAATAAGGGAAGGTAGACCTCGACGCGAAACAAAGCGATCCAACGCGGCGACGAAGGCCTCCGTAGTCAGAGCCGATACCACCTCCAAATGGACAGCCTTGGTGGCCAAACAAACAAATACACACAAATAGCCCTTCACAATACGGGCATTACGAAAGGGAGAAGCCTTGATCGAAAAGGGACCGGCAAAATCGGTTCCAACGCCGTCAAACGGCCTCGAAGGTCGGATTCGATCAGCGGGCAAATCACCCATCTGTGGCTGCATCGTGAATGCCTTCAACCTATAACATGCAATACATCGAAACAGAACGCTACGGATTGCTCTTCGGGCAGACAAAATCCAAAACTCGCGTTGCAAAATAGCCAACAAAGCATTGCACCCAGCATGGGCGTTACGAATGTGTCGATCAGACACCAAAAGCTGCACCAAGGGTCCGCCCTTGGGCAACAACAGAGGATGGCGAGTCTCATATGGAAGATCCGCCTTCCGGAGCCTGCCTCCAACCCGAAGAAGCCCATCCGAGTCGATGTACGGGTTCAAACGAGCGACCGCGCCCTTCACCTTAGCGCGTCCGTCGCGCAAAATACGAAGCTCTGACTCAAACCGTCCGGTCTGCACGACACGGACCCAATGCAACAATGCGCTCCGGCGCTCTTCTGCACCTGCAATCGGCTCCAACCGCTTTGCCTGTGGGTTTCTACAATTATGTATGAAACGCTTAATCCAACTGGTAACACCCAGAAGCTTATCCAAGCTACTATACCGAGCAAGTAGCCAATCCGGCTCCGACGTCGTCTCAGCGACTACAGCATGTACACGGAGCCCAGTCAAACTCAAAGAAGTAACATCTGTCTGACAGACAGGCCAAGATGTTTCTGATCCCATCAGCCACTCTGGACCCCACCAGAGCGGGTGTGACACCAATTCTGGTGCCGTACAACCTCGGGAAGCACAGTCCGCTGGGTTAAGCTCTCCCGGCACATGTCTCCATGTTATATCAATTCCGATATTCTGGATTTGGGAAACCCGATTTCCCACAAAAACCTCCAAGGTATGTGGGGCCGCGCGCAACCATGCAAGCGCGACCTGGCTATCCGACCAGGCGAAGATGTCCCGTATCTCGACCGTGGCCGCCAGCTCACATGCAACGTGATGCAACAATTTAGAGAGAAGGTGAGCTCCACTCAACTCAAGCTTGGGAATAGTCAGCCTAGTCCTGATGGGGGCGACCTTGCTCTTCCCTAACAAAAGCGAGACATTGACCCGGCCATCGGCGTCAACTGTCCGCATATAGACTGACGCGGCGTAGCCTCGCTCCGACGCGTCACAAAAGCCATGCAGGCTGGCTCGATATTTCCCGGGGGCAATATTCGACGAGGCAAGGCAATCCGATTGACTTCCTTAATCGATGAAAACAACTCGAGCCAATCATCCAATGGAGAGCCAAACAGCGGCTCGTCCCACGAGACGCCCAAAGTCCAAAGTCTCTGAAGAAGACACTTTGCAGAGAATATTACTGGACTGATCCAACCGCTTGGATCAAACATACGAGCTATTACGGACAACACCGTTCTCTTAGTCCAGACTTTTGGTATTTCCAAGTCCACTTGGAATGTGAAAATATCGGTTAGCGGCTGGTACTGCATGCCCAGCACCGCTATCCTGTTGGGATCATCCACATCCTCAAACAGGTGAAGGTTCTGTTGGTGATCCTCCGGGATCCCTTCTAGAACTTTAGGCTCATTGGACAACCACTTACGTAGCTCATAGCCACCCGTTTTCAATATTTCAATCAATTCGTCCCGCAGTAGGAGGGCCTCCTCAATACTTTGGGCTCCGGTGCACACGTCATCTACATACAAGTCACGTGACAGCACGGAAGCCCCACGGGGAAAGCGGATCCGTTCCCGCTCTGCCAATTCAAGCAATGATCTGATGGCGATATAGGGACTAGATTTCAAACCATACGTGTTTGTGTTGAGTTCATACACCGTCACAGGATCCTCAGGGCGCTCACGCCAGAGTATCAACTGGAATCGCCTGTCCTCAGGATGTATGACTGTCTGGCGGAACATCATCCGGATGTCCGCGCCAAAAACCACTTGATGTCTTCTAAAGTTCAAGATGATGTCAATTATGTCCCTATGCAATTTGGGACCCGAATGCAAACATAGATTCAACGAAACTCCGTTCGAAGTGGGTGCGGACCCATCGAAGACGGTCCTCAATTTGCCTGTTGAGGCCTTCACCACCGCGTGGTGGGGCAAAAAATAATGCTCAGTTGAGCTCCAATCAACTCGAGCCGGAGACATGTGACCCAAATCCTCGTACTCGCGCATAAATTCAATATATTTATCGCGAAGTACGTGGTCACGCTGCATACGTCGCTCCATGGACAGCAGTCGTTTCTCCGCAAGCGCCCTACTTTGCCCTAGGCTAGGACGAGAGGCAACAAAAGGTAACCTAGTTACAAACCGACCGGAGGGCAACCTCTCCGTGGTCGATCGAAAAAGGGCTTCGCACTCAGCGTGTTCCGGATCCATCCTGGAACTCATAGGTGGCTCCTCCACCTCCCAAAACCTTTGCATGGTCTTGGCCAAGGACGCTGATGCGACGACCGGTGGCTCCTCCACGGTGCTATTATCAAACACAGGGCCCATCAGGGCGAAACCAAAAATCGTAGACACTGCCATCAGTGAAGACGAACCCAGAGCCTTCTGTGTACCCAACAAAATCCAACCCAATACGTCCGAGCCCAGGAGCAAGTCCACTGGGCCGGGATGAAAGACAAAGGGGTCGGCCAAATCCAGACCCGAAACCAAAGACAACACACCCGGCGGTATGTCTGTCGAGGGGTGCCAACCCGCAATGGTATCCATTACCATAGCCGAAGTCGTGATCCTCATTGTGGAGGACTTCAGCGAAGAAAAGGTGACAAGTGTCTGGCCCGTCAGACACTTCACTTGTATGCCACCAACTCCAAGAAGTGGCACAGGCGAGTCTTCCACGACTAAACCTAACTGGCGTGCCACTCGAGTGGTAACCAAACTGCTTTGAGCCCCTGAGTCCAACAGAGCTCTCAAATTAATGGCTTCCCCCACGACCCCATACGCGGACCACCGCGGTAGGGAGCAGAACCGTCCGCGGCTCTGTCCCAGCAAGGGAGCAAGCTAGTTACGGGCTCCCCACTCTCTCCAAACCAGGGGCGCGCCACTGACCCGGATAATATGGCGGGCGAGTGCACATCCCCATCTGAGGGGGCATAACCCGCGGCCCGGCCATACATATGGTACGGCGGGTGGTACTCCAGCCGTGGGTACTCGTGCAGCGGCGGAGAAAACCGCTGCGGCTGCATGTGTTGGGCATTGGTAACCCGCGTGGAGGGGGTGTCCCCACTCTCACGTCCGATCTAGGGCCCCCGCCCATGGGGGCCCTATCCGGGGCCTGGCCAGCTATATACTGGCCATGACCTTGGGGCGCGTGGTCCCGGTCCGCCAAGACCCGCGCAGGTACGCGACCCCCTCCCGAGGGGGTGCGACGAGCGAAGCCGCGTCCTCCGTCCGATGGTGGAGGGCTTCGCGCAGGAGCGCCCCCGCCCATAGGGGACCCCTGCCTCAACAACCGGGGGCCATCCCCGTTCCGGTTCATGCAGAGCATCACGTGGTGCAGCCCACGGCATGCACTGCATGGTATGGCTCTGGGACAGTCACGTGCATAGTGACCGCCCAAACAATAAAAGCAAAGTTCATGCCGCTTTGCCATGCGGCGCCGATCTTGTACTGGCAGTCCCTGCCAGTCCCTGCATTGCAGCAGGCTGTGGCCCATCCGACCACATTGCAGGCAGTCCGCGTCCCTCGCGACTGCTGCCGTGTGTGCAACCCGCGCACCAGCTCCACGCGGTGGCGGTTGCCGTCCCTGTTGGGGCCTCCCTCGCCATGAGGGTTCCAAGGGCCTACGTTCAGGCGCTCTGGATGGCGCTGAGTCCGTCATGGTATTCTCAGCCGCCCGTGCCTCAAACTCCAAAAACTTCACCAAGTCAGTGAATGTTGGTAGGGTGGTGCTATCCCGTTCCGCATTCTCGCGCTCAAATCGCGAGCGGATGTCATTGGGTAATTTGCCCAATACAATGTGCACCAGCAAAAAGGACCATTGGTCCACCGGCAGCCCCAGTGTGCGGAGCGCGTTACAGGCCACTGTAACGGGCGTGAGCAACTGCAGGCGCAACTGTGCCCTGTTGGCCACCTTGGGCAGGGCCATCAACTGTGCGGCGTGCGCATCCGCTAACAAACGTAAGTTTTGGTAGCGGGAGTTCAATAACTCCCAAGCCGTATCGTACTGGTCATCCTCCACCCGGAGGTGCTGGATGAGCGACCGCGCTTCATCCTCAAGAGTGGAGAGGAGGTAGGCCATCTTCTGGGCCTTCGACAAATCCTGTCGTGCTACGACCAGGGACTCAAACATATTTTTATATGCTACCCACTCCTCCATCCTACCCCCAAAGTGGGACAGCTGAAGGGTGGGGAGCCGACCAGTAACCGCTGGTCCTTCCTGTCTAACAGGTGTGCGAGGGGCTGGTCCGCCAGCCTGTCTCGCCCTTATTGCGGTCACCGCCTCCGCGATATCATCGTGCAGACTCAGGATCTGGTTCATGTCCGCCATGTGACCTGCGTAGGCCTCCGGGGTAAGATCGGCTTCGGTAAGCGCCGCCATGGCCGCTTCCGCGCTAATCAATCGTGAGTGGAGGTGATCCGCTCTTAGCAGTATGGCGCCCTCCCTGTCCTTCCGGGACAGGAGTCCTCCGGCCGTCACAAACCATCTCAATTCGTTGGCGAGTGTCGCCCTAGCATTGGAGGCCTTCGCCATCGCGTCAAGTCACAAACAAAAAATAACAAAAGGTAAATAAAAAACAACAAAATCAAGCAACTACACGAAGAACCGCGGTAGGTATGAGAATGGCACAAACCCGGAACGCACGGTACAAACCGCAAACAAATACAAAAAAGGTTACAAATATTCTTATACAAACAAACTAAGAAAAATCTAATAATTTTTACAAACAATTAATTATTTTTTACAAACGAACAAATAGAGGGTAGATAAACTACGCTCTGCTACCAGAAAATGTGCAGAGCAACTACGCTCTGCTGCCAGAAAATGCGCGCAGAGCGAATCCGGACAAACGAAGCGGCGGGAAGAATTCTGTACCGGAACTTCACCGGGAAAAAACCACCGGTAAAAATAAGTACCGGGAAAAAATCTCCACGCGGCACCACGTTTGCCCGACTAAAACCTAACTAACTTAACGCAGTCTGCTACCACCGTAGCTTATGAAGGGAGCTACAGGGCCCTATATGATAACCTAACCTATAAATTAATTACAATTAAAGCCCACTTACCAAGCTAAATCTTCTTTCTCTTCGGATCCAAACTTGAGTGTCTTCGGGAAGGGGGAATTCCTAATCACCCTACCTAACCCTTGAGATCTCAATTCCCCAGGACAACTAAATAGATTTCTTCCCGTAGTTTCACTCGGGAACAGCCAGATGTGAACAGCCAGCCACGTTTCACCTCTCACAAGAAAAAGTCACAATAACAGAGTTTTTCACAAACACAAATTCAATAGTTATTTAACAAACAGGAAATTCACAATTATCACTCAAACTAAACAACAAGCAAAGACGCGAGACCGCTCCGCGTATTAAAATCAAACCGATATCGCCCTGGACAAAATGCAATGGCGGACCACACGCGACGCCATCCACGCTAGCAGTGTGAGAACCCCAAAACCCCTGGCGGCGATAACAGGAAACGCCTGCGTTTAGTTTTACCCAATATATTACAAACACCTAGGCTAGGACGAGAGGCAACAAAGGGTAACCTAGTTACAAACCGACCGGAGGGCAACCTCTCCGTGGTCGATCGAAAAAGGGCTTTGCACTCAGCGTGTTCCGGATCCATCCTGGAACTCATAGGTGGCTCCTCCACCTCCCAAAACCTTTGCATGGTCTTGGCCAAGGACGCAGATGCGACAACCGGTGGCTCCTCCGCGGTGCCATTATCAAACACAGGGCCCATCAGGGCAAAACCAAAAATCGTAGACACTGCCATCAGTGAAGACGAACCCAGAGCCTTCTGTGTACCCAACAAAATCCAACCCAATACGTCCGAGCCCAGGAGCAAGTCCACTGGGCCGGGATGAAAGACAAAGGGGTCGGCCAAATCCAGACCCGAAACCAAAGACAACACACCCGGCGGTATGTCTGTCGAGGGGTGCCAACCCGCAATGGTATCCATTACCATAGCCGAAGTCGTGATCCTCATTGTGGAGGACTTCAGCGAAGAAAAGGTGACAAGTGTCTGGCCCGTCAGACACTTCACTTGTATGCCACCAACTCCAAGAAGTGGCACAGGCGAGTCTTCCACGACTAAACCTAACTGGCGTGCCACTCGAGTGGTAACCAAACTGCTTTGAGCCCCTGAGTCCAACAGAGCTCTCAAATTAATGGCTTCCCCCACGACCCCATACGCGGACCACCGCGGTAGGGAGCAGAACCGTCCGCGGCTCTGTCCCAGCAAGGGAGCAAGCTAGTTACGGGCTCCCCACTCTCTCCAAACCAGGGGCGCGCCACTGACCCGGATAATATGGCGGGCGAGTGCACATCCCCATCTGAGGGGGGGGCAGAACCCGCGGCCCGGCCATACATATGGTACGGCGGGTGGTACTCCAGCCGTGGGTACTCGTGCAGTGGCGGAGAAAACCGCTGCGGCTGCATGTGTTGGGCATTGGTAACCCGCGTGGAGGGGGGTGTCCCCACTCTCACGTCCGATCTAGGGCCCCCGCACATGGGGGCCCTATCCGGGGCCTGGCCAGCCACATACTGGCCATGACCTTGGGGCGCGTGGTCCCGGTCCGCCAAGACCCGCGCCGGTACGCGACCCCCCTCCCGAGGGGGGGTGCGACGAGCGAAGCCGCGTCCTCCGTCCGATGGTGGAGGGCTTCGCGCAGGAGCGCCCCCGCCCATAGGGGACCCCTGCCTCAACAACCGGGGGCCATCCCCGTTCCGGTTCATGCAGAGCATCACGTGGTGCAGCCCACGGCATGCACTGCATGGTATGGCTCTGGGACAGTCACGTGCATAGTGACTGCCCAAACAGTAAAAGCAAAGTTCATGCCGCCTTGCCATGCGGCACCGATCTTGTACTGGCAGTCTCTGCCAGTCCCTGCATTGCAGCAGGCTGTGGCCCATCCGGCCACATTGCAGGCAGTCCGCGTCCCCCGCGACTGCTGCCGTGTGTGCAACCCGCACACCAGCTCCACGCGGTGGCGGTTGCCGTCCCTGTTGGGGCCTACGTTCAGGCGCTCTGGATGGCGCTGAGTCCGTCATGGTATTCTCAGCCGCCCGTGCCTCAAACTCCAAAAACTTCACCAAGTCAGTGAATGTTGGTAGGGTGGTGCTATCCCGTTCCGCATTCTCGCGCTCAAATCGCGAGCGGATGTCATTGGGTAATTTGCCCAATACAATGTGCACCAGCAAAAAGGACCATTGGTCCACCGGCAGCCCCAGTGTGCGGAGCGCGTTACAGGCCACTGTAACGGGCGTGAGCAACTGCAGGCGCAACTGTGCCCTGTTGGCCACCTTGGGCAGGGCCATCAACTGTGCGGCGTGCGCATCCGCTAACAAACGTAAGTTTTGGTAGCGGGAGTTCAATAACTCCCAGGCCGTGTCGTACTGGTCGTCCTCCACCCGGAGGTGCTGGATGAGCGACCGCGCTTCACCCTCAAGAGTGGGGAGGAGGTAGGCCATCTTCTGGGCCTTCGACAAATCCTGTCGTGCTACGACCAGGGACTCAAACATATTTTTATATGCCACCCACTCCTCCATCCTACCCCCAAAGTGGGACAGCTGAAGGGTGGGGAGCCGACCAGTAACCGCTGGTCCTTCCTGTCTAACAGGTGTGCGAGGGGCTGGTCCGCCAGCCTGTCTCGCCCTTATTGCGGCCGCCGCCTCCACGATGTCATCGTGCAGACTCAGGATCTGGTCCAGGTCCGCCACGTGACCTGCGTAGACCTCCGGGGTAAGGTCGGCTTCGGTAAGCGCCGCCATGGCCGCTTCCGCGTTGTTCAATCGTGAGCGGAGCTGATCCGCTCTTTCCAGTATAGCGGCCTCCCTGTCCTTCCGGGACAGGAGTCCACCGGCCGTCACAAACCATCTCAATTCGTTGGCGAGTGTCGCCTTAGCATTGGGGACCTTCGCCATCGCGTCAAGTCACAAACAAAAAATAACAAAAGGTAAATAAAAAACAACAAAATCAAACAACTACACGAAGAACCGCGGTAGGTATGAGAATGGCACAAACCCGGAACGCACGGTACAAACCGCAAACAAATACAAAAAAGGTTACAAATATTCTTATACAAACAAACTAAGAAAAATCTAATAATTTTTACAAACAATTAATTATTTTTTACAAACGAACAAATAGAGGGTAGATAAACTACGCTCTGCTACCAGAAAATGTGCGCAGAGAATCCGGGCAAACGAAGTGGCGGGAAGAATTCTGTACCGGAACTTTACCGGGAAAAAACCACCGGTAAAAATAAGTACCGGGAAAAAATCTCCACGCGGCACCACGTTTGTCCGACTAGAACCTAACTTAAGCTATACGCAGACTGCTACCACCGTAACTTATATAGGGAGCTACGGGCCCTATGTACTAATAACTAACTAAATTTATTATGCTACTCACCAAGTTGACTTCTTAATCCAAGTTGGGGTGTCTTCGGAGGAGGTGGTGGTTGGTCCCTAATCACCCAAACTACCCCGAGATCTCTTCCCCAGAATAAATACGTAGGTTTCTTCCAGCAGTTCCACTCGGCGACGGGATTCGGCGGCCCCAGGCAGCCACGTTTCGCATCTCACAAGAAAAAGTCACAATAACAGGTTTTTTCACAAACACAAACGTTCAATAGTTATTTAACAAAAGGAAGCTCACAATTATAACTCAAACTAACCAACAATCAACGTGGTTTTAGACAAACAGGACGCGTGACCTCTCCGCGTATTAAAATCAAACCGATATATCACAGGACAAAGGCGACCGTCCGCGACGCCATTTTACACGAGCAATGTGAGAACCCCGAACGCCTGGTGGCGACAATAGGAAACGCCTGCGTTTCGTTTCACGCAATTATATTACAAACACAAACATTTCTATAAAAGAAAACTTTAGATAATCTATATAATGCTACCTCAAATCTACTACGTCATTTCACATCAATTGCGGTCAGTTTTTGGAAAATCGACGGCGAGTATATTTATGAGGTGTGGACTGTTACTTGAGATACTTTGCCGATCTGACTGAATAAGGCGCTGGTGGAGTTGGAATAAAATACTTGATGAGCTTCAAAGACTAGCATCTGGCTGCGTGCTTGACCATAGTGGAGACTTCTTGGTAACTTGGAGGAGATAACTGACTGGGAACATAAACTCCCGTTTTATATAATTTAATTGTATGTCTCACTACGTATAGCTATGGCCGAGCAGACGTGAAATGTAGTCATATAATTGGTTAATAATTTTCACATAACATTATAATTTTACATATGTGCGATATTAAGCTTTTACATAACAGCGTTTGGAGTGAAAAGTACATATTTTGTCTCACTCGACATTTAACGGTTATTACCGTGTTGCGCTATTGTGCGCTTACATGTATTGAACATTAGGTTTATATTTTATTAACAATAAGATTATTTCGTATACATAGCAAAATGTAGGATATGATTATACATTATTAACTATGGATATATGATAGTGTGTACATAACTAATGTAGGATATTATAACTTTACAAACAAAATGACTATACAAACTGATTAACTAGCCTAAGTATATTATGAAAATTATTAAAATTAATCCTACATGCGACAGTCTCCCCCACGTGCGCTAGCACTACTTAACAGAGGAGCATATAACTATTAAACGTGCACTGGGACGCCGAATGGAGCCTGCGACGGTGTCGATGTCTGATACTCTTACTTCGACTCGTCGTCCATCCGGGCCGGGGTATGTCTTCCGTCTTCCTTGAGGCCAGGTCCCTCGTGGCATCGTGTTGTCTGCCATTCCAAAAGTTGTCAGCTAGTAATTGACAGACTTTCCATGAACTGAGAGATAGTTTATGGTCATTAAAGAAACCAAAAAGGGATATATCATTGGATCAACCAATCAGGAGATGACTGGGGGCCAGGGCTTTTATGCCCAAATAGGGGTTGACGGGAGTGAGAGGGCGCGAGTTGATGATGTACTCGGCCTCTAGAAGCAAGGTGTGGAGAACCTCTTCATGTGGTGATCCTCTGCATGTACGACACCTCTTGCGTTTTTTGGAGAAATATCGTATTACTCCCTTTGGGCCAACGATGTAGTATCTCTGCTTGAATTTGTTTATTATAGATGCGTGGTTGCCATGGTTCATTTTCTCATGGCAGTGTTGTAGAAAACTCTTTCTTTGCGTGTAAATCAGGGATGAACGCCTTGTTTCTGTAATTGTCCCATTTTTATCGCGTACAACAGCGACCATATACAACTGAGATTTCTTATGTAATCGTCTATTCGCCTGTAGGTCTTCCATTTCTTCGTGAAATACATTTTGACTTCGTCTAATTAGTAAGAGCTCGGTGAGCCTAATATGCCCCAGATTCATTTCTGTTTCTGTATTCTTTATTAGCAAATAGGCCTTGAATGCCTCGGCCGCAACCAGGACGCAAACCGTAGCCCTAACAAGCCAAATGTATTTACAAAACCTACTTACTAAATGGAGATAATTGAATTGATTTTGATTCTTATTTCTAACTGTACAAATTAATTTTAAAATCAAAGGAGTTGTGCGAGCAGTAACGAGAGTGGCCGTTTTCCCCCACTCTTCGCTCGCGCTCGCCGTGAGGAAGTATACGGTTGCGGCGTAAATATTTTCACTCGCATCGCAAAACACGTGTACTTTCCTATTTTCCGCGGTTTTAGGGTAATCGATCGCGTGAAATTTTACGTTTTTCTTTTTAACATATGGTGCGGTTGTGGGTGACGACGCGGCCCCGAAAATAGAACGGGTCATACGAGACTCCGTAGGCGGCGTATTTCGGTCATTCCCCCTCCACAAAAAACGTAGACTATCACGGTGTGAATCGATTACTTCGACTTGCAAAAACATTTCGCGGATATTGACTATTAATGCATTTTTATCGAGTCGTATCTCGAGATTATAGAGGCGACGGAGAGCATGGTCCTTATTGTGGGGCAACGTTTCGTTTTCGTTGCGCCACAAGAGGCCAGCTTGGTACCTATTGACGTCGGGTAGTTTTTTACACGTTATGTCGGGAATGTCTAACGCGCGTTGTTCCGGGTCTGCCCTGGGTACCTTTTGTACAACCCCTAAAGACTCGATGTTGCAATGAGCCTCCGTTAATTCCAGATTTTCAGATTTTGAACTCACTGGGGTCATATGATTAACGAAAGCTGTGTTGGATTTAGGTGAAAAATACCGGCCATGCAATACCCAACCGAGGCGAGTTAGTGAGGCGACGGGTTGATTCTGATTTCCACTCAGAATTTGTCGCGACACAATTAAATGCCAGTTATCTTGGCCTATTAATACAGTTGGTATGGCTTGTTCATATGAAATCTCATCGATTATTTCTTGAAGATGGGCGCATTTCGCTACCATGTCTCGCGGCACCTCTTGAGGAGAGATATTAAGCCGCGAGATGGTGCATGCTCTCATCTTTTCGTAATTGCGACTGCAATGACCTTGAACTGAAACTTGTATGTGACACGAGTCGTAGTCTTTCATCATGTTACCACCTATGCCTGTGATAGTTAACGGCTCACCACTTTCCCTCGGGGCTATTAAATCTGCCGTTTCTCTTTCTACGAGGCTCATAGTAGAGCCCTCGTCTAACAAGGCGAAAGTACAAACGGTACCCAGGGGACCAGACATTTCGATAGGTACGACTTTAAGAAACGTGTTGACTGAATTTAAGTGATTGACATTTGTCACGTTAGCGCGCGTAATATTTACTGTTTGTTGCGTGAGCCCATGTAACAGTTTGTGGTGGCCAGCCTCACACTGGTTTACACCACAAGGTACATACTTACACTTAAAGGGCCTTTTATGGGACGCGGCTAAACACCTAAAACACAGTTTGTTATTTTTCGCGTTCTCCCAACGCTTACTAACAGAGGATTTCAAAAATTCGTTGCACTTCGCTAATAAATGGGTATTGCCACATAATATGCATTTATTATCTTGCGCTAAAGGCGCTGACTGCTTCTTATTATTATGAGACGTGCCCGATTTCCTGAAATCCTTAGTTTTACTGACTTTAGCGTTGGCTTGAAACGAGGAATGTTGCGGCGTCGTATCGCACTCGTAGTCCGAGCTACTACTACTGACGTCGCGTGGTGGGGGTGGCCGGTGATCTAGTGATCGCATAGACGACCGCTCGTTATGTGCGACGTTAATATGAGCTCTACCTTTGCGATGTTGTGATTTACGCGCATAACTACTTATTTCGTTTAAAAAGTTGGCCATGGCTACTAAGCCAGGCACACTGGAGTTCGCTGCTTTATACTTACTCCACTCGTAGCGAACAATTAAATTTAATTTGTCCACTATTTTATTCACTAACTCGGGTGAATGTAAATAATTTTCCTGGCGCAGCGACTTAATGGTTGCCACCACATTGGCAACATGGCTCGCGAATGACACAATATTGCTGTTGTCTTCAGATAATCGCGGCATACGTTTTGCGTTATGAATTTCAGTGAGGACTATTTCCTCAGGATCCCCGAAGTGCCTCTCTAAGGCTTCCATTATTTCGTCTTGGACCGTGTACATAATGGATTTCACGGCCGTGCGAGCTTCTCCTCTTAAGGCCTTACGGATTCGACTTACATTAATGACAGGGCTGAAAAATGGCGCGCTGTCTTCGAACTCGGCCCGGAACGCTATCCACTCTGTAATATTGCCATCGAAGTGAGGCAGTTCGGGGATCGACCTGTGAATTACAGGCGTCGCGACGTCGTTAGTATATGTGCGGGCGTTACGATCGCGCCTACCACTAGGACCCGGGTCCTCGTTGGTGTGTCTAATGGCCGGTCTCGAAACCTGCTGATTAGTGACCCAGTTAGAAACACGCGACTCTTCTATAAAACCGTGCTGCGCATCGCCGTTGGAAGACCGCGCGGCGTCAATGCGCGCGATCTCCAACCTACACTTGGCGGCTGCGGCAGCCCGTTGAGCCTCTTCTAACTTTGCCTGCTGCATTTCGAGCTCAGCCATCATAACACTGAGGTTACTACTTACCGGGGGGTGTGCGGAACGTCTACAACAGTGCCCGTTGCACTTCTATTATTTAACGCGTCTTCATATAACCCGTCTCGCGACACAGGTCGCGGAGGCGGATTCGCGACTTCCTTACTACCTACATTTTGGCTATGGGTTGCGTCCGTGGTTGGGCTGGTGCCTTTGCTCCACGTGTTGGTTTCACCAGTGGTGGTGTCACCTGAGGGCGGTGTATTTTCTCCGACCAGATGGTCCGGAGAGGGCAGAGGGCCCTTAGAGCGTAATGACCTGTCTGTCATTTTTAAGCGCACGTGGGGGTCCCTAACCAATTTACCTTAATACTACCTAACCCTAAATTTATCACTGCACTACAAAAGTCTTTTTACTCAATTGGTGTACTCGGCGAAGGGATGCTAAGCTTTCGCTCCAACAATCCCCTGTGGCTCGTGGAAGGGTTGCCGTGAGGCGATTTTGTAGGCGGGTTGCCTATACCACGAGTAGCAAGCGTTAGCTCAAACTGACTCGGGCCAGATACCACGGAGAACGAGCGTGTGATGCTCAACTTTCTCCGGGCCTTATACCACGAATAGCGAACAGCTGTTCAAGCTATTTGAGGCTAGATACCACAGGGTAGCGAGCTTAGCGTGCTCAAGCTGCCTTGGGCCGAATACCGACGTAATACAGCTAAAGCTGTCGGCCAGGGTTTTAAACCTGGCGTTTTTTCTTGATTATCCGGTGCTCGTAGGACAATATGAGGTGTGGACTGTTACTTGAGATACTTTGCCGATCTGACTGAATAAGGCGCTGGTGGAGTTGGAATAAAATACTTGATGAGCTTCAAAGACTAGCATCTGGCTGCGTGCTTGACCATAGTGGAGACTTCTTGGTAACTTGGAGGAGATAACTGACTGGGAACATAAACTCCCGTTTTATATAATTTAATTGTATGTCTCACTACGTATAGCTATGGCCGAGCAGACGTGAAATGTAGTCATATAATTGGTTAATAATTTTCACATAACATTATAATTTTACATATGTGCGATATTAAGCTTTTACATAACAGCGTTTGGAGTGAAAAGTACATATTTTGTCTCACTCGACATTTAACGGTTATTACCGTGTTGCGCTATTGTGCGCTTACATGTATTGAACATAAGGTTTATATTTTATTAACAATAAGATTATTTCGTATACATAGCAAAATGTAGGATATGATTATACATTATTAACTATGGATATATGATAGTGTGTACATAACTAATGTAGGATATTATAACTTTACAAACAAAATGACTATACAAACTGATTAACTAGCCTAAGTATATTATGAAAATTATTAAAATTAATCCTACATGCGACAATATTTTTTGTAATTTATAATAAACAATATGACCACGATGAGGGACGAGCGTCCCCTTACGACCCTCTGGGCGGGTCAACGAGACGAACATAACGATGTCGTTTGTCAAACATATTTCACCTGTTCCCACTGCGTATGTTATATCAATGACTCTGATTTAACTAACAAAGCAATATAGGTATATCATGCGTCATGTATGCTACCTTATCTGTGTCAACCAGTTATTTTCAATGGTCAAAATAAATGTCTCTCTTGAGCTCGACTCTTAGCTCTGTCTACGGGGTCGTGTTGGGTTTGTTACCGGTGACAAATCCTAATCCTAACTAATATTATAAATGCAAAAGTAAGTTTGTTTGTTTGTTTATTTATTTGTTTGTTAAAGTACTCTCAGTATAAAAATTAGATATGGTGGAAAAATTCCATGCGAGCAGGACTTGAACCCGCGACCATATACGACCTTGCTCTTCCAACTGAGCTATCGCATGTTTGTTACCTTTTCACGCTTTATCTACTGGCCCAATCTTGTTGAAATTTTGCATTCACATAGTTAGAAGTACTGAGAAGGACATAGGGTACTTTTCAACCCGGGAAAAAACACTGTTTTCGTGGGAAATTCACACGGGCGAAGCCGCGGGATAAAGTTAGGTCTCTATATAAATTTCGTGACGAAAATTTCGTACCGGTACCAACCATGCGTGAGCTCTGGACGTAATTGATACTGTAAATGTAAAAAAAATGTAAGTAAATTTACACATAGTCTTTCAAATTACTTAGTACATTTTTAAGCCGTAGAGGAAAGTGCTAGTAATGAGGGATTTTCCTACAACCAAATTTAAAAAAAAATAGTTCCAAATAAATTCATAGGGGGCGCTTAGTAAAAGGCAAGACCATTCAAAAAGCAAAAATGCACGGTATTGGCATTTAAAAAAAAAAAACCTAATAAAAAAACATCTAAAAAGTATCAATATTGTGATTTGTGCAACTGTCAAACTGTTATGTCATTTTTTCTGCTTCTGGCTGACAATAAAAAGCGCACAATATAGATACAGTCCATAGAGCTAGCAAAAAAATTATTTTATTTTATTTAGAGGCACTGACAGCTGAGGAAGCGGGATGACAGATATGGTTTTTACCTATGTTGGTGAAGGACAGGTAATATCTTCTGTGAATCCAATTTTCAGTAAACTTTGACAATCGAAGCTTAATTTGGAACTGATATTGTATTGAAGTTAATTTATTTCCTTATTATTATAGATAAGCTTTTTAAAGTTTCATCGAGTGAAAATGGTGTCGTGTAGTATTCTGAATTGTGATTTATCTTCTAATAAAAATGCCAATCAATACTCTTTTCACAGGTAAATGTTGTTTACAATAGTTGAATTTCAGTGGGCTTGTTCTGTTGATATACATCGATATGTTCGTCTCAATGATGTATTTTTCGTGTATTGTATTGTTTTCTTGTAAGAAAATGTATCATCGCATATTAAAAAGAACTATTTAAGAAAATATTGAGTATCGAAATATTGGCATTTTTCGAGGCAATTGCTAGGGTAGGACCAGTACCGGAGGTATAATTATCGATAAAAATTCAAAACATCATTTTCGGTTCAATATATAACTGAAAACTAATTCGAAACTTAGAAAAGGTTCAATTATCGTCAAGTACATTTTGCAAAAAATATTTTTCTTAGCTAAATACATACTTCTCTTCGATTTCAGAATCACCACTGATCGGCAACGACGCCACACTTGGCTTAAAATAATTAAAAATGCAACTTGAATAATGCAACCAAATGAAGGATCTCGTATATGTAGTCGACACTTCGACAACAACGACTTTTACATTGCTGGTGGCAAGATACAAAAATCTGCTATACCAACTAAGTTTGTAACAACTTTCATACCCTTTTTCATGATTTACTACAATTATATGCTGAGAATTTTGTTTATCTGGTTTATTCCAAACCCTAGTTATGTATGAGGGATCAAAAAACTTACGAAGCGCTTCGAGAAAAGGTAGATAGTGCTCTTGCGCTTCATTTGGCTTGTCTTGGATGACTTTTATTTCGACTATTTGGCTTGTCTTGGATGACTTTGATTTTGACTTTTGCTCTTCGAAAATATTGCAATTTTAAAAGAGCAGTCCGTTGAAACTATATTATGCAATTACCATTACTGATGACTGACATGACTTATTACTGTGCCCACGACTTCGTCCGCCCATTAATTATTATTGTTAATACGAGTATTAATATCATCAAGACGAATGGAAAAAAAGGAATGGTTTTCTATTATTTTTCCATATGTCTCATGAATAGTCACTAGTCACAGACTGGTTATATGTATAGACCATATGTACGTACATATAGATAAAAAATAAATATTTAATTTTGATTAAATCCAATCTTTATTTTTATTACAAACCTCATTGTGTAGAAGAATAATCAAAATTATACGTCAACGTGATTAGGAGATATTACCGTAAATGTTGCGATTTTTCGCATATTTGTTTTTCAGACAGGAATCAAAACCTATGGGGTATCTACTTCCCATTGACCTAAAATTGTGAAATTTGGCAACAAAGGTACTACTGGCACTACTAGGTTTTTATTTATGTAGTATCGATACAAAATGTCGATGCTTAGTTGTAAGGTCACATCACTTTCATACACTGTCATTAAAGGGGTTGTTGCACAAATGTATGGGGAGCCGGCTATATCATTAAGCACCTATCTAAACTTTTCATTTTTAGGTCAGTATCAATGCCTTATAAGTAAATCCGATAAATTCGTAGCATTTCTATGGTAACAAAATCAACAAAATCGTAATGAAGGTTAGGCGAGTTCCGCCAAAATGGCCGACACCCATTATGATTTGACGTTGACGCGCTTCATTTGACAGGTTCGATTTCCGGTACGTTCAAAAATGTACTTTTACTACATACGTGCCCGCGGGAAAGAATTTGTTTATTTTATTTATTATTCATCTATTTATGTGAAATACACATTATGTTTGTATGATATTGCTTGTAACATGTTCCTAACACATGTTACAAGCAATATCATACAAACACGTTTACTTTAATTAATTTTCTAAAATATAATGAAAATATCGAGCATTGTATCTGATTTTCTGTATCATATTTTCCGAACTTACGTACGGGCGCCATGTCAGTATGGCCATTATACGACATTAAGCGATATTAAATGTATTTTTGTACCATTACAAGATCACGAAAAAACAAATATATGATAGTCTTAATCGGTTTTTGATATTATTTCTGATTTTTGGGGAACTGCTCATGATAGCCTGTTATGGAACATGCCCTTTGGAAAACGTTTTTCGGCTTCATTTGACAATCAAGCTTATCAGTCTATTAAAGAATGATTTTTTTTTCTATGTCTATGATACAGTCATTATTACGACTCGGCTTTTTTAGACTGATGTTTTTTTTCTTAATTCACTCAGAAAAATCGCTCATTGCACGCAGTGTTTGAAAACACGATCACGTGACGCTTTCTCGAGAACCATAAACTAGCCGGTCACTCTAACAGTAAGTGAACATTAACCTCCCCAGCTTTAAAACTCCTTTAAAAGACTTTCTATTTTATACTTCCTGTTCCTGTACAATGGAAAGAAAGTTGTGTTTGAATCATGTTTGATAGGTACTCCATTAAAAACAAACAAAAAAAATTTGAAAAAATCAAAAACAGAATTTTTGATTAGCAAAAGTTTTTATTGACTCTTTTTTATTAAAGATGGGTTTGTTCTTGACCACAATCTTGCCCGTGGACAGAGATGGATCTACGATGTAGCGAGCCTACCCAGAAGCGGCCTATTCACTCTGTTTTTGAAAAAAGTCAGGTTGTATGCGCTCGGGAACACAGACGCAGGTACGGAGTTCCATTGCTTCGCTGTGCGCATCAAGAATGATGCAAGAATCAAAGATTTCTACTGAAATCAAGAAATACCATTAAAATGTGTAATCATATAGATATCCAGGTTTAGAAAAAAAATAATTAGGATATGCAAAAGTGTTCTAAATTGGAATTTGCAATAATATATGTAGAGACCAAGCGACTCTATTGTTTACACGACTGCCCAAAAACGTTTCTTTTTTCGGAAAATATCGGTTAGTGGCAAATAGTAGTCATGTGAATTTCAATTTCTCCTGTCGAATGTAACAATAACAAACCAGGAGAAACCAGGTCAGGCCAATAATTATGACTGCAATTAACCCTTCATATAAAAAAAGCAAAATTCAAAAAATACACACAGAGACATATTTGCCGTTCGGAGCAAAAAGGCGTTTCCAGGGGAATATGCTAATCTTGTTAATTAGTGGCGTCTGCCAGTTTCCCGTGGCTGTGGGAGAAAAATACTCTGGCCGGGAGACTTATGGGCGACATTAATATTGTCCGCACTTCCGCCTGGCGTCCGCCTATTTTCCAGCTCCTAAATCTGCCCATTGCAAATCACAACCACTTGTACACTCGCCCTAACGGACAGCGCCTTTATTTCCCGGAAATTAAGAGGTTTTCATTAAAGTGTTTAGGTATAAGTACTTATTTGTGATTTTGATAATCGTTATTATGTCTCCTCTAATAGATAGTAGAGTAGAGCAAATTCAAAAAGAAATACGATATGGTTATCTTTTTTAATTTCTTTCGTCTTTTCTAAAAAAAAATAAGTTTAACACAAGAATCGGAAAGTATAATAAAGATTATCTTAAGTTTGGTTGAAATAAGCCAGAAATTCTCATTTAACCCCAAGAGATTTCTAAGTTCAAACAAAGAACGAAGCGATCCATCAAGAAGTTTTTCAAAAAAAAACAAGAAAATATGCTTATAAAAAAATCTTCAACGACAAGAACATTCACGAATTAATATCTTTTGAAAATCTTCCTTGAATAAACATGGTAAACTTAACCTTAAACTAACAAACACGCAAAGAAAAAACATGAGTGACTAATTTAAATGTAAATAAATTCATAATAACCTTAAAAATTAACATACAGATGATAAATTACTGTCATATTGTAGTGACAACATAGGATGGTATGGTATTTATGCAATGCTGCCTTAGGAAAGAGTGAAAAAAAACACATAGAGGTAGTATAAAACAAAGTCGTTTCCCGCGTTTTTCTGCCCTTTCCGCTTATATCTCTTTTATATCTATATCATAACATATAAACACAAATAAATTTCTCTTATATACCATAATTGCGGGTTACTTTGTCCCTGGGGGGCAACTATGGCCCAAATCAAAAATTTGTTTTAAATTACCGCCACGTCGCTGCTTCGTGACCGGCCGCAATAGTTTCAATAAAAACTGATAGATGGCAGTATTATCTACGTTATCCGGCACTGTTTTATCGATTTCGCAAATAATTTTGTTGTCAGTGTCACTCGGAAGTTTTCGATACGTTACGGCTAGTAAATTACCTTTGCAAACTTTCATAAGTAACTTCGATTTTCGCAACGTTTATGATAATATCTATATTTGTTGATATTATACATGTCTTTAGGAGTATGTTGATGTAAAATTTAAAAGGTTTTATTCAAATTTAGTTAATTAAATTTAAAAAATGATTTATAGGTATACTTTGTCCATATTTTCGGGTAAATTTAACCCATAGCTCAAAGTAAATCACCGATGTTAAATTAAGTATTAAATTAAATAAATTGAATACCTATGGCTTTATATTTTTTAATGATTATGTTCTCTTGATATAGAATACATAAACTTCCCAGTTTATATTGTTTCTATATCTCAAAAAACAGTTATTGTAGGTATCCTGCTTGAAAAAAGGTAAAAAGTTTTGGCGCTTGCCAGTGATCAAAGATGTAGCTTTACAGCTGATAAAAAGGTAGTTTGTAAGATTGGAATCCCTAAGTTTATGAAGAAAGGCTGTTTTTCTATCCCAGAATTGGACAGATATACTATCAATGAAATACCTATTAATAAAAACGTTGATTCTCAATTAAAACTTATATAAAGTTAATTTAATTGCCAAATAAGAGATTAATATTGTTTTGATAGAAGTTCTGTAACGTTTTAGATAGATGTACGTTAAGAAATACAGATTTTACATTATATTTGTTACCATTTTGTTCGACCTCTTATGTTTTAAAGAAAAAAAGCGACTTTTTAAATATTTTCATTAAATTTTTCACATAAAAACCTTCTTCTATATTGTAGCTAGCCTACCATTGCGACAAAATTGGCTCAACATAGCTTAAAATATGAATTTATCGAGGAATTAATCTGACAGCCTAAGTAACCCTCCTCGAAGGACAACATTGGCCCAAATAAAAAAAATAAAAAAAAGTGGTTATATACAATTTTATTTCTTTTTGGACATTAGAACTTGTTAAATAAACCTCTTAAGGTTGTTTAAAAATATTGTAACTCTTGAATGGTTATCACAGAGGAAATTATACTTTGATTAGCAAAACGAATGCATAAATTTGGACCAAGTAACCCGCAATTACGGTATATATTTCATAACATATAAACACAAATAAATTCTATTTATATGTATAAAAATAAATATACATACATATATTAAATTCTTCTGGTACTAACTGAGTGTCTTACATACAACGCACGACAAAACTACGGGCGTAGGAAGCCAAAATTTGGCATGAAGATTCCTTAGGCATAGGTTATGGGAGCACTATGAGAGAATTTCCCGAATTTCCCAAGAGAACAAAGTCCCGAGCCGATGCTAGTCATGTATAAACTAAAAAACCGTGACTAACTCTCGAATAAACTCCATATATGTATAACCGAGTAGTTTGAATGGGATTGCTTATACTAGTAGTTCGCCGCGAACTTAGACCTCGCGATTATTACTCGCGTTTTTATTGATATACTCTGATTTCGACTTTTCTAACACTAGTGGTTCTGACAGAACAGTAGACCTCGCGAGCCCTTCCACGAAATAACCGATATTTTACCGTGTCCCTGGCTAAAAAGAGTTTTGAAACCAACATACCAATGCTGGAAAGAAAGTAAAAAGTTCTCATATTTTACCTATAAGCCCAAACATGTTCTTGTGGTTGGTCAATACCACTAAAAAAATACTGAAACCTGCCTTTTTTGCCTTAAATAATATAAATAATAATAAATATAGACGGACAAATCACACAGATTGAGTTAGCCCCAACGTAAGTTCAAGACTTTACGGGATGCTAATTTAACAATACTATATTTTATAACAAATACATAATAGATAAATATCCAAAACCCACGTCAATCTGAAAAAGATTATTTTCCATCTTGACCCGACCGGGGATCGAACCCATTAGGCCACGGAGGTCGTCAGTCGTCAGAAATGCATGGTACCTATTGGTTATATGTATGTATACCTATGTTATTTGCGCAACAAAATTGAAGTTCAAAAAAGAAAGTTCAATTTGAAATCGAATCTCTCTGATTAGTAGGTATGTAGGTAAGATATATATATTACTTTTTTTATAATAGGATTCTAATCATACAATGAAGTTTTTTGATATCAGATTTATTTCAAGTGTTCAAGATAATTCTACCATGCAAAGCAATTCACAATACAATACCATTAACCAAATAAATACACACAATTCAAAGCCAAGCAAGACAAAAAAAAGCCATATGATTTTTTAGAACCATTTAATTTTATTTAATAAATAAATCAAGTCACTCTTGTAAATGTATTAGCGATTTTGCTAGTATTAAAAGCTTTGCTGCGCCATCTATTGATTTTTTTGTGAACTATCGTATGAGAATTTATAACATATGGATTTATAGCGGTTTTATTGAATTTTACTATGTTGTTCAAACAAAAAAAATGCGTCTTAATAAGAATAACAAAAATGTCTAATGACATTTTTGAATTATTTTTAAATAGCTGAGATATGAGGTTTTTTTTATATATTTCGGCCATTTTTTAAAATTTCGAAAAACTGGCTCATACATACATAAACTTCCCAGTTTATATTGTTTCTATATCTCAAAAAACAGTTATTGTAGGTATCCTGCTTGAAAAAAGGTAAAAAGTTTTGGCGCTTGCCAGTGATCAAAGATGTAGCTTTACAGCTGGTAAAAGGTAGTTTGTAAGATTGGAATCCCTAAGTTTATGAAGAAAGGCTGTTTTTCTATCCCAGAATTGGACAGATATACTATCAATGAAATACCTATTAATAAAAACGTTGATTCTCAATTAAAACTTATATAAAGTTAATTTAATTGCCAAATAAGAGATTAATATTGTTTTGATAGAAGTTCTGTAACGTTTTAGATAGATGTACGTTAAGAAATACAGATTTTACATTATATTTGTTACCATTTTGTTCGACCTCTTATGTTTTAAAGAAAAAAAGCGACTTTTTAAATATTTTCATTAAATTTTTCACATAAAAACCTTCTTCTATATTGTAGCTAGCCTACCATTGCGACAAAATTGGCTCAACATAGCTTAAAATATGAATTTATCGAGGAATTAATCTGACAGCCTAAGTAACCCTCCTCGAAGGACAACATTGGCCCAAATAAAAAAAATAAAAAAAAGTGGTTATATACAATTTTATTTCTTTTTGGACATTAGAACTTGTTAAATAAACCTCTTAAGGTTGTTTAAAAATATTGTAACTCTTGAATGGTTATCACAGAGGAAATTATACTTTGATTAGCAAAACGAATGCATAAATTTGGACCAAGTAACCCGCAATTACGGTATATATTTCATAACATATAAACACAAATAAATTCTATTTATATGTATAAAAATAAATATACATACATATATTAAATTCTTCTGGTACTAACTGAGTGTCTTACATACAACGCACGACAAAACTACGGGCGTAGGAAGCCAAAATTTGGCATGAAGATTCCTTAGGCATAGGTTATGGGAGCACTATGAGAGAATTCCCGAAATTCCCAAGAGAACAAAGTCCCGAGCCGATGCTAGTCATGTATAAACTAAAAAACCGTGACTGACTCTCGAATAAACTCCATATATGTATAACCGAGTAGTTTGAATGGGATTGCTTATACTAGTAGTTCGCCGCGAACTTAGACCTCGCGATTATTACTCGCGTTTTTATTGATATACTCTGATTTCGACTTTTCTAACACTAGTGGTTCTGACAGAACAGTAGACCTCGCGAGCCCTTCCACGAAATAACCGATATTTTATAGTGTCCCTGGCTAAAAAGAGTTTTGAAACCAACATACCAATGCTGGAAAGAAAGTAAAAAGTTCTCATATTTTACCTATAAGCCCAAACATGTTCTTGTGGTTGGTCAATACCACTAAAAAAATACTGAAACCTGCCTTTTTTGCCTTAAATAATATAAATAATAATAAATATAGACGGACAAATCACACAGATTGAGTTAGCCCCAACGTAAGTTCAAGACTTTACGGGATGCTAATTTAACAATACTATATTTTATAACAAATACATAATAGATAAATATCCAAAACCCACGTCAATCTGAAAAAGATTATTTTCCATCTTGACCCGACCGGGGATCGAACCCATTAGGCCACGGAGGTCGTCAGTCGTCAGAAATGCATGGTACCTATTGGTTATATGTATGTATACCTATGTTATTTGCGCAACAAAATTGAAGTTCAAAAAAGAAAGTTCAATTTGAAATCGAATCTCTCTGATTAGTAGGTATGTAGGTAAGATATATATATTACTTTTTTTATAATAGGATTCTAATCATACAATGAAGTTTTTTGATATCAGATTTATTTCAAGTGTTCAAGATAATTCTACCATGCAAAGCAATTCACAATACAATACCATTAACCAAATAAATACACACAATTCAAAGCCAAGCAAGACAAAAAAAAGCCATATGATTTTTTAGAACCATTTAATTTTATTTAATAAATAAATCAAGTCACTCTTGTAAATGTATTAGCGATTTTGCTAGTATTAAAAGCTTTGCTGCGCCATCTATTGATTTTTTTGTGAACTATCGTATGAGAATTTATAACATATGGATTTATAGCGGTTTTATTGAATTTTACTATGTTGTTCAAACAAAAAAAATGCGTCTTAATAAGAATAACAAAAATGTCTAATGACATTTTTGAATTATTTTTAAATAGCTGAGATATGAGGTTTTTTTTATATATTTCGGCCATTTTTTAAAATTTCGAAAAACTGGCTCGACTGAAAAATTCTATAAAATTACCGAACCTGCTTACAAAATTTCATGAGAATCGGTTCAGAAATGCGACCTGTAGGCGATAACATCCGGACAGACAAAAGAATTTTCGGCTAGTGGAAACTGAGACGCTTCGCTCGCTGCGCTCGCTCGGTCGATAATTCAGTTCCCTAAATAAAATCTAGATGGCGTTATCCAAAGTTAGAACACGCTATGGTTTCGTTCGCTACATAATCGTGGACGTTTTTATCAATATTTCAAAAACTACTGAATCGATTTTGATGCCCAACGAACTTGAAAATTCTATTGATATTTCCTACATGCCTACCAAATTTCATTAAAATCGGACCATCGGTTCGGTAATTATCGCGGTACAAACATACATACATACATACATACATACAAACAATGTGTTTCGCCCCCAACTCGATTTAGAGACCTTCGCTCGCTTCGCTCGCTCGGTCAATTAGAGACCTTCGCTCGCTTCGCTCGCTCGGTCAACGAGTATGTATATGTAAATAACTTGGACCAGAAAAGATTGTAGTTCGTTAATATTATCGCGGACTCATATCAGTGTACTAAATCCAAGGTTAATTATAAAATTAATTGATGTCATTTTGGCAAGTGTGAGAATCAAGGTAAAGGCTAATCTGCCCATAACGACCTTTGAATAGCAAAATGACGTTGTTTAAGTAGTAGATAAACAACATATTTAGGCATATAAGCCGCTAACCTGCCATCTAGATGGCAGTAAGTAAATCACTGGTTAGTATCATAAAATATTAGCTCTTGCACTCAGCTTGACCCGCGTCAATTTCCTTTTTCACCCATTATACGACCTTAGGGATGGATTTTCCAAAAATTCCTTCTGCTCGCGATCTCTCTGCAAAATTTCAAGTTAAAAACTTGAAATTTTTCATTCAGCGGTTTCATTCAGTAGCGGAGTCCTATATATTTACCTACCTAATAGCAAGTACTGCAGTGGACGAAGTGAGCCGCAGTAGAAAAAGAAGATTAGCCAATACTATATAAACTATTAGATATTTTTTATGATAATGATTAACCAAAATAATAAATTATGATTTTATTATGGTTCTCTTTTCTTCAATGTATCTATACAATGTATAATACAGTAATGAGTAGTAGTCAAAAATGTGATCTACTACGTGACTACGTGTACGTACGTTAAGAATTGTGATATAAGTGCGGTAAGTTGAAAATTACAGCCGAGGCGATATTGCTAGCCCGAGCCGTAGGCGAGGGCTACAAGAAAGGCAGAGGCTGTAATTTTCAAAGCGCACGTATGTCATACGACGTTTTATAACATATTTGCGAGGAAATATTTAAATAAAACTCGAAAAATAACAATACCAAAGAAAAAGCGCGCGGTATAATTTTACTTGTTCACAAATTAGCGATGCGCGCGCATCAGCGCTTTTTTTTAAGGCAAATGCAAAAAAAAACAGCCAGTATTACTAATAAAGTAAATTAATATTTTTGTGTTTTGTTACAGATAAATGGTTGTAATTTATTGTCAAAATTTATTTAAAGAATAATTTTTTAAATATTTCATCTCCTAAAGTTAATTTTATTCATAAAATGTTGACCACTTTTCTGACATAAAAACTCTATGCTAAGATTTAAAAAAGTATCGTTCGTTTTTAGACGGAGCGTGCGTTTTACTTTACAATAACGCACAAGTGCGTAATGAGATACAATACAATATTGAAATTGGTGAAATAAATGACACTTTACGAGCAAGTATGTTATAAAATAAATTACTATATATCTTACCTACTTCAGTTATGTTGTGTTTTGGATAATCCCGGTAAAAACTGGCTCTCAGCGACGTGGGAGTATGGAAAGCCCATCGACAACTATTTAGACATGAACACAACATCGATAAGCCAGAAGTCAAGCCAAGAATACACAAGTATAAAGAGTTGAAATTTACCAAAATATTTCTCACTAATTGTTTGTTAATTCTATTCTTCTACGTAGTGCGGATGAATCCGCGCTAAACAGTTAGTTCTATCTCATAGGGGTTTTTCTCATAATTTATCAGTCGGCCTGTTCTTACTCCTGGGGACGGACGGACCATACCTGTGTGCAACTTTTACTAACATACCAAAATAATGATACTCTGTTACTCCAAAAAGTAAATGAGCAAGAGATAGAACAGATGTCTTTCTCTCGGCACTGTCACTTGTATATTCGTAGGCAGAAAGAGCAGTTCTGTAAATCAGACGTACTGTCAGAGATTTATGTGCAAATAAAGCGACCGCAATGTCGCGCGGGATTATTTCAATTTAACGCCAGCGCCGACGCGATAAATTCGTGTGTGCTGTAGATAACTACTAAATAGGATTGATTTTCTCGTTAGTGCTAATTAACAGACCGCGACCAAAAATCCCATTATTATTCCAATCAATGGCCGGCTTGTTTTCATATTGTTAGAAACGCATCCAGCCGTGTGGTCATTTCATCTCGTGCGCGACGTACAAAGAGAAAATTTCAAGTTGGGCTTAACCATATATCATAATGGATACTTAACACCGTGTAAACGACTTTGGCGGGCTATATCTCGCAAATGGTAAATCTGATAAAAAAGTGTTGTATGGAAATCCTACCTTATTTTCATAGTCCTTTTCAACGATACCCCACACACAAGGGGGTGCACTCAAAAAAATAGCTTACCCCCCTTTACATGTATAGGGGGGTACCCTTAAAAAGGGGTAATTTTAATTTTTTGTATTTTAAAAAATGAGATCTTTAAGTGAAGTATCCTCGAACCAAGTTACATGCAAATCAGTCCATAAACGTAGAAAATATTCTGAAGTGACAGACTAGGACGGACGGACTGAACGATCTTATAATCCTTGTCGGACTACGGAACCCTAATAAGACTGGAGTCTATTTAGGGAGCACTTTGTTTAAAGCTCTATTAAAAGAATAATTACATAGAGAAGTTGATCAATGAAAGGCCGTTGATGAAAAGTATAGATCTATTTGTATCATAGATATTATGTGACCTACACTATAGTGTTATTGTATCGCTGTTATAGATAAATTATACACATCTAAATAAGAGAAATAATAAATCTAGCCACAGAATTTTTATTTGGCCCCGTGATCAATCTTCTCTTTTTATAACTAAGCAGCAGAATAATGATTTAGCCTCTAATATACTAATTCGTATTTTTTACAACGCCCACTAAATATTTTAAAGTAAGCGTCAATTAAAGATCACCAATTATTTTTACTTGTCTTTCTAATTTATAAATTGCTACCTAATTTAATAACTCATCCACAGATTTTACAACTTATCACCATTTTATGTTTTACAGCTTCAAAACTAGATCCTCAAAATAATATAATTGAAACTTCAATTTTCAAAATCATTTTTTATATCTACATTTCATATATTATCTGTACATTAAGTATTTTTGACTAAAACTTTTTTCCAAAAAAAATGAACCGACTTCCATCATAAAACTTAAAATCATTAAATAACATTAAAGAAAAATGTATTAGCATGCTACCTACTGAATGAGGTGAAGTCGGTGCCAAGTGCAGGAGTAAGGGTGTTACGTAAGTTTAGCTAGGCATTTTATATACATGATCCTAATATAAATTTAAATTATTTAATATTCAATTTGGCACCGACTTCACCTCATTAATTCAGTAGGTAGCATGCTAATACATTTTTCTTTAATGTTATTTAATGATTTTAAGTTTTATGATGGAAGTCGGTTCATTTTTTTTGGAAAAAAGTTTTATTTTATCATTTTCAGTGCTTCTACACCTATTTTCTTTAATAAAAACTTTTCTTTCACTGGCTGAAAATAAAGAATTAAGAATTCGAAACTTTTTATGTTAGTTTGATTTGAAATGTCAGATCATGTCAAATTGTCTATTATTTTTGGCACATAAATAGACCGAGAGCCCGTGACGACCAAACCTTCCTTATTTTAGAAATGCTGAATGTTTCTCTGCATGGTATATACGGGTAAAAAATAGTAGCGACTAGGTATGAAGTTTAGATCTTAGTTGAGTATGCAGGTAACATAGATAGCAAGGATGATTTTTATAGGTATTAAAAGCACCCTGGGGCCTACCAAAGTAATATTAAATTAAGATTTTATAATAAAACAAATATAACTATAATTTAGTAAAGTTACAATGTCTAGCAGGGGTTTATATCTGCACCAATTGCCTGGTAATAGATGGCGTGATTTCTTATATTATTAGGAATAAAATCTTTAAAAAACTGTACTTTGAGGAAATTGAGTTACCAATTTAAATATTATTGCTACAAATAATATGCCTAAGTAATCATGAACCAACTTTTTATAGTTGCTAATCGCTATTTCTATGTTGGGAACATACACAGAAAATTTTGAGTTTTAATAAAATAAGGAAGGGCATGCTGTCGCGGGCTTTTGCTCTATAATGCAATGTTGGTATTTTTATATTTTGTTAGGTATCTTTAAAATTACTGAACAGATTCTGACGTGGTTAAAATGGGACCAACTTGGGAATACACCATTACGAATAAAAAAACAATTTTGGAAATCAGTCCACAGTAGGCGGAGATATCGGCGAACATACATAAAAAAAAAACATACATACATCGAAACATATAACCTCCTCCTTTTTTGGGAAGTCGGTTGAAAATGGATAGAGAACAATAGAAAGCAAAAAAAAATTTGGAATTTCTTGTCTTTCTGTCTATCTGTATGTATGTACGCGTTTCACGCAAAAACTACTGGACGGATTTGAATGAAACTTTGTTTGTTGTATAGCTATTAAGTCTGGGCAACATATAGGCTATAATTGATTTTAAAAACTGGAACACCTGATGAAGAACCATAACTGAACAGCTAAACTATAAGAAATATGGAAATGGTGCCTTAACAAAAGTCGTTCAACCTGATGAGCATTTTGTGCTGACGTATAAAAATTGAAGATCTGGAATATCTGATGAATAACTCCAAGAAACCAGCTACACTATTACGTATATGAAAATGGCGCCTTAGCAAAACTTGATTTAACTGATGAGCATTTTCTGTAGACGTATAAAAATCGAAGATCCGAAACATCTGAAACAGTTTGGAACATAAAAAGACTTTTCATCTAAGCGAAACTCACGCGGGCGAAGCCGCGGGCAACAGCTAGTAGATCATAATTCTTTTATCATGAAAATGGCCACCGCACGATTTGGTGCGACTGCGCCAAATGACAGCGACCGGCCATTTACACCAATCAGAGAGGATTGAAAGAGGGCCACTTTTTTTTTAACTTTAATACAAAAAAGTAAAAGGCGGACTTAAAGCCTAGGGCTTTTTCTATAAGTCAACCAACTGGGTGATAAAGAATCAGTAACGTGTAGCACCATTCGATTCATGTATATGAGTTATGAAATTAGAAGCCAAAAGAATTACTATTTGTTGCCTTATATCAATATTTTTGAAGTTTATTGCTTGAATGCATATAAAAAATTTAGATGCTAAAAAATAATCGCCGTGCTGAGTTATATTTAGAGTGGCTTACTATAAGATAAATAGTGGCTAAGATAGTTTTATTCAGATGCGCGTCGATTGTGGCTGACTTAGTAATTTAGAAAGCAATTTATTTATTTAGAGGTTGTTAATGCTAATTAAAAGAAGTCAGTTTAATTAGTACCCTCTAAATAATGTCTCATGCCACACTTGAATGATACGTAGACTTCCCAAATAGTAAAAAAAATTTTTTTTTTTTTGAGTGGACAAAATTATCGGTCCTATAAAAGCTAAAAGTTGTATGAGTAATCTAATAAAGGCCAGTCTGACAAATACAAATAATTAAATCCGACGCACCAGTGCTCCATTTCACTATGTAGAAATTGGTTTAATTAAAATCCCAGCTAATGACATCCACGCATGGAAGTAATAAGTACTTACGATGCATCCACGTGAATATGTTTACGGCCCCCTTCAGAGCCAATTAAAGGATTATGCCATGCTATGTCAATAACTAGCTTTTGCCCGCCACTTTGTCCTCGTGAAATTAATTATAGTCAATGCCTAAAGGGACTAAGCGGCATATCAAGATAAAATCTGAGCCTGATTTTAAATTACCATTCGCAATACAACCGTGAAAATCGTATAAAATTTCTTGTAGGTGTTTTTTGTAAGCGCGAACAAACGTAAAGATAAAAAATGGCTTCACAGACATACATCAGTTGCAGTTTATTGTATGTAGAGATAAACAGATATGGGACATGGGGACTAATGGATAAACATCCAGAATAATAGTTTCAGCATTATGGCATCATTCGGACTGAATCAGACTTTTGGAAATATCCCCTTTTGGCCCGACTACAGATTAAATTTAACAAGATAGCGTACAATGTATAGACACGAACGTAACACTTTTTTTCAATTACAGTTAATCAATTACAATTAATTCTGTGCGGTGGGTCTCACCCACAGACATATAAGTCTGTGGTCTCACCGTTATTCTTTTTTAGATGACGACCGAATCGGAGGGTAGGAAAGCTTGCTAGACATATTCTTTTGTATACCTATATTTTTTTTTTTTTTTTATAAATAAATATATACGAACAAATCACACAGATTGAGTTAGCCCCAAAGTAAGTTCCGAGACTTGTGTTATGGGATACTAACTTAACGATACTATATTTTATAACAAATACATATATAGATAAACATCCAAGACCCGGGTCAATCTGAAAAAGATCATTTTCCATCTTGACCCGACCGGGGATCGAACCCGGGACCTCCGGTGTGGCAGTCCGGCGTGATGACCGTTGGGCCACGGAGGTCGTCAAATATATAGGTATACATCCGCATTAATGATATGTATTGTATATCCTATTCGTACCAAATTTCATGTTTCAGTACCAGCATAATAGCATAATCCGATTTAAATAGGTACTGATCACTCAAATTTCTGTGTTACTGATATGTAATAGTCTCAGAGCTAAGACACGGTCTGGCATACCGTTAACATTATTTACTTCGGAACCCTAAAAGAGGCAAACGTCAAAAATACTTCATTAAAACTTGGCCTTCACATCACAGGCACTTTTCACGTCAAAAACTATTACATAAATATATTGTATAATAAATCTCAAAGCTACAAACTACTTAACAAGCATTTCGGAACGACCACTGCTGAGAAGAAAATATTCATCATGAAAACAGCCTTGGTCGCCTCATGCAAAAGGGGCTTGTTATATAGGCTGTTTCGACATGTGTTCTGTTGTCGTAAAGTTTAATGTGATTGCGGAAGCCTTAGCAGACATATTGAACCATAAAATGCGTATAATTTTTATAGACAATCGAAGATTAGCTATGTATAAATAATTGCCGAATTTATCATTCAATATTTGCAAGATAAAACATTAATCATTTTCCACGAGTCCTTAAACTTTACTGAAATAAATTAAAAACATTTTTGCTTTCGAAACGCAATTTTATTTAACCTTCCTATGTAACCCTTTTTATTCACAATTAAAGAAAATTACTAAAAATATAGAAAATTACTAATAAATAGCACAACCAACCCAATCCAGTTGAATCTCGTACCACACAACATAATTTATTACTTCAAATAAATAATAAATAAGCACATCATTCACATATACATTATGTGGAAAGAGGTAAAGATTCAGTCTTGTAGAGTTATAATATTATATCTTGAGCTTTGTTTACAAATCACAATTAGCATCAATCTTAAGTATAGATTTAGCTGATAAATTAATTGTTATTTAAATAACATTTTATCCCAGAGAGAACTATCAATTTTCAGGCATAGTATATTTGACTAATCTTTCAGACTCCCTCCACAGCCTTCTTGCCGCGTCTTCGTCTTGAGATATTTTAGATGGTTTCTTTTGTCGACAATCGCTGAAATATTTTCCGCTCACTTCACTCACATCCGGCGACACCGCCAAATATATGCACGTTTGCGACGCCTCCCAGGGAGATTGGAACATGAAGCTTATACTCTTTTCAACCAACCAACGGATGTAAGAATTAGGAATATTTCTAAATATATTTGTGGCTGACACACCCGGATGCACCGCGTTCACCGTGACACCGGTGCCTTGTAACCGCTTACTCAATTCAAAAGTCATTAAATTCATAAATAGTTTACTGTTTGCATATACAAGCTGATCACTCCAATATTTCTCCATGTTTAAGTTATCGAAATCAAGTACACCGTAACGATGTATAAGAGAGGACAGGTTGATGATTCGACTGGGAGCAGATTTTTTAACAGAGGAACCAATAGACAAGTTAGCAGGAAACTGGCATAGTAATTCACTTGCATTCCTATTTGCAGACCATCTTCGCTGATGTAATTCCCAAGACCTCCAGACGCTGCATTGTTAATAAGAACATCGATTCTTTTCTCAGTTTTAGTTATATTTTCACAGAAGTCACGAACCGAACGAAGCGATCCTAAGTCCAATTGTCGGCAATGGATATCAGTGTTCCCCGTTTCCTTGACGATAAGATCCATAGCCTTGGCCGCAAGGTGCATGTTTCTGCAGGCTAATATCACCCTCGCTCCACGAAATGCCATATCCTTTGCCACTTCAAAGCCCAAGCCGCTGTTGGCTCCTGTCACTATAACCACTTTCCCGACCATGTGAGCACTTGACTTGCATATTGCATGAGTTAGTTTTTGATAAATCTTCGTTGACACAACTAATAACACTATAATTGAAATGATTGTCATTAAAATCATGGTTAGTATTGACTAGAGTTATATCACTTGCTTCAATAAGTCGCTCGCGTCCGTTTCGCTGTGATTATTTTTTAAAATATTTTATATTATATCGCAAAGAGGTCGAGAGATAACGTCTCACGCAGTCACTATACATAATCACACATGTGGAACTAGATAAACTCACACCGCGATTGTGATTGTGTTTACGCTTTTAGAACGTGTCCCTGAAGAACCGCTCGGTCAACTCTTCTAAAAATATATAAACGTTATGTCGGCTTACTTATATAATGAGAATTAACTTTTCTGTTTTAAACCAATTGATAAAAAAATCCATCGTATTTAGTATTCGACACTCGAAAGATTTGCAAATGGAGCAATTTTAATTATATGTCTATCCTTCAGCAGTTCCAAATTAAAAATTTTCTCTTATCGTTTTTATTTTTCACTTGCTCAACTGTAAAAATGATTATTTTTTAGATTACGTGTTGAATTATCTAAGTGATAGTGAAAACTGTGTTAAAACCGTTGCATGGTTTAGGTGTACTTAGTGTAAGTATATACCTACTTCTTCTCTCTCTTCTCTCAGCCGAAAGACGTCCACTGCTGGACAAAGGCCTCTCCCAAGGATTTCCACAACGACCGGTCCTGCGCTGCCCGCATCCATGCGCATCCCGATACCTACTTACGTAGACAAAATATAAAATGCAATATTATGTTAACAATAGATAATTTTGAACGCAGCATTTTGCTAATGTCTCGATAGAAAGTCGTTCAAGAAAATCAACATCGTTTTTGTATTTAATACTGAGTAAGTATCTAATCGGATAATGAAAATCGTTTGCGACCAGATAATGTTTTATTATAAGCAATCGGCGCCAATATACGAAGGTTACTGTTGTTCCAACTGCGTTAGAGGCTCGTAACTTGGCCCACTAAGCATAATGGCTTCCCATTCCATTAGAGAAATGCCTGTCACTGGTAATTTGACATTGGATATACCCAGCGAAACGTAACGGGTATGATTACTTGATCAGACAACGCTTGCCCATACGTACGAGTAAGTACAGTCACGAACATTATCATGTAAACATTTCGGTCCTTAAGACAATTAGATAAGGTCTAAAATTGAATAAATAATAATGATCGTGACTGTACATCTACGAATTATTAATTTTGATCCTGAACCCTCAATTTTCAAACTCAACCCCGTTTCATGAATCTGCATAATAATTGCCCCAAATTTTAGAAATGGTTTCATGTTAAAATATTCGTTTTTATTCAGAAAGTCTTCGTCCTAGATTATTTTTTGTCAAATAAAGTTGCACTCTTTTTGTTCTTAAATATTGTATTTTACATATTCAATTGATTAAGTATTAGTCTAAATTTAATCATAAATATAAATAAGTAAATACCCTATTAAATAAAAAAACAAATATAGTCATTTATTTTAAAATAAGCTCAATCTATGATTTAGATGAATATTTTAGTTATAACACTCATTAGTGTTTTTTTCTCATTAATTAATTTTATATAAATATGAGAAATTTAATAATTATTTCAGAAACACTAAAATCGTATTGTATTTATGTTTCTCTTTTTTACTCTATTAGGAATGATTTGTCAAAAATATTGCATGCCTGAAAGGGTAAAACTCTTGAACTTTTATATTTGTATGGACCATCTACTCGTATACCTTTAACTACTCAGTTATTGCAATAAAAATGTTTGAGTTTGAGACATAATTATTAGGCAATTAGATAAATTTTGGTTCATAGTTGGAAAATTCATTGAAAGATTTCGAAATAGTTTTTTATACTGATTTTTTTTTTGCTGTCAGAAAATCTCTCATTACGAAGTTTGCCAGAAAAATCTAGACTTCGTTGAGTTCAACGGAACTTGTGATGTTTGTTATTGGTTTTCACGATCCGATCTTCACTCACACTTCACACTAATATTATCTCTCTCTCTCAGCCGAAAGACGTCCACTGCTGGACAAAGGCCTCCCCCAAGGATTTCCATAACGACCGGTCCTGCGCTGCTCGCGTCCATGCGCATCCCGCGACCTTCACCAGGTCGTCGGTCCACCGAGTGGGAGGCCTGCCAACACTACGTTTTCCGGTTCGTGGTCGCCACTCGAGAACTTTTCTGCCCCAAAGGCTATCTGTTCTACGAGCTATGTGCCCCGCCCACTGCCACTTAAGTTTCTGGGTTCAACGGGCTATGTCGGTTACTTTAGTTCTCCTACGGATCTCCTCATTTCCTCACACTAATATTATAAAGAGGAAATATTTATAAGTTTATAAGTTTGTGAGTTTGTTTGTAGAGGGTAATCATCGGAACTACTGAACCGATTTAAAAAATTCTTTCACCAATAGAAAGCTACATTGTACCTAGGTAACATAGGCTACAATTTATGTATGTACCTTTCGAGTGAAACAGGGGCGGGGCGATACTTAGCTATAAAATTAGATAGGTACCTAGTAAATAAAAAAAAAAATTCAAAAGTCTTTTATATACCTACCTACCAACTCGAGAATATAACGTATTTCTAATAATCTACTTCCACTTGTTCAGTTATATGGTGTGAGTAATTTATCGCATCACGTGACATCAAACGATCTCATTTTTGTCGAAACACCGTAAACCTCATTTTTTTAATAATTTAATACAGCTATTTTTATCAAAATAAAAGATCAATCAGGAATAATAATAACTTTATGGGATAAATCATTAAATTCATCCATGAAGAATAATAACTTTTGGGAATATATACTTACCTAAATAAAACAGACAATGAATTAATTTAAAAAAAAATGAGTTCGATACAATTGTCACTGACTCAATAGGAATAAAGTGTTCCATGACACAAGATGCATAACTTTAGAAAACCATTCAAGAGGCATACGTTCAGCAGTGGACGCAAATATGCTGAGAAGAAGAAGAAGATGCATAACTTTAGTAATAGGCGGGGCATTTAAATTTTTTTTACCGACAAATTCCTACAACCATGATTCTTATACTTAACATTATTTTGATGTTTTTAGACATCCTTATATAAAAAAAAAAAGAATTTTGATGATCCGATATGAAATGGGAGGGGTAAATAAACTGTACTGAATTACTCGTAAACAAAAAAGTCTACAATAGAGATTACTGTTCACAATTAATTAATAAGACTTCATTTACCTGTAAATAAAAGTTGGCCGGTTTATAATAAGGCTTTCTAGTCATAAAATGTATTTTTAACGTTATAAATGTCAATATGGTGGTGGCCGAGTGGTAGGGCGCCCGCCTGTGGATACAAAATCCCAGGTTCGAATCCTGCCCGGGCTACATGAGTTTGTATACCAATCTGACTCATGTTAATTTTCATCGACCACCACTTGCTTCCGGTGAAGGAAAACATCGTGAGGAAACCTGCACTCTGGTTGATGATTATCAGCTAGTGTGTGAAATGGAGAAGGCAATGGCAAACCACTCCATTAAAATTGCCATGAGAGTCGTTGTGTGTGTTTCATTCCATATAATGACCACGACCCTCAGTCATGAGGAAATACGACTAAAGAGAGAAATGTCAATATGGTTTTTATTTAATTACAGGAAATCGGGTTCATAAACATGAGTCACTTTTTAAAATTAAGATTGAATAATTAACATTACGTACGAATATACATTTTTCTCGGCTGTAGAATAAAAAAAAAAAAAGTTGGTTGTAGTCACCCCTATAAAAATTGAGGATATGGTTCATTACAACAGTATACGAATAATATATAAAAGTCACCATTGCTGGATTTTTTGTTTTTGTACAGGATGTTTTTAAAGTATAAAAATTACAATTCATTAAAAAATCCATTTTGGATTGTTATTTATTGATGATTTTTTAAATTAAGCTTTTATTATTCGTAAGGAAACATGTAACAAAAAATCACCTTGGTGAGAATTTTTGTTTGAGAGTTATAACAATATGAGTCTTATAATGGCGTTTAAAAAAACGGCGGTGGTGATTTTTGGTGACTACTTAAATTTGCAGTTGTAATATCATAATCTATGTAATTTATAAAAATCACCATCGTAGGATTTAATGTGACCACCTCCATACAACTGAAAATTCACAGCCCCGACTATAAGGAAAAGTCGGTGAACGCTTAACTTCATACTACTTAGTAGGTATATTTCTTGTATTTTAGGCCAACGATCTCATTAATATTTTAATGAGCTTTGGAAACACTTTTTGAAAATAATCTTCACGGACGGTGCTACAGGATACTAATTAAATTTTCCCGGCAATAATGCTTACTTCAATAGGCTGTAAAACTCCTTTAAAAACGTCGGATTGTTAGGTGAAGTACCTATACAAGTGTATAATAATAATTAATTAAGCTGAACCTTCCTAATTAGCGGGCAGACAAAATCGAGTTGTAAAGGACCGGTACCTAAATGACGAGGGCTTTCTTCCATGAAGACTTTTTTGTTGAACTTCTGAGCCAGTAAGCTTACACCAATAGGTAAACACTTTCATTTCAATATAGGTAGATACTATTTTATTTATTTAAAGGGATTTTAGACTCCGGATTAGAACGCAATGTGTACAAGTAAATATGTTGAAACTTACATAGGTACTAAGTACATAGTTATCACTACATACTTTGAGAGATTTTTTTTTTAATTTTTGAAATACATTAAAATTACACTATAAAGTAAAAGTACGTAAAAGTAAGTACTATAAAACTATATACCAAATTGTTTTTCACATCTCATGATAGTTCTCATGCGCCTGTCATTTTAAACGAAGCAAATGTGCTCGTCTGCTGTATATACTACATACACTCCGACAGGACGTACGGACGTACCTAGCTCTATGCTACATACCTATTGGTTTATTAATAACTAGCTGTCGCCCGCGGCTTCGCCCGCGTAAGTTTCACTTAGATGAAAAATCTCTCTTGGAGCTTTTCATCAGATGTTCCAGATCTTCAATTTTTATACGTCAGCAGAAAATGCTCATCAGGTTGAACGATTTTTGCTAAGGCGCCATTTCCATATATGTTATAGTGTAGTTGGTCTCTTGGAGCTTTTCATCAGATGTTCCAGATCTTCAATTTTTATACGTCGGCAGAAAATGCTCATCAGGTTGAACGATTTTTGTTAAGGCACCATTTCCATATTACTTATAGTTTAGCTGTTCCGTTATGGTTCTTCATCAGGTGTTCCAGTTTTCAAAATGAATTATAGCCTATATGTTGCCCAGGCTTAATAGCTATACAACAAAAAAAGTTTCAGTCAAATCCGTCCAGTAGTTTTTGCGTGAAACGCGTACATACATACAGACAGACAGACAGACAGACAGACAGACAGACAGACAGACAGACAGACAGACAGACAAGAAATTCCAAAAAATGTTTTTTGCTTTCTATTGTTCTTTTTAGGTCTCCCTCTATCCATTTCAGTCAAAAATATTAAATGTACAGACAAAATATTTTTACTGTTTTATTATATGTATAGATGTATAGATATAGATAGATAATAACATACAGCAAGGCAAATGAATAACACGTTTGTCCTCTGTTTGATGTTGGTTGGGGGATCTAAATTCGATAGACCAGTTATTATCAAATCTTAAAAGAGCACATAGTGCTTACTTTGTGCTTTATTTTTTTTATTTTATACTTAAGATTTGGTATCTGTTGTTGAAGTTTGTATCGGTTTGTGGTCATCAAACTCATACATAACTGATAAATTACTATTCAATCAAATATACGTAAATTCAGTACAGTTATGATAATGTGTTTAATTATCCAATTTAGTGCATGTTTATTTTTGTGACAACAGTGAATTATATATTTCAGTTCCTTCACATCTCTTTCAATTTGGATTGAACTACAACTAAAAGTTAAAACAATGTCGTCTGTTTTTTCTAATTGGTAGTTTTGTTTGTTTTATTAATTAACTTATTTATGCCACGGGGAATTTCGAGATTCTTTATTATAGCCTTCCTCATGAATGTAGCTATAATAAACAGAAAGATTTTTCAATTTGGACCAGTTGTTCCAAAGTTTAGAGCGTTTAAACAAACCTATACAAACTCGTCAGCTTTATAATCCTATTATCTATTCAGATTTAGCACGATAATTTGTAAATACCATTTATTTAAAGTATCAGTTGCCTTCATAAATACTCGCACATATTGTCTAGTTACAGTATTTTGTTTTGAACATAGGTATCAGATAATATTTCTTCTACAGCGTTGATATCACCGCCGTAATCACAATGCAGGTGTACAACTTAACACTTAATCAGTCCACTCGCCAATTGGGACAAAATGGTTCTATATTTAATAATTACTCTTATTATTATATTAGCTTTAATAATTTTACTCTACAATAAATTAACTTATGGTCTATGCAAGTGTAGTATACACTTAGTAGGAAAAGTAGTGATTGTGACAGGAGCTAACACTGGTATAGGATTTGAAACTGCGAAGGATTTGGCGGAGCGCGGCGCACGAGTGATCCTGGCGTGCCGGAGTGAGCAGCGCGGGACCACTGCTAGAGACAAGATTATTGCTATGACGGGTAACAAGGATGTGCACTTCAAGAAACTAGATCTAACATCATTAAAATCAGTGAGGGAATTTGCTGCTAACATTTTTGAAACAGAAACGCATCTTCACATCCTTATCAACAATGCTGCTATGATAACGAGCAATACAAAAAACTTAAAAACTGAGGACGGGATATTGCAAGGAATGCAAGCCAATCATTTCGGACCTTTTCTTCTCACGTGCTTATTACTTCCGCTATTAAAATCATCAGTTCCTAGCAGAATCATCAATGTATCATCAGTGGCACACTTTTACGGGAAAATAGACACAGACAATTTGAATATGGAAAAAGAATCAGGAAAAATCGTTAGTGATTTTCAAGTTTATTCAGATTCAAAATTATGTAATGTACTCATGACGATAGAATTATCTCGCAAACTAAAAGGAACTGGTGTTACAGCTAATACTTTGCACCCGGGAGCGATAAATACTGATATTTGGAAAAACATACCCTTTTCCAAGTATTTTTCAATTATTGTAAAGCCATTCTTAAAAACTCCATGGGAAGGTGCACAAACGACAATCTATTTGGCAGTTTCTCCTGATGTTGAAGATATCAGCGGCAAGTATTTTGCTGACTGCCGTCAAAAACCTGCATCGGAATCAGCTCATAACGCTAATCTGTGTCGAAAACTATGGTTAGCATCAGAAAAAATGGTAAAACTAAAGTAAAATTGTAGCTTATCCGTTTTTATTGGAGTTTTTTTTTAAATTAAACATCACATAAGTATTAAAAAAAAACTGTTTTATAAAATCCAAATCTACAAAGCAATAAAGGGTATGATAAATATATTCGTGGTAGTAATTTTTTGTTACCTACTCTTTTGCCTCTATCTGATATAATCTTTTCTACAGCAGTGATATCACCGCTGTAATCACAACGAATGTTTACGGACTCTACACCATAATCAGTCCTTCAAGTCGTTGCGGCACAATGGTTCTATTTTCAATAATAATCCTGAATATTGTATTAGCTTTAATAATTTTGCTCTACAATAAATTAACTTGTGGTCTATGCAAGTGTAGTAAACACTTAATAGGAAAAGTGGTGATAGTGACTGGAGCAAATACGGGTATAGGATATGAAACTGCAAAGGATTTAGCGGAGCGCGGCGCACGAGTAATCCTGGCGTGCCGGAGTGAGCAGCGCGGGACCGCTGCCAGAGACGAGATTATTGCTAAAACGGGAAACAAAGATGTGCACTTCAAGAAAATTGATCTAACTTCATTGAAATCAGTGAGGGAATTTGCTGCTGAAATTCTTGGAACAGAAAAACGTCTCAACATTCTTATCAACAACGCTGCAATGGGAAGCGCGAAAAATGTAAAAACTGAGGACGGGTTGTTGCAAGGAATGCAAGCCAATCATTTTGGACCCTTTCTTCTCACGTATTTATTACTGCCATTGTTGAAATCTTCAGCTCCCAGCCGAATCATAAATGTATCATCAGTAGCACACTTGAAAAAAAAGAAAATAGACCTGGACAATTTGAATATGGAAAAAGAAACAGAAAAAACTTTTAGTGACTTTCAAGTTTATGCTGTTTCAAAATTGTGTAATGTTCTAATGTCTGTCGAACTAGCTCGCCAACTGAACGGAACTGGTGTCACTGCTAATTCTTTGCACCCAGGAGCGGTAGACACAGATATTTGGAAAAACATACCCATTGTCAAGTATTTTACATTTCTGATAAAACCATTTTTAAAAACTCCTTGGGAAGGCGCGCAAACTACAATTTATTTGGCAGTTTCTCCCGATGTTGAAGATGTTAGTGGCAAGTATTTTGCAGACTGCCGTCAAAAACCTGCATCCGAATTAGCCGGTGATTCTGATCTGTGCCAAAAACTATGGTCAGCATCAGAAAAAATAGTTAAATTAAAGCGTAATTAAGGTAACAATGTAGTTTTTTTCTAGCGGACTGAGCTTACAATTGACTAAACTTACATTTTTTTACATTTGTTGCTTCGTCAGTGAAAGGGATACGATCAGTCGTTTGACAATCACAACTTCTTACATCTATCTTACACTAATTTTAAATTTTATTGTTAGGCCACCTTTCTATACAACTTATCGAATAACATCCGAAATAAACTTGTTTAACACCCGGGATATTTTTCCTAAGGGGAATATAACAAATATACAGTATATGCTAATTGTTCTACTGTAACTAGTTACCAAACAGTGAATAAAATATATTTTATTTATTTTATTTGTTTAAGGATGAACATTTGTACCTATATAACAATATAAACCAACTGACCGGGGCGGACCGTACCTATGCGTGGTTGTCTACTATACCGAAACGTAAAAGCTATAAAACTAAAATAATATATTATCCTACAACGGGCAAAAGCCTTTATTTACAAAAATCAAAATAATAAACTTTGCTAGTTACGTTTCCATGCGAATATATTCATCCGATGCGCCATCTAGTAACAACTGTGTTCAAGCATACGTTTTATTTCACAGCAGCACTGTGTATAATGTCTTTAAACAAAGTTTTTGATTACAGCAATCACCAATCCAGCATGAATACAGCAATCAATGATGATCACGCAGTTTTCGTATCAGTGTAGATTAGATATTTGTTGTACTTACTAAAACTTCAAATCTGTTATTACGTAGGTCGTAGGTGCGTGTTATTACAGCTACAGCCGTTTCGCTGTAATACTCATAACTTGTCAGTTACATCGTGCAATTTAATCAGTCCATCCAAGCACTGTTGTAAAATGGTTCTGTTTTCAATAATTGTTTTGATTATTGTAATAGCTTTAATAATTTTACTTTACAACAGATTAACTTGTGGTTTATGTAAAAATAGTAGACACTTAGTTGGAAAAGTGGTGATAGTGACGGGAGCAAACACGGGCATAGGATATGAAACAGCGAAGGATTTAGCTGAGCGCGGCGCACGAGTGATCCTGGCGTGCCGGAGTGAGCAGCGCGGGACCGCTGCTAGAGACAAGATGATAGCACAGACCGGTAACCGTGACGTGCACTTTAAGCATCTTGATCTAGCGTCATTTAAATCAGTGAGAAAATTCGCCGCTGACATTCTTGAAACAGAAAAACGTCTTGATATTCTAATTAATAATGCTGCCATTTACGGATCAGAAAATGTAAAGACAGAAGACGGATTATTATTAGGAATGCAAGCTAATCATTTTGGACCATTTCTTCTTACATGCATATTACTACCGTTGCTAAAATCATCAGCTCCCAGCCGGATTATAAATGTGTCGTCGCTAGCACATGAATACTTTAATAACCTGGATATGGATAATTTGAATATGGAAAAAGAAACAGAGAAATCTTTCAGTATTAATCAAGTGTATAGTTTATCAAAACTGTGCAATGTACTGACGTCATTAGAACTAGCTCAGCAACTAAAAGGTTCAGGAGTTACGGCTAATTCTTTACACCCTGGCGCAGTTTACACTGATATCTGGGGAGCAATACCCATCGTCAAGTATTTCACATTAATTCTAAAACCCTTCCTTAAAACTTCTTGGGAAGGAGCGCAAACTACAATCTATTTGGCCGTTTCTCCTGAAGTTGAAAGTATCAGCGGCTGCTATTTTGTTGATTGTCGTCAAAAACCTGCATCCAGATTGGGCAGAGATACTGATCTGTCCCGCAAACTTTGGACAGTATCAGAAAAACTCGTCAAATTGAAACATTAAGGAAATTTACTTTTACGGAGACGGAGAACGTGTTTTACTAATATGAAAGCAAAGTAGGTGAATTATATCTTAGTTAATAAACAGTGAACATGAACATTATTGATTTTATGTTTTTCATCTTATAGTACTTTTCTTGTATAAACACAGATACAGAATCACGTCTTTATCCCTTATGGGGAGACAGAGCCGAGAGTCGTAAGACTCGAAGGCCAAACTTAGCTGAATAGTGGGCTTATTGTTTTTTGTTTTATTAAAATTTTTGAACTTACAAATAGGTATTAAAATTCAGTAAATTAACAAAATAATATATTTTTTTTAATTAATTTCACAATTTTCGCAATTCTGTCGCTGAGGAGTCGAGGTTGATCTTTTTCATTTAACATCGCACAATAGTACATTGTGATATAAGTGCGGTAAGTTGAAAATTACAGCCGAGGTGATATTGGTAGCCCGAGCCGTAGGCGAGGGCTACAAGAAAGGCAGAGGCTGTAATTGTCAAAGCGCACGTATGTCATACGACGTTTTATAACATATTTGCGAGGAAATATTTAAATAAAACTCGGAAAATGACAATAGTAAAGAAATAGCGCGCGGTATAATTTTACTTGTTCACAAATTACCGATGCGCGCGCATCAGCGCTTTTTTTTAAAGGCAAATGCACAAAAACAGCCAGTATTACTAATAAAGTAAATTAATATTTTTGTGTTTTGTTACAGATATTTTTTTGTGTTTTGTTACATGTAATTTATTGTCAAAATTAATTTAAAGAATTAAATTTTTATTTATTTTATCTCCTAAAGTTAATTTTATTCATAAAATATTGACCACTTTTCTGAAATAATAACTCTTTGCTAAGATTTAAAAAAGTATCGTTCGTTTTAAGACGGAGCGTGCGTTTTACTTTACAATAACGCACAAGTGCGTAATGAGATACAATACAATATTGAAATTGGTGAAATAAGTGACACTTTACGAGCAACTATGTTATAAATAGATTTATAAACGTCGCAATTATATCTATCTATGCACCGAGTTATATTCGAGCTCATGGATATTAACAAAGTCAGCCTCAGCTTGAGGTACCTACAAAACCGTACGATTTGCGTCCTCAGGAACCAACGGCCGAATATATGACCTTTTATACGATATCAATAAATCTCCCCCTTCAATTATTCTCTGAATTATATTGTCCAACTACATAAATCGGTCAAATGGCCATGAATTAATATATTGACTAATTCCAAACTATCACCGATGGCAGACCAAGTCACATTATCAGCGAAGGTAATGTTACCCACAACTGAAATCTTGTCCAAGGGGTTGGCAAATGTAACCTCACTTAACTTAGTCTGGAAATTCAACAGCATTTATATGAGTTAGGTACTATAATTCTGACGTAAGAGGTACAGAGCACTAATATTGTGATCCTACTGTTACTTACAAGTTGCATATGTAACAGTAGGTTAAGTATATCCGAATAAAATCGTTACACTCAGACCTTCTGCAGAACTGCGCCAGTCCCTCATTTCCGTAACCGCCAAATCCCCACGACGACGACAGCAATCAATATCCTCCTCACAGATCCTCCTTTTGTTTCACCGGTACAAGAATAGTCGCGGTCTTGTCTCCATACTAAGTAGATAGCAGCTATTTAATCTTTACAGAGCGGTGGCATCACAGTATACCATCCGAGTGTCAAGTCTCCGTGATGACAATAACGGGATAAGAATTAAGATAAATCTATGTTTCTTAAGAAAACATAGGTCTTTTTAATTAGCAATTCCCAACTCCACTTAAAAAATTAATATAATCCTAATATCCAATGTAGGCAATTGGACTATTGCAATTTGGATCAACTGCGAATTGGACTTCTTTTTCATATTTGGACCAATTGTACCTAAAGGGTACTACTTAATGCTAATTTTGTGATTCCTTGAACAAAAGGTCGCTGTGACCGTCTGTGAGTAATAGATTTGACAGCCAATGTGATTTTTTTCAAAAAAATTACTGTAGAACGTAAACAACTTTTTTACCTACTTTGGCCCAGCAACACATTCTATTGTGAACCAGAGATACGCAAACGCTTCTTAAACAGTAGCAACACGGACTCCGCGCGCGAAAGTCCTTGTTGCTCAAAGACGGAGTAATATGAAATTAAGGTGTTTCGGGTAACACAATGAACCGTATTTTTTATCGGGATTAAAAGTTTCAAAAAGTTACCTTTAAAGGAATATTATGATTTATCATATCACTGAACAAAAATAAACACAAATATTTATAAAAAATAAAGTGGTTTACATCGGAGGTGTCTGGTGCAACTTGGTAAGGTCCTTTTCTGACATTATGGTAACAAATATGAGAGAAATATCGTCCCTCCACAAGAATATTTTGCAGTGTTTAACCTACAGGTAAACAAACACTTGTTTATTTTTTCATTTTCTTGGCCTTTGCTAATAGGGCTTTTTATGCAACGTCAGATGATCATTGTGATCATTGGGCCGCTAGTTCACAGTCAAAATGAGGTATAGTCAGTGGAATTCTTTAGCCTTGGCCCTAGCCACTGCAGTAAAATCTTCTTTAATGTATCGGCTATACTCAAACAAACAAAATGTTTTGGGTTTATTAACATTATTGGATCCTCGGGATGGAATCCATATAACGAAGCTAATCGACTACTTTTTACTATGGTTAAATCGCACAAACGATATTGAATAGATTTTTATTTTACGTCGGCTTAACCCATATTTCTGAGACGAGCACATTGTTCTTTATCTCTAATATCCTCTTCATTTTTGTCCAATTTACCATGGACGAGATCAAGTTGTTCTTTTTCATCGTTTTCAAAATGCTTGTCTTTCTTCAACATAAGCAACCCTTTTGGTGAAATCCTCGGGCAAAGCTTTTACATAGTAAGCGGCTCGATCTTCGTAGAAAACACGTCCTTATCTCCGAGAGAATGACTGACGCCGAAAGCTAACTATCGGCAGTAAGTGAAGTTGACGAAGGAATAAAATCTGTAAAAAGTTCCGAGCATAGGAGACAGTCCTTTATTATTATTTGTTTGTTTGTAGTACTAAGGATACTAAGTGAACTTAACATAACTAAAAAGGTAAATATAAAGGTAAATATTATGTATTTATTATTTGAAACTTTATTGCACAAAATTTTAAAAATTATGTACAAATGGTTGACTTAACGCCATATAGCATTCTCTACCAGTCAACGATTTCATCCTTGTCATCTTCTTTGTCATCCTATCCGGCCATCGTAGTTAGGATCAAGCAGGTTGAGACCCACTCCACCAGAAAAGTGATGGCATTTCATTCGCATGCAGTCCCGGATATATATTGCAAAGAGAAACACCGAGGTGTTTTTAGTGGGTTCGACCCACCCTGCTATACCTGCGGCAGGGTGGCATTGCGTAACGGCATTTTCACTTCGTAAAAAAATGTTGAGAAACACTGGCACCTTATAAAAACTATTCAATGACGATGACGACGATGATTTGAAGTGAGATCGAAGTACGAGTGCGAGCGTATATGCGCCGCCGCCGATACGTTGCACAAAAATATAAAACTAGTTAATTACATACTCGTGCAATTTAATCAGTCCATTCAAGCACTGTTGCAAAATATGGTTCTGTTTTCAATAGTTGTTCTGATTATTGTGATAGCTTTAATTATTTTACTTTACAACAAATTAACTTGTGGTTTATGTAAGTGTAGTAGACACTTAGTTGGAAAAGTAGTGATAGTGACGGGAGCAAACACGGGTATAGGATATGAAACTGCGAAGGATTTAGCCGAACGCGGCGCTCGAGTGATCCTGGCGTGCCGGAGTGAGCAGCGAGGTACCACTGCTAGAGACAAGATGATAGCACAGACCGGTAACCGTGACGTGCACTTCAAGAAACTTGATCTAGCATCATTTAAATCAGTGAGAAAATTCGCCGCTGACATTCTTGAAACAGAAAAACATCTTGATATTCTAATTAATAATGCTGCTATTTACGGATCAGAAAATGTAAAGACTGAAGACGGATTATTACTAGGAATGCAAGCTAATCATTTTGGACCATTTCTTCTTACATGCCTACTACTACCGTTGCTAAAATCATCAGCTCCCAGTCGGATTATAAACGTAGCGTCACTTGGACATGAATACTTTAGAAATAATTTGGATATAAATAATTTAAACATGGAAAAAGAAACAGAGAAATCTTTCAGTATTAATCAAGTATATAATTTATCAAAATTGTGCAATGTACTGACGTCGGTAGAACTAGCTCGCCAATTAAAAGGTTCAGGAGTTACGGCTAATTCATTACACCCGGGTGCAATTTGCACCGATCTCTGGGGAAGCATACCAATCGCAAAGTATTTTACATTAATCGTAAAACCTTTCGTTAAAAATTATTGGGAAGGAGCGCAAACTACAATCTATTTGGCTGTTTCTCCTGAAGTTGAAAGTATCAGCGGCTGCTATTTTTCTGATTGTCGTCAAAAAAATGCATCCAGATTGGGCAGAGATATTGATTTATCGCGTAAACTTTGGATAGCATCAGAAAAACTCGTCAAACTGAAAACAAAGTTTTACTCTTATGGAGACGAATAACGGATTTTTTTATATGTAGTAATGAACCTGAAAGCAAAGCAGATGAACAACATCTTATTTAATAAACAATAAACTTTTGGTTTTATTGATTTCATCTTATAGTACCTACTCCTTTTTTACAATTTACAAAATCAAACATTTTTAAATTCAGTAAATCAGAAGTCTTTTTGATATTTTTTTCACATTAATTAATAAAACATTTTTCATTTTTTTCATTTTTGTATCTCAAATGTCTTTTCTTGGGGTGGGGAGACCTGGTGACCTGAAACATAGGCTTTTATCTAGCTTCGGCACCAGTCTCCAAACACAGTTACATATGTTAATAACGTGTTTAGTTGAACAACTGTTATTTTTGTTATTGTGGGAGAAATAAATAATTTATTATAATCATTCAAGACAATTTGTCTTATGAAAAAAACTATGGCACAAAAGATTCAGTCACAAATGTCTTAATTTGTGTAGGTACTCTTTATTTACTTACCAAGAAAAACCCCGTGAGAAAACCTGTACGCTACCTAGTAAAAACTTTTTTCCAAAAAAATTAACCGACTTCCATTATAAGACTTATAAGGCAGGCTTATAAGGAAATAACTTAATAGGCAGATTAATTAAAAAGAAAAATGTATTGGCATGAATCCTACAGAATGAGGTGAAGTCGGTGCCAAGTGCAGGAGTAAGGTTAGGTATTATGTAATTGTGTAATTAGGCATTTTGATTTACTACATTATTCTAATGTTAATATTATTTAGATTATTTAATTTTTACTTTGGCACCGACTTCACCTCATTCTGTAGGATTCATGCCAATACATTTTTCTTTTTGATTAATCTGCCTATTAAGTTATTTCCTTATAAGCCTGCCTTATAAGTTTTATAATGGAAGTCGGTTCATTTTTTTGGAAAAAAGTTTTATTTTATAACTACCTGTTACCCGCGGCTTCGCCCGCGTGAATTTCACTTAGATAAAAAATCTTTTTGTGTTCCAACCACACTGTAGTAACGTAACTCCTGTACTTAAAATTTCAGCCATTTATTACGTGTCCCAAGGGAATTAATTCGTATGGTATAGTCGACCACTTTTATCTTGTTTCCCCTTTAGAGGTTGAATATACAAAATTCCTTTCTTAGTGCTCACTAACGCTATATAACGAACCTCTATGCAAAATTTCAAGGTACTACGTTTAGCGGTTTCGTCTCTGCGTTGATTTCCCAATCTGTTTTATTTATACGGTTTTACGCCTTTAGGGGGTACAACTTTCAAAAACTAATGATTGCATCGTTATATGTTATGAACCAAAAACGTAAATGTAAGGTTTCATACGTCTCGCGTCAAAAATGGCGAAGTTTCATACAAACTTTGAACCCCATTTTTAACCTCTTAGGGTTGAATTTCCAAAATTCCTTCCTTAGTGCTCACTTATGCTATACAATAAACCAATATGCAAAATTTCAAGTCAATATGTACGTTCAGTAGTTTCGCACTTCACTTGGCGCAATTTGTTATCATGAAAACTTAGACTTATTTTTTACCTGGCCGAAAATTAAGAAATCAGAACTTGTTATGTCAGTATGATTTGAAATGTCAAAATCATGATCAAAATATGTCAGAATTCCACGAGAATCTATTATTTTTGGCACATAAATAGACCAAGAGCCCGCAACAACCAAACCTTCCTTATTTTAAAAATGCTGAATGTTTTTCTTTGTGGGAATACGGGTAAAAAAGATTAGCGACTAGGCATGAAGTTTGGATCGTAGTTGCTTATGCAGGTAATATGGATTGCAAAAGAGATTTTTTTAGGTATACCAAGCACCCTTGGGGACCCCTCAAAGTAACATTAAATTCAGCTATTATAATAAAACAAATGTAACTATAATTTAGTAAAGTTAGAATGTCTGGCAGGGGTTTATATCTGCACCAATTGCTTGGTAATAGATGGCATGATTTCTAATATTATTCGGAATAAAATCTTTAAAAACTCTTACTATAAGGAAATTGAGCTAGGTACCACTTTAAATATGATTGCTACAAATTATCTGCCTACGTAATCATGATCTAACTTTTATAGTAGCTAATTGCTATTTCTGTGTTAGAGACATGCATAGAGAATCTTGAGCTTTCAAAAAATAAGGAAGGGCATGCTGTCGCGGGCTTTTGCTCTATAATCAAATGATTGAATTTTTATATTTTGTTACGCATCTTTAAAATTACCGAACAGATTCGGACGTGGTTAAAATGGGACCAACTTGGGAATATACTCTTTCGAATAAAAAAATAATTTTGGAAATCAGTCCGCTATAGGCAGAGAAATCGGCGAACATACATAAAAAAAAACATACATACATCGAAACATATAACCTCCTCCGTTTTTGGGAAGTCGGTTGAAAAGTAAAAGTAAGTACAGTCTGTCTATTAAGTCCTGAAATTAAATGATGGCGCCACTGATGTGCATGTAGCAACCCTATATAGTGTGACAAAATAATTTTGATACTAGCAGTTCAGGTAAAGCGAGCTAATAAATGAAACACATTATTCAGTCATATTGTTTTCGTTTTATTTACAGTAGGTACCTTGAATGATATGATGATGAAAAGTTTTACTAAACATTTTTAATTAAACCAGAATAATGTTTTTAATAATATTTGTTGCAATGATAGGAAATGTTGGCGTATACAAAAGGAGGCTTATACCCAGCAGTGGGTCATGGAAGGCTGACGATGATGATGAATGTTTTATAGTTAAAATACTAAGGTTGATCACTTTCACTCATCATCGGAGTCCAAATATTCAACAACAAGAAACGTTTCGTTGCCACTTTCATCAGCGGCACTGTCATCACTACAGCTGCTGTCACCACTGCTGCTATCATCGTCTAAGCGAACAATCAATTCGTCCATATCTAGATACAGGTAACGTCCTCGCTCATAGTACTCTTTTTTGAGCGTCTCAACGTAATGGCAGCAGTTTTTCCATATTCAGATGTGATGCTGTAGATCTTCAACAAGTTGCTTCGTCGACTATGGGCCTAACTGTACTCTTCGGTTTTCCTAAAAAAAAGGAATAAAAATTGTAACAGAATAGAAACAATAACTTATTCACAAGAAACGAATAATTCAAATTCAAAATTGATAGAAAACCCGAATAGATGAGATGTACCATCATAATGTATCAAAAATTTATGATCATACTATAATATGACCTATTTACAATTTTAATCTAACCTAAAAGTGTACGATGTAAACAATACCTTTTTTTCTTTTAAAAATCGTAAATTCAGTATATTTGTAACTTCAGGTTGATAAAAAACAAACAATAACACGGTTACATACCCATAATATATGTTGTTCTCCCATAAATATCATCGAAATCTCACAAAATTAGTCTATCCTTGCACTCCGCAAAACATTGCTGGAAAACTTTAAAAATCAATTCCCTCGTGCGACTCCGATTTACTTTACTCATTTTTTTAACTTTTCTGCGTAGTTTGGTCTTAATTTATTGCAGTTTAATCAAAACAATAAAAATACAAACGAAAAACAATTCAATATTGTTGACAGCATTGACAGCTGATGTACATACGTTTGGTGTTGCCAGACAGATCATCAATGTTAGTTCCTCGAACTTTAATGTCAGGACTTTATAGACAAAGCTGTAGGCACTTGCTTTTACTTTTTACCTATGCCATGTTGAATGAAGATTGTAGGAATTACCCCCGAATTTGAGTTTTCTTCTGAAGAAACTGTTCTCCGATTTATCTTAAAACTACGTCGTTCTCCTATAATCGTAATCGTCATAGCTGAGAGTCATGAAATATTAAATAGGATTGCCATTGCCTCCTTTATTTCACACACTAGCTAAGAAGAGAGGTAGAGGTAAGGTAGAGGCTGGCGGATGCTGGTGGAGGTCGATGATAACTACATGAGATGAGTTTGGTATACAAACTCGTGAGGCGCGAGTAGGATTTGAACCTGGGACCTTTCGGTCGTCGGGGCCTAATCTTAACCACTCAACCACCACCGCTTCAAACTACAATTAGCAGTTATTATTTCATATTTTTCAGTAGGTATACTATAACATTTGGGAGAACAAAGATCTCTGCCGTGAAAAGTATTCACGAGGATAATAGTAATTGTCTCTTGAACTGTATTTTATGGCCGGCGAAGTGTAAAAGGATGAAATATAAAGGTATTCTCGCCGCCTTGGGTCAAAACATACGCGATACTATATCATTAGCTACAAAGCGATTTTGCGTTTTCGGGAATTTTGGCTCACGCGTTTGGGATAGATATGAACTTTATTTAAAAAACAAAGATGAACAGTTGCGCAAAGAGCCATGGAGCGAGCCATGCTCGGCATCAAATTGCAAGATCGAGTTCGCAACTTGGAGATAAGACGTCGAACGAAAGTTCAAGACGTGGTTTCCAGAGTTGCAACTTTAAAGTGGAACTGGGCTGGGCACCTGGCTAGAAGGAACGATGGAAGGTGGAGTAAAGCTATTACCGAGTGGTACCCCCGAAATGGAAAACGGAGTGTAGGGCATCCGGCAGCTAGATGGGTCGACGATGTTAAGAATATTGCTGGCAACAACTGGAGTAGGATGGCCCAGGACCGAGAAGGTTGGCGTAGACAGAAGGAGGCCTATACCCAGCAGTGGGTCACGGAAGGCTGTGGATGATGATGATGATTATTTAAAAATTAACTTTCATGTACATTCAACATATTAAATGGAAAAACGTGTCTCAAGTGACGCCATAACAATAAATTTATCCATGATACCTATGAAGAATTCCATTCCACATTTAATTAGACTCATCGCTGGGCCTACAATTTTTGTAACATTATACACTGAAACTTGAACTTGCATGTTAGAATATAAAAATTTAACAACACTATTGTTGTTAAGTTCTATTGCTGTTGTACCTATGTACATTGGTACGGCTATCATTATGACTCTGATTCCAGTAACCACACGAATAATTCATCGCTCTTCAATACAAAAAGTATCATGTTTGCTCTGAACCTTCGGCAAATAGTGGCCCGCCTCGCACCCAATATCTCGAGATTGAGAAAATAGCAGGAATCGACGCAAAAGAAACACGCTATATGTACTATCAAAAATGATATTATATTTACCGATAAATATTCGTTGTTACATTTGTTGTTACTATTATTGTTCCGGTCCTGACTACATAGAGAAACAAAGACGCTTGAGGGGAAATAAGAATTAACAGCTATCAACAGAACGAACATTGTATTTTTGGGACTGGAAATTATGTTCACATGCACTGACAAGGGCTTAAGTTGCAAACACATGAACGTTCGTTAAACGGGGTATGATGAGCATTTTGATCTTTAAAAATTGGATTATTTACAAGTAAAGCATAGTAGCGAGGATCATCACGTGCTAATCCACATCGCAGCGACGTCACCAGCCGCATGCCATCTTGGCTTTTTCTTCATCTGCTTCTCTGTCCTCTCCCTGGCCGACATCAATCTTCGCTGGTCTACCTGTACCTTCTTTACTTTCTTTCTGACTATGTTTACGTAATTATCTATGTGACGCTGAAAACGATCTACAGACCAAAAAAATTTTAAATCCGCTACGATGATGATCAGAAATCCAGTATAAAGTGCCAAAAGTCCAAGGCCGAAGTAGTACAGGTTCGAATCATCTTTGGAAAAAATGGACAATCTTCACTCAGAGTCAAACAACTCCAAAAATAAGAAGGAGACTGCGTAAAATATTCTTCCTCACAAGAATTCATTATGTCAACAAATATTACAGCGAATTTTATCTGATTTTGGATTATGTCTAATTATGACATATTCACTGTATAATGATGTGACAGGATTGACAAAAAAGATTCCAATATTTTAGTTTCTAATTTCCAAGTACGTCTATGGTTCAATCAAATCCAGGGTTGGGCCAGGGACAGGCCAGGGGTCGCATGCCGTCCCCAATTTTTTTTCTGTTGGCCCATGCCCAAATGCCCATGATGAGGAGGGGTAACTTTTTTTAAATCATTCATATCTTAATCTTTTCATCATTAATATTCTTTTTATCATCGTGCAGCATTTCAATATTTTCTTGAGTTTTCACCTTCGATCACATATAAGTTTACACTAAAAAACGTGAACTCCTAAATCTAGGTACCTATATTTTTAATAAGGGATTTTCCGAGACCCAAATAAAAAAAAAAAAGTTCCATATGACTTCATAGATGGCGCTTAAGTAAAGGCGAGAGAAAAAGTTCCTTACAAAAAGCAAAAAATCACGGGATTGGCTTTTTAAAAAATAAAACTTTGTAACAAAAACATCTAAAAAGTATCAATATTGTGATTTGTGCAACTGTCAAACTGTTAGGTGATTATGCCCCTGGTTGACAGGAAAAAGCCCACTATATAGGTTCAGCCATTATTACGACTCGGCTTTCATAACACGCTATCTGTTGAGACTTTTTAATACTATTTTTTTTTTTCTTAATTAGCTGTCAGAAAAATCGCTCTGTAACTTCATATCAGTCTCCAAAACACGAAGACATGAGAGAACACGATACCGCAATCATTGGAGCGCTAGCAAGACTAGACGATGTGGCATCTCCTAGACTGACAATAGCGAATAAAAGTGCACAATACTGGCAGATCGCTCCACTTGAGGCAATATCGAATTCCCTCCTCTTCGCCGGACAGCGACGAAAAATACAGCGCTGTTCGAGAACCAATGTGCACTTTTAGCATATACTGATATTCTCAAAAGTATAGCCCTGTAAACCTAGAAAGACTACTGACAATAATATAAAAAAAAATTGTTTGCTTGAACTAGAAGGGAATGACAGACACAAGAGGAAGGCTGTTGGTTACCCAGCATCCTGGAATTCTCATATGGAAACAAAACGTAGTAGTAATTTATACGCAGTGTGATAGACCAGGTTTTAAAATTTCGCTAAGAAAATGAGTTTCAATGAAGTTGAACATTTTGAGTGTTTGTGAGCTTTTTAATCAAATCAAATTTAAATCAATCATTAAATTAATGGACAAGTCAGCCCCTCTTCAATTGCTGCGCCCGAAATATAAGAATAGGACATATAACTTACATTAAGGATGAAAATAAAGTATTGAGTAAGAGTAGGTAAGAATGTAACTACATTTACTTAATTTCACTAGTTTTCCAATTTCCCTAACACATCGCCTCTGTCCACCTCGTCCACCACACAAAATGCAACTCATGACTGAATTTTAAAATGTTTTCGCGGATATGCCCGGCGGAGCAAGTTTGACAAAGTTTGGCATTCGCTACTCGCCAATGTTCCATATTTTCGATACAGCTCCCTTTGAGTACTCTTCTTATAACTTCTGCTTATATTTTATAGCAAAACTTTAAAATACAGTGACGTGATTCTAAGCCAACATCAGAATGATTTACGACTTCATTCTGTTTAAATTCTAAATATCAACTGATCGCGGATACCTACTTACTACTCTATGGGGTGCAACATCGAAATCACATGAGTAGTTAAAAGGTTGTGCCTGAACGGCTAAAAGGATTTCAATGAAATTTGGTATAGATATAGATTGGACCTTGGGGAAGAACATAGGCACCTTCCAAAAACGTTTTCGTGATTTTTCAAAAACTATTAATCCAATTTGCATGGAGTTTTCGCTATTCGACTCAATAAACTCCGTAAGTACAACTTAAGTAGATTAAGTACAACTTTCAATGTTAAACTGTTTTTCTTTCAATATACCAAAAATAGAAATAATATTTTTTTTCAATAACCAAGTGACAGCCCTGTAATGGTATGAATTTTGACGTCTCTTAGGAAGCTTTCCATCTGTATAGTTTCTAGTAATCTATGATCGACATGGTAGTAAGTGAATATATTATTAGTACCTACGCTTTTAAATTGAAGGAGGTATTTACTATTCCCAAGTGATATATTTTAGCAAGTAAACCCAGGTAGCTAATCCTAACTAATATTATAATGGCATAAGTGTGTTTGTTTGTTTGTTACCTCTTCACGCTTTATTTACTAACAATCTTCTAAACATAGAAGTACTGATAAGGATATAGGCTACCTTTAATCCCGGGGAAAAGCACTGTTCCCGTGGGAAATTCACGCGGGCGAAGCCGCGGGTTTAACTTTAGCTGTAAAGGTGATAGATTTTGCAATATGTTTCTGATGGATATTTACCAATTTTGCGTGCTCTCATCTTTATTTAACTACTATTGGATTAAAAACATATTCAAAGAATAGGTTTGATTAGAGGGATAAAGTATAAATACACCACATGGCTAAAGTATTAGCCTGTATTGAATGTAAATAACTTATGGTTTTATCTAGTATCTCTACATACTTGATAATTACGTGCCATAGTGAGTCGGCATGATAAGCAATTTTTCTTGGTAACTGTGTCATCGTATGCTATTTCGTTTGTCATCACAAATTAGCTCTTCCTCAATTCTATAAACACAATTTTTTGATTAAAACTGGACTACTTACTTAAAATGCTCTCTTTGATAACCAACCTACTGGCTATCATAGCTTTAGCAAATGATTACAACATCACATAAAACTTGGATAAGTTTTTAAAGGTCCCAAGATAGTACTCTCCTGAACACATAACATCAAAATGCTTTCTAGTTCTAAAATGTTGGCCTGTGTCCAATTGTAGACTATCAGGTTGCATAAGATTACATATATCTGCAGCAAAACATTGTAACCGTACAGATATAGTAATGAAGATAGTTTTCGGCGAAAACAGAGTTGGCCACATGCAATCTCCCGCTTAGCCGCTTCTTAATTGCTTAACTTTAGACGAAGACTTTCCTGCCCGCTCTGGGTTCGCTTAAGTTTACGCATAGTTCACAGAAAATAAGACTTTGCTTACCTAGTATTTAAAAAAATATTTTCATTTCTCATACTCGGAAAGAAGTGTATATTTGATCCAAGTATCGGGTTGAACATGCTTCTTCCCTCACGCGGGAAAGAATGTTTCATACAAATTCATTTGTACCCTAGGGAGGAAATGAATTTTTAAAAATAGAACATGATAAATTCCTTTAGGAATTGGCTATGTCCTGTCATAAATTAAAAAAAAAAAACTATGGAATTATTTTTTATTTCTATGTTTATGGCTAAGTTTTAGGTTCTACACAGAAAAAATACCGAGTTTGAAAAACCTCTAAAGAACTTCTATGAAAAACATTACTTTTTTTTTCTGTCTTTGGACACTACATGTATTAGCCAATGGTAGCATTAAAAGAAAAAAAATGCTGTATTTAGACTTACCGCTGTATTTTCGTTTTTATCCATATTTTTCTTAATATTGTTAAAAAGAAGAAAATACATGGACATTGTGATTGTCTAATCAGCCATTGAGAATTTAAAAAAATCCTAGAGGATTTTTTTCAATTTCTTTTTTAACTAATTATTTAAATTTTGAATTAATTGAGTTTGAGGGACATAAACACGAACACCCAATAATATAACTCAAAGAAATGGCATACAAATATTTAAGTAATATGTATAATATGTAAATCGGTGTCCTTTGTAGTGAACTCGCATGGAGCAACTTAGATTAGATAGAAGAGAAGGATAAGTAATAAAACAAACAAATGTTCTGTTTTTATTTATTCACACTTCACACTTACACACAACTGACAGACGTCCCTAATAAATAATTCTTACCTATTTGTTAATTTTACACAAAGCTTCAGTTTTAACTTAACTATGAACGATGTAACTCCTACGAGTAACTAAACGAACCTAAATCTAAGTATGTATATATTACAATTTAATTACATTGAAAGAATGCTTCGGTGGCCTTAATGTCGGAAAACAATGAACAATGGTTAAAACGAAAACTTAACATAAAATTAACAAACACAGCCATATGAATAATTAACGAACATATCACAAAACTTAACAACAAATCAACGCTTAAAACTAAATAACAAGCAACAGAAACATTTCGATTTACAACAACACAAAAACAATGTAGGTATACCAGATACATAACATTTGTAACATTAATGTGCAATGATTGTTTTGCCCCTGAATAATATAATGATGTTGATTTTAGCTATCCTGTAAACTGTGGAAAACTAATTAGTTATAAAATTTATTTTAATATACTTATGTCCTATTTCAATGATGTTGTTTTGAATATTGTATCGTAGTAAGTAGAAAAATAAGATTAATGGTGTAATTATGATAAATAGGGAGAAAACAATCATCGGACTATGAGCATAATATTAAATTTTTAACGCATTTATAACTCTTTAATAAAAAATATTGTATCTGTTCTTTTTATTTAAGGATATGAGCAAAAATTTCAGATTTCTGTTATATGAACAGACATTGGATACTTTTTTGTTTTTGACATACAGAACGATAAGGACCGAGTTATAATGCAGAAAAAAATTAAGAGCGTTCCGATATGGTTAATGACAGACAAAAACCTTATCAGAAAGCGTAACATCAAAACAAGGAGATAACAATTAAATGAAACAAAATCAGGCACTTTTGGCTTGTGAGTTATAAGGCACAATGTGATTGTTTCAAATTGAGAAAAAAATATTCAAACGTAGATGAAACCGATGCGTTGTAAGTGTATCGTGTAAAGTATACAGCAGCAATACGTAACTTAGGAGTCCAGAAAAATAGTTTACCTAGTTTTATGTACAAGACCTGTCCCTTAATTAAAATAAACAAAAACTCAACTGATTTATAACAATCAAATCAACTAGGCGGGAAATAACAAAACTTAACGAAATTCGTTGTAGATACGAGTACAACAACATGTTCCAAAAAAATGGTTTGTGTACTTATTTTTTTTGTACAAGACCTGTTTTTAATTAAAAAAAAACAAAAACTCAACTGATTTATAACAATCAAATCAACTAGCCGAGAAATAACAAACTTAATAGGTGAAGTAACAAAACTAAAATTCAACACTTACAAATTGAAAAATATTCCAAAAAGTGTACCTACATGAACGTGTCTTTTTTTTTATACCCAGATAAGAAAACAAAAACTACAAATTTATAATTTTTCAACCGACTTCAAGAACCAAAAAGGAGGTTCTCAAGTTGGCTGTATTTTTTTGTCAATCTGAATTTTGTGAATCCTATAACAAAAACAATTTAAACAAAAAACAATGCATTGTAGGTCATAAAACAAAAACTTAAAAAAAAACAGACCAGCTGGTTAAGTGTGAAAACAATAACACAAACTTAATTGAACATGTTGGAGATTTTTAAAAGTTAATAAATTCAACATAACGGTAGTTTTATTAAGATAGGAAAACTTAACGGTACAAGAGCAAAGATCAACAAGAGATGAAATTTCAACTTTATTATTTTATTTACAATTTGTCTGAAGGTCTGTCTGTAGGTCTGAAAATAACGATCGTAATCTGCAGTTGAAATTTCGCAATTGAAGTATTTAGTGTTTCTTCAGTAATCAATAAAGAATATTGTCTGAACTCTATTCTAACAAAACCATTAACAATAACGATATGTCGAAGTAACAACTTAACAGCAAAACAAACATTAATTTGGTAACTTGAGCAGTTTAACAATACCGATCATTAAGGCACTCCTGATCCAAAAATTACATTGTTATGAACCGAGACGCTCTTAAAATGTCCTTTTCTACGGAAATATATGTATGAACCTTACTATACTATAGTTAAGTCCTATTCAAATAAAAAGTACCTATGCATTATAAGGATTTATGAAACTAAAGTTCTAAGTTCCTAAATTACTTTACGTACAACCTAAATTTAATCCTATCTTTGGGGGTCTAGAAAGTAACTTCAGTTGGTCACCTGAGTTCTCATTTCACATGATGATTGTTGAAGTTGGATCTAAGTTTATTGATGTCACCATCAGTTGAATTTTGCCCTGGGCTGCTAATTCCATTGGATATTTTTGGACGATAGCTGTATTCCAAAATGTTTCTCTTCGTAATTTATTTTTACAACTGCAACAAAAAAAATGTTATTTAAAAAATTATTCGAGAAAGGAGACATTTATATTAGAAATATTAGGACTATGATTTTTTAGTATCACTATCTACACCAAAAATATTTTGATATACTATAACTAGATGTAAGAGGAATATTATTAGCTCAATTCTAAGGGACTGGTAGTATTTTTTTATAAAATGCAGTAAAATGACATTGATCTCAGAAAATCTAAGAAACTTAGGTTTGATGATCACAAACAAATCAATATACAGCAAATAGGTTAAAAACTAAATAAAAAAATACATACCTATAGAAAATGACTGACATCGCACCGGTACAAGCACACCTTTTCTTCCACAGTATCAAAAGCTTGTTAAAACTAGTATCGGACTAATCACGATCACTATAATTTTCTCAATTTTAAAATTTATCAATTACTTTAGCGAATGTCCCCGGGGGCCCGACTGTGGGCCGGTCCCCCGGGATGTTCACCGTAGGTCCTCAAGTTCGGAAGTAATCCGTTAGTCGCCAAACACCCTTATATATGAATCCCGAAATCCCTTCCCTTGCACCGTGGGAGCGCCGGCGCACGTGGACTCCTTGCGTAAGTGCACACAATAGTTCCCTTTCTTTATGATTTCTGATTTCACCCCTCGGACGTCTTGCCTTCTATCTGTTTACCTGTAAAACCTTAGGGGGAAAACTCACCCGGTGGGAACTGCGTAATAATCACAATCAAAGTTGAATGATTGTACTTGCATGATGTACGATTTAGAAGAGGGTTGGTAAGTAACTTTCTCACGACAAGGGCTTTTGTAATGGAAATCGTCATCTGCGTCGTTATTTTTATTTGCGTTACCGTTATTGCGCAATAGTTCGAAGATTTAATAAAGATTTTTTCTTGTGATTTCGAAAACTGATCATGCTCGTATCATCAAATTGTAAAATCTGAAGTCTAAAATATCTAATTTTATCATCGCTGAAATAAAATTATAGTAGGTATATGTATATACTTTTGCAAGTTTTTAAGTGCAAGAGTTTCTTAGTGAAATATAAATGTCGTAACGCCTATGCTATGAGTCAATTCTTGAAAAGTTTTCCATGTTTTGTTTAAAGGAATCGATTTATTTTCCAAAGTACAAAAAATGTTACCTACTTACATTTTCTTTTTCTATTATCTGCTACTAGGTACTTACCTAATTACAATACCTAGTTATGCAAAGTCAAATATATATCTATAACTATATTATCGTGTCTACTTTTAAGTCAAGAGCTTCGACTTAGTAAAGTCAGGCTCTTGGCAAAATCAAGTGTGCAAAGGGTGACCTGGCTTCTTCACTATACAGCGTTGGAGTCATTAATTTGCGAGCTCACAAAGCCACGCCGATTGACTTGCCCCCAGTGTATGAACAAAAGATCTTTTCAGCGATACCTGAGAACGGGCAATGCTCAGAATAATGAGTCCTTTAATTTAGAGGTAAATAAATTAGTGAACCGCACTATTTTATTTAGCTTTAAAGTTAAGGACTGGCTCTTGCAGTGATTGCGGTTGGTCTTGTACAGGGGTTGCAGTGTTTAAATTAAATATAGAAATTGTAGTACATATTTTTAGTTGCTATACAAAATGTTGTTAAATATTTTTTATAAATCATTTATGTATTTATTTTAGTTTCCTTGCGTACTGACTCGTTTTGTAAGAAACTTAATTTAACAATTCACTTAAAAATAAAAATAAAATTTCTATAGGTACAATTATATTATTTTTATAATACCTATGTAATACCTATATACCATACTTGCAAAAATATTTTATACAAACTTCTAACTTTTTCGTAAACATGGCGACGAGTTCGAGTCAATTTTACACAAGCTTGTAGCTAAGTGCCCTTACAACTTGAAACTCAAGTTTGAAACTCCTGTGTACTATACAATGTTGTAAAAGTACTGTAAGAATGTTTAAAATTGATTTTTGTATACAAAAGACAACTTTTAGGTACTTTTACCCACCTCAAGCTACTCCACTAGAGAGTAAAGAGCTTTCACATGTAGCTTTTCGACCAAGTCACTAGTTTAGGTTCAAAGCAAACTGGCAATGACGGACAGATAGACACGCTAGAGATTTTCAAAGATCTTCGTTGTTTACTTAGAAAAAGTACCTAATGTAATGTTTCAAAATATAAATCTGGGTTAATATTTCTCTAGAATATAATAGTCTCGGCGGAAACCGTAAGGACGCATTAGAAATGTTCTTGTCATATAGGTACTATACGATCCGATCTTATTAGTCATGAAAAAATCCTACAAATAATTTTTTTTTTTTTAGTAACCTTTTGGTATTGTGTCTCACTGCTGGGCAAAGGCCTCCCCCTTTTTCTTCCACTCGTCTTTATTTCCACAAATTAATTAGTAATAAATATAAATAATTCAATATATCAATATTGATGTCGTGGAAATGGACGGATGTTTAGATGGATGTTTCTTTTTCATACAAAAACTGCTTAACGAATTTCGATGAGGTAGGTACACTGTAGAATATAATCATAGCACATTGGTACTTTTTTCACAAAATTACTTCGCTACAAAATATATTACAACTGAAAACTACTGAAAATTTAGCATAAGTATATGGTAAATTTTCAGCATTCTAAAATTCCAGTTTTATGTTAACTTGAACAGGCAAAATTGAACTTGCTATTCATTAAGCACGTACAAGTTGGTACGTTGCGGCGAGCCAGGTGCTCGCTATGTGGCGATCGCTTTCTCGCGCTCGCTCTAGGAACAAATATCCAGAAGACTAAAAATCGATTCAAATCGTTTGAACGTATAACCTATGAATAGCATTACCTTAAACCGTTCTCTAGTTTTATATTACGTATTTTAAAGAAGTTGTTGTTTGACTTCCATTTTTACATATATTTATTAACCGACCTCTTCAAAACAAAGGTGGATGTTATCAATTCGTCCATGCCCATCTTTACTGTCGGATACAGACGGCACAACTTGTATAATATATTTACTTAGCTCGCAAATAAGAAGCTAAACCCCAGGTTCACCCACGACGTTTGAATCTATGTCAAATTCAAATATATAACCCCACAAATGTATTGCCAAGCCTGTAAGTAGAAAGAAATACAATCAAATAAATAAGTCGGTCGGTAGTGCACAGATGTGCAGTTCACCAGGCACATCGCAATGCAAGCACGTCGCATTCTCTGCAATCGATAACAGTAACTTCAGCCTGTGATCACGTGATTGCTAGATAGCCGTCGTCACTTGAACAAATTTCCATTTTCTATAACAGATGCCAGGAAAAATAGCGGACTGTAAGTCAAACACAAACAATGTAGCATTGTCGATTTTTCAGAAAAATTGATTCGAAATATATTCAACATGATACTAAAAACCATTTTACTCTGACAGTAACGGTAAATAAAGCGATAATCCAGTTAAAAATTTCAAGGCTTAATGTCAAAAGTCAACGTTAGAACTTTGACTCACTTTTAAAATCACTTTAATTTTGGCGCAATCCATCCTTCTTATTACATATATTGTCTTTCACAGATTTCGTAATATTCCATTGTATTCGTAAAATTCCGCTACAAAACAATGTATTCTATGTTACTCCCACAAAAATCGGAATAAAAATTCAAATTCCTACTTGAATCAATCAATACATTTCATGTTGATGAAATTATTATTTTTTAACAGTTTAGCATCTCATACGCTGAGCAAGGGATTGAGTAAATAGCACATCCAATCTTTTATATAAAGAACTGATTGTAAGTAAAATACCTTATCAACTAAAATATAAATCATAAGTTAAACGTTAGTCATTTTATAACAAAAACGAACTTGGTAATATTGCTATTACTGTTCGAAGATTTGGTTCGGTCTACCGGAAGATTCGCAGAATCTGGTTCAATATTCCTTTATAAATCTGCACTAACAGCATGCAATTTTAAGCCTACATAGTTAGAAATAAGAGTCAAATGCAAGTGAGCCGAGCACACAAAGCAGAGTCAGATACAAGTTTATCCTGCGGGATATACTGCTATTGTACCGATGTCGGCGATGTCCTATTGTGTATTTCTATACACGTTGTTAGTAAGCAAATTATTGTGTCCATAGTATGGCCTAAAATGTTAGGTACGAGAATAATATCTGCTAAGAAATGAATAAAAGTAAGAAACCGATCAAATTCTTATATAAACATTATAATGATTTAGGTAATTTAAAAAAATTTCAATGTTAGTAGGTATTAATGATTCAAAAAGTAGGCTTGTGTTAAGACTACATAGATATATTAATTACATTAATCTCTCTGATAATCTTGTATGTCACGCCTGAGAAAGTTTGCATTAATTAATGTAAAACGAAATAACTATACACTCATTAGATAATTTGTCAAACATTTTCACCTAATTGATTATGTATTTGGTTAATTACTCAGTGAATCATGTTGGAATTCAGTTGAAATTAGCACTAATTGCTACATTTGTCTGCATGACGTACAATATTGTAGTAACCAATTTACGTGATACCTTGTTAATGGCAATAGTTACTACTTTCTAATACATTTAAGAAATTATTGGTCTTCAACAATAGCAGCCCTAGGTTTGTATACAAGGCACTTACATTAGGCAAGACCGTGATGGACAGGCTTGCTTTGCCAATCATTTATTAATAGTCCGCAATAACCTAGCAAATATTAACGAGGATTACAATCGCCGAATAATGTAGACTAGAGCCCGTAGTGTTTCAGAAAATACGGTCAAGATTATGACGAGTTAACTTAAATTTACGATTTAGTAGATTCAGAACTTCGATTTTGTAAATTACCTATTGTAATGAAATAATTGAATGTGAATAAACCTACATATTCTTAGAAACAAGGAACATATTAATCGCTTCAAAACCAATTTTTTGAGAATCGAGATTGAGAATCGCCTCTTGTTAGTTAAATTGTATTTTCTCATCTTATTGAACGCATTTCTTGAATGCATTCAGAGGGACTCAGAGTATCAAGACATGAACATATTTGCACATATGTATTCAGTAATAATAAGGTACCCACCATTTACCAGTATTTTGTTGGGGGAATTCACACGTGCACTAAACCAGTGATTCCCAATGTCGGTTTCGGAAACCTTGTGATCCTGATAAATGAAGATCTTATTACCTTAAGATACCATCATGAGCTGTCAATTGATGCTCGATAATATATTTTATGTATAAATAAATTGATTATATGTATTTCCAGAAACAAAACTTGGTATATTACAATACAACATTATATAACATTACCCGAATTAGATTTTTTAAACAATTAAATTTAACTAACCTTCCTTTATATCTAACAAAATCTCATACCTTCTGAAACATTAAATATTATATATACCTGAGTTGTTATATTTCACTACACTCGTGAATTATATTGATTCATCCGTCTATTTTTTATCAGAAAATTTTCAATGCAATCGTAATAAAAAGTTATGTGGAGAGAGGGTTCGGCGAGTTGGTAAAGTTTGAGAACCGCTGCTGGTAACGCTTTCCTATGAGTTTTGTTAAGATTTCTCAAACAACGCGTACTCGGAGTGTTCCTCAATTATTCACGCATACACTCCCTTTCTAGCCCCACTTCTTTTCATATGGGACAAAAGCGGATTCAGGTCGAGCCAACAACAACGGAAAGATTGCAAACGACCTACCTACCGTATAGGTGAGCTTTAAGCTTTTAATATTAAGCGCTGAGCTCCGGGCAACTTTATTACGAGCGCCAAATATATGGCCCTTTGTTTTGGATTTTTCTATGTGACTCATATATCAGCTCTCCGCTACCCAAATACACACATTCCTTTCCAATTTACCAAATCTTCGTTTTATGGTCTTGCGAGTGTTCAAGATGTAAAAGGGAAATGATAGGACTACGGTTCTTTTATTTTATTACTGACGCGGTGTTTGATTTTCATCGTAAATGTTTACGATTGAATATTTTGATAAAAATGAAATTTCCATTTAGAAAATTAATTCAACGAATCTGTATATAAATACCTTATAGAATACCATTTTGTGAGAAGGATTTTACTGTTTCGTCTGACGTAAGCGTGTACGTCGTGTGCACGAGTAAAGATCAGCGTACACTCAAAAAAAAATCAGTCGTTTAAGGTGTTAAATACCATTGTCGATTTTTTTTTGTGCTCCTGACATAGCTTTTTAACTATGCGTTTTAGTAAACATAAACTCCGCATCTGAATCTTTTTTGTCGAAATTTTTTTTGTCAGTACGACTATGTTCCTTAGAACGCCATGTCAACTCTTATTTTTATTTTGTCTCTACCGCAAAGGAAGTTGTCACTACTACAAACGAAGTAGCCACTACGACATAGTAGGCTTAAAATTTGTTAATGGTAAAATGTGTACTTCAACGCAGGTACACAAGCAACTTTTACGAAGTGACATAAGTGTTTTTTTACAAAAGTATTGTGTTTATTGACTATGTACGCCACGTCAAGTTTAATTCTGATATAGTCACTACGACATAGGACTTAGCCCCTGCAACATAGCAGGCTTAGAATCCGTTAATAGTTAAATGTGTGTTATAACGCAGGTACACAAGCAACTGTAACCAAATGACAGAGTATTTTCTTACAACATTATTATGTTTCTTTACTGTGTACGTCACGTCAAGTTTTATTTTGATTTAGATACTACGACATAGGAGTTATTCACTACAACATAACAGGCTTAGAATCTGATAATGGGTAAATGTGTGCTTTAACGCAGGTGCACAATCAAATTTGACAAAATGACAGATTTTTTATAAATTATTATTTTCATTTACTGCGTTAACGCCACGTCAAATTTTATTTTGATTTAGTTGTTACGACATATTTGAGATAGTCACTACGACATAGAGACTGCTTAGAATAAATGTGTGCTTTAACGAAAGTGCACAGGCAAATTTTACAAAATAATTATCTTTTTACCCGACTGCTAAACGAGAAGGGTAATGTTTTAGGATGTATGTAAAAATAAAATAAGCTGTGTAGATAGGCTGTAGGAGGTAACCAGATTCGATTTTGATGTGCAAGGTGTTAAACAAACCTGAGAAATCATTGTGCGAAGTGATGTTAGACTCATTTCGATTTTTAATCCCCCACTTTCAATCCCTTACAACCCTTTTTTCGCATTAAAAAGTGGCAGACAGTAGTATTGTCCTTTTTCAGGATCTAGACTGTGCGCTGTGTGCCAAATTTCATTTAAATCGGTTCAGTAGTTTTGGCGTGAAAGCGCGAAAGACAGACAGAGTTACTTTCACACTTATAAATAATAACAAATAATAAGATATATAAGTATTTAATATAATATATAAAATAATTTATTAATATACCTTGGCGACCGAGCTTCGCTTGGGAAAAATGAATTTTCCCAGACATGGAACCTATAGCTATCTTTGTTACTATGTGAGAACCTATGTTTAAAATTTCAAAGAAATCGTCCGTTTTCGAAAACGCGGGTACAAATAAATTTACATTCAAATATTCCACGTTTGATAGTTTATTTCTTGCTGTATAGGTAGTAGGTATTTCTGAAAGTGAAATAGATAGGAGAATCCACTGGCTCCCAACACACGATCTTCAAGTAGGTAATTTGGGAGCCTCTAGCTGTCGAGAGTACCTACCTGATAGAGGAATAACGATTAGGTAAGTAAGCTATTGTCGAACAAATTTAATACATAATGTGTAGAGTTTGTACATACACTTAGGTAGGTATTATGTACAGCCTGCATTAAACGCTTGTTTAGCTGCATAGACTTGTTCTCATAGGTGGTAGGTACAATTTACGTGGGGCTACTAACTTTTTTTTTTGTTCCACCATTTTGCCATTTTAATAGTAAGTTGATTGTACCTACCCTAAAATTACCTAGGTAAGGAAGGACATAAGTGTAAATACCTACAAACGTATACTTCGTAAATTGTATCTAAATGGATTAGTTTAGAAGTACGATAACTTTTCTTTTTGGCATACAGCCGATAATTTCAGCAACTTCTGCCTCATGCGATATTTAAAATCTTAAATAGGCAAGAATATGTAATAAAAAATAAAAATAAATACCTATAGAAAAACGAGAACTCTTGATGATATTTTTTTTACAAAGGCCTTTGTCAGTTTGTCTAAGGTACATTGACGTTAGCCCAAAACCACAGAATAAATAATAGTACTCGACAAAGGCCCTTGTGGTTTTGGAACCGCCAATCGGAACGTTTACATACCTGTCCGTTACAGTGTTGCCACATGCCAACTCTAGATCTCTCTAAAGGGGAAAACGATGATATCGAAGTTCAAAATTTGAAGACATCATCGGTCGAATCCTAAATAATTGCTATTTTAGCTGATATTGATTTTTAAGGAAATACAAAAGAAGGGTATTTATTGCATTTAACTTGAGTGTTTTAACGAAGGACACACATCATACACATCCATACACACACACAAAGAACTGAATATAACATCTTTGGCATATACTTAACGTCCACAAATCCGCTTCCTACCCGTAGTACGGTTTTTTTATACTACTCAGTTACAAGCGAGCACTGTTATTAGTTTATTAGCGCCATTTCCATATATGTTAGTGTAGCTGGTCTCTTGGAATTATTTATCAGATGTTCCAGATCTTCAATTTTTATACGTCAGTAGAAAATGCTCATCAGGTTGAATGACTTTTGCTAAGGCGCCATTTCCATATATGCAATAGTATAGCTGGTCAGATGATCCTGATCTTCGATTTTTATACGTCAACAGAACATGCTCGTCAGATTGATAAACTTTTGCTAGGGTACCATTTCCATATTTCTTATAGTTTAGCTGTTCTGTTATGGTTCTTCATCAGGTGTTCCAGTTTTCAAAATCAATTATAGCCTATATGTTGCCGAGGCTTAATAGCTATATAACAAAAAAAAGTTTCATTCAAATCCGTCCAGTAGTTTTTGTGTGAAATGCGAACAACAGACAGACAGACAGACACGGACAAAAATTTCAAAAATGATATTTTTGGCTTCTGTTACTTGTATGAAGACCCCTAGTAGTATTTTTTTTAGTTAATATTCAATGTACAGAATTGACCTCTCTACAGTTTTATTATATGTATAGATGTGAGCCAAAACGCCACACTGGTGGTTCTCTTTTCGCACGGGCTCTATTGGTAGTTATTAGTTCAGTACATTTTACAATAAAAATGGCGACTTAAACCGCCAAACTATCGCCAAAAGGTGTTTAGGTATCGTCGCGCCACCATCCGGCACCCTGGCACCAATTTTTTTTATAGGCATATGTCAAATCCTACTGCCGTTTGGGCTTTAGGGCGTGCCAAAGAATAGGACATACATACATACGCTTGAAAAACATTACCCTCCTTCTGACGCAGTCGGGTAAAAAGTGATAATCCAGATTATTTTTGCGGATTTGGTTTGGGATTTTTTGGTTAACTGCTGGCAACACTCACAAACAAGTGATTCAGTTCGGTCGGTGTTATGGTCGCGGTTGGATATTTAAAATTCGTTCTGAACATTTGAACCGGACGACTCGGTACTTACATAAACGCGAAATTAATTATCAGTGGTTTAATTATATTAATAATTCAAGTATTTTTATTGTATTGATGATAGGTGTGCTCGGAACTAAAATTGTTTATAGATGGGGCAAATTTGTCCCATTTATACGACTACCTGAGTGGTAAGTACATAGGTACCTTTTTCTATTCTATCTTTTCTTAGGGATTTCTAATTGCTAAAGTGCCGCTGGTAACTACAGTTACCAGTATAGTATAACAATGGGACTTTCCCCGTCAGTGGGTGCATTTTCCACGTTACTTTTACATACTCTGCATTTTCCCACGAGGTACGAGACAAGACAGTTCATGACACGGATCTCTTACTTAGTGATGGGATGTTGTTCTTTTTCGTATTATGGCTTCAAAACTATCTGTGTGCGATTCAGTAAACATCCCCGGCGCGCTACAAAATCGTGGAAGACTCTACAACACCCGGAAGGCATTATTGTATTGGACACGAAGAACTGTAAAGGGCTGCGTTTTGCGTGTTTGATGATGATGTTAGCGACTCGTTTTCCGCTAAAAATTTCTACGTAGGTAGATCCGTGTAACGCACATGTTTCATAATGTGGGTGAACTTTCTGTCGCGTCGTCTCTTGAGAAAACGCACTACTCCTTGTGTTCTAGGTAGGTACTTAGTTTATAATTTGCATGCCCGTACCGGCGGCGTATAAGCACGCGCGGTCCACCTTAGATCTCATCTTCGCTTACCATCAGGCGAGATTGCGGTCAAGCCCATGCTTAATTAACAAAAAAAAACAAACATTTGCTTGCTGGTACATTGTCGTTTTTGTGTGTTTCATTTTCATCAACATATTAATTTTAATTTGTTGGTAGGTATGTACGTACCAAAGACAGTTTAAAAAAAAAGGTAGTTAGGTAAACATGTAGGTAGGTAAAAATGAGCAATTAGCTTGGTCGTCCAGGTACTATGATATAATGGTATGAACGAAACTAAGTGTAGTAGGATGGCACAGCCAGTTTAGTCAGACCGACCCTGAAAAGTAAGTCACAGGTCTACCTTGGTAAAATTTGAAACTGTCTGTGGTACATACAAACCTACTTGTAATTATTTATTTATAACATTTATATGTATTTTAGATACCCTTCTACTGAACTAACATGGTTGTACAAATAGTTCTAGATGTGGACAAGTTTTTAACCAAATATGATTTATCATTACTACACACTATGAAATGGCCTTGGAAAATAACACATTTTGTGCTATCTGAAAGATGTCATGGCTGTGGATTTCTAGTTTCCAGTAGTGATTTACCTAGACCTAATCATTTCATATCCACTCAAAAAACTGTTAAATTTTTATTGCACCATAACTTTTTCTGGTGCCCTAACTGCTTCCTGTTTAGTACATATGACCATTTTACTGAAGATGAATGTGAAATGTGTCAGTAAATGTTACTCAACTATACAAGTTTATAAGTATAAAGGTGAGCAAGATAGCGAGTTGGTTCTGCATTCACAATTTCTCTATTCCATATACACAGTATTGCAGTCTGACCATGAAAGTCACTAAAGAAACTCACGATAGCTCTGAACTTGGAACTCTAGACTGCTCGCTGCAGGGCCTTAGCATTATAAATAATTAACTTATTGATTAAATTAATAAGCTGTGTCTGTACTGAATCTGTACTTTCTTTTGAGTATACTAATCTATGGTCGACTATCCCTGGTGAAATGGCCTGGGAAATGTGAATGAATAATGAACTAGTTCATTCTTCGCTTTGGTGTGTGTTGTTTTGCTTGTGCTTTTTGAGTAACAATTAACAAATTTTCAGAGCAGGGGATGGAATTAAAACTTTTGTTGCTAGCGAATGACAGTGAATTAAGGGAACTGGTCTCAAACCGCATGGTAGACAAAATAAAACTGCGGAGTGCTATAGAACTGTATCGGAAGGTTTGTGCCGACTTTGTTTAGTTATAATTTTATTTTGTATTGTTTATTAAATTAAAGTACATGCAATAGTTAAACTAAAAATGTGATAGGATCATCATCAGTGGCCTCATTCATCTCTAAAAGATACTGTAAGCAGCGTAGGTGCAGTTTACATTGTATATTTTATGTATTGCATAAGACAATGATTTGAGTTGCAAAAACAAACAACAATGACCAGAATATGAATTCTAAAATTGTAAGAAATAATCATTACTTTCATGTTTCTTACAATATTTTAAAGCATGACGACTTTAATATGCATTTCAGGCTGAAACAGAAAACATTGATCCCACATCTACTGCTTCAAGCATTAGCTTTGAGATTACTGGTGACCGATTCCTACAGTCTCCTTCATTGCTGGTGGGTAAACTATTTTGATTACCTACCTATTTTGCCTTTGGTCAGAAACACATTTGAATTAATTTTTAGAATATAAAATTTGATCAATCATAGATGCTTGCTGTTCAAACCAAAACCTGATATTGTACCTATATACATTTGTCATTAGCCAGTGCTCCAAAACATTGTTTGAAGCCAGCAATTATTACTGAAAAATCTCTCAAAAAGTTGTAATCTAAGAGTTCTCTCCAATTATAAATATAACCAATTACTTTGTGTTTTAGGCTGACATAAATTCCATCCCCCTTGCCAGCGTCTAGTGCTAATGTGGAACTTATTGACGTTCAAAATCAAAAGTCTGTGCCGGTAAGTAAAATATTTTGTTTTGGTTTTCCCCATGCTAGAAATCTCCTTTGGTTTCATTTGCTTTTAATTTTTACCACAAGACCTATTTTTATTACCTAACAGATATTATAAATGTAAAGACTCTGTGTGTCTGTGGCATTGTAGCTTTAATAGTGGTTGACTAATTTAAATGTGGGGAATTTTGTTTTGCTCAACTACAGATTGCAAGGTCCTGGGTTCGAATCCCGGAAAAATATACAAAATAAAAAAAAATTTAGCCGTACAAATAATTGTTGTTCTAAATTTAAAATGTAAGTAGTGCTTTGCGATAAAAATTCTGAACTTAGAAGTTTTTAAGTTTTGTCGAATAAAGTTTCATAATATGGATGTTACGCACACGGTGGATTTTTGAGACGGGTCACAGGACAGTAAGGGCAGGTACCTTAACCATAATAGTTACTAGGAGACCATCCATTACTTTTGAAGATTTTCTAAAATTAATTCACAGATTTTAAAAAAATGTAGCCGGCAAAAAATACTAAAATACCAAATAAACAAATTATGCCTATCAGTCATACTGTCATGTAGGGATCAAAAGACTATGGGACCATTTAATTTAGTACTATGAATGACAGAAATTAAATTAATGAATATTTTTTCATTCATTAGCCTGTAGCCATCGCAACTTGTCCACCTGGAAGCAAAATTATTGATCTGGAATTGCTTGAGCCGGGTCCGAGCGGCAGCTGCACACAGAATACTTTGACAGTAAGCTAATTATTTTTCACTATACACATTATGTGATGGACAATTTGATTTAAGGTGTATTATTCATAATGTCTAGATAATTTGTAAAAATACTTGAACATACACTCGGTACAGTCACGTTTTCCGGGCGGTCATTATAATAAGGCTAGTAGTATACAACTAGATATCTTTTACACAACATACAATAATAAAGCCCTTTATAGACATTTGTTTCACAGAGTTTTGATTTCTATATTTTTGACTTTTCTCTAATAAAGTTCAATTTTTTTAAAATAATGTTGGTTCACTACGTTTATGAGATACCCATCACTATAATACAATAAAGTCCCCCACCGCGTCCGTCTGTCTGTTCGCGATAAACTCAAAAACTGATTGAGACAGTGATTCATGAAGAAGGTTTTGGTGTAATTACTCGAGATTTCCAAAATTTTGTGGTAACTATTGTCTGATTTACTCATAATGTTTTGTCTATTTCAGAATTGGGTAGATGAAGAGTGGCAATTTATCCAAGAAATAGGCCCTCTCGAAGAAAGAAAGCCCCTCAGACAACTGTTAGAACTTACAACTTTTGGAAAGTCCTTGCTGCAAAAAGAAGAAAATTTTCTCACTCCCAGAGAGCGAAAAGCTCTGGTGCAACTGATAGTTGAACATCAACTTCGCATATTACCGAGTATCAAAGATACTATTCGACAAGAAGTGTGGTCCAGTTGGGCTAAAGAAATATGCTCACAATTTAAAGCTGAACACCCTGATATTTATTATGTTCCATACCGAGTAACAGAGCGGCAGGCCTTGCCTGCCTCTGGTCTGCTTCATAATCAGTTAATTACCCACCATCGATTGCTGAACCTAGAGGGTAATTCTAAAAGAAGAAGCAGTAGCGGCACCAGCAGCCCCAGCAGTGGGAAATCAGGTGTAAAACGTGTGCGACCCCTTCCCTTTGATTCGGATAACTGCCCGAAAGACGAAGACTTTGACAACATCATTGAATGGCTAGAAGGTTCTTCATCACCATTCGACATAGTTTTAAAAATGGCAAGCCTCATATAAGGCCAGAGAAAAAAATATGAAAGAAAAGCCAATCGAAGATTATTTCCAGCAGTTTCCTGGCTTTTGTTTGCCTGCCGGTCACCAATTGGTAAGTGAACACATATTTAAATTATTTTCAGTGTAGGTAGTTTTATTGTAGGGCATAATATTTATGACATTTCCAAATATCCTTTATACCTACTTATTTGGTCATTTAAAGGATGCCGTCAACTGGGACCGCAATCAACTAGGACCGCGGTCCCAGTCGCCGGATACAAAAAAAATAATATTTTTCTTCCAGCGACTGGGACCACTCATAAATCCATACTAATATTATAAATGCGAAAGTCTGTCTGTCTTACGCTTTCACAGTTAAACCACTGGACCGATTTTGATGAAATTTCGTATGAATATAGTTGAAGACCCGGGGTCAAATATAGGCTAAATTTTTTTTTCAGGAATCAACCCCCAAGACTCTGAAATGGGGGGTCAAAGTTTGTATGAAAAACATGCTGCGGGCGGAGCCGCGGGGCAACAGCTAGTTAAAAATAAAACAGTACAGTCAAACGAAAAAATGTTCAAAGTAAATTAAAATAAAAACTGTTTGATTTAAAAATATCATTTTATGTAATTAAAAAAATATTCAACACTAGTTCTAATCATTCTAGTTATTTAACATTTACATATGCATCTGAAGTTGTGTTTTCTAATGCTTTAAATTGTATGTCTGTTACCATAGATATTCAAACGCCTGGATTCACTGATGATCTTGGATAGAACACTCATTCCTAGAAGAGTACCTAGTCATTTTATTTCATACTTCTTTTCTGTTCCAGTTGGGGAGCAATTTTGAAAAAAGTTATCCTCTGGCATCAACTTCCTTTGATGAGAATTTCCCAATAGTCAAGAGACGACTTTTGGAGCTGCTAGTTAACAAGGGTTCATGTTGTAAGTTTGTCGTTGTTTTATATATTTGTGTTGGCGTTGTTATGATGGAGGTATTGCCGGCCTTTACGGTGTAATTATTTCGCAGAGTACCGACAACATAACAACTACCCTTAAAAGTATTATTTATTTCTTGCCCTTCTCCGCAAGTAAACAACACAGTCGTTTGTTTACTTGTGGAAAGAGTTTAGTTTAAGTCATTTAATATTGTATATTGATGTTTACAATGTTGTAACTAGTTGTAAATTTGTCGTTGTTTTATGTATTTGTGTTGGCGTTGTTATGATGGAGGTATTGCCGGCCTTTACGGTGTAATTATTTCGCAGAGTACCGACAACATAACAACTACCCTTAAAGTATTATTAATTCTTGCCCTCTCCGCAAGTAAACAACACAGTCGTTTGTTTACTTGTGGAAAGAGTTTAGTTTAAGTCATTTAATATTGTATATTGATGTTTATAATGTTGTAAGTTTGTCGTTGTTTTATGTATTTGTGTTGGCGTTGTTATGATGGAGGTATTGCCGGCCTTTACGGTGTAATTATTTCGCAGAGTACCGACAACATAACAACTACCCTTAAAAGTATTATTTATTTCTTGCCTCTCCGCAAGTAAACAACACAGTCGTTTGTTTACTTGTGGAAAGAGTTTAGTTTAAGTCATTTAATATTGTATATTGATGTTCACAATGTTGTAAGTTTGTCGTTGTTTTATGTATTTGTGTTGGCGTTGTTATGATGGAGGTATTGCCGGCCTTTACGGTGTAATTATTTCGCAGAGTACCGACAACATAACAACTACCCTTAAAGTATTATTTATTTCTTGCCTCTCCGCAAGTAAACAACACAGTCGTTTGTTTACTTGTGGAAAGAGTTTAGTTTAAGTCATTTAATATTGTATAGTGATGTTTACAATGTTGTAAGTTTGTCGTTGTTTTATGTATTTGTGTTGGCGTTGTTATGATGGAGGTATTGCCGGCCTTTACGGTGTAATTATTTCGCAGAGTACCGACAACATAACAACAACCCTTAAAAGTATTACTTATTTCTTTCCCTCTCCGCAAGTAAATAACACAGTCGTTTGTTTACTTGTGGAAAGAGTTTAGTTTAATTTAATTAATATTGTATGCTAATGTTCATAGAATCAAACTATATTTCTCTATTCAATATGGTTATTTGCTTTATATAGAGATAGGAATTAGCTAAATCTTATTACATATTTTCCCTAAAATGTAGAGTCCATAGATTTATTTGATGCCTTTCTTTAAATATTTGGTACCTAATGAATAATAGAGAAAATAAATTTAAAAAATGGGCAGTCATTCTGACGTCAAGATGACTGCCTGCATTTACGATTTCCACGAAAGGGCTTCGAAATTTCAATTCGTCTTTACAAAACTTCAGTACCTATTTCGTACCTAAATATAATTTTAAAGTTTTGTAAAGGCGAATTTCGAATTGAAATTTCAAAGCACTTTCGTGGAAATCCTAAGTGTGGGCGGTCATCTTGACGTCAGAATGAATGCCTATTTTTTAAATTGATTTTCTCGTTTATTTATTAGGTTGGATATTTAAACAAAGGTATCTAATAGTAGCAAATAGGTATTAAATTTTAGTAATATTTTTTTAATGGGTTCGGTTATTTTGGCCAGTCATTCTGATGCACACTTATTTCGCACAGCATTACTCTGTTTTACATCCACGATTGTGAACTATGTGTGTGCGGAGATGATAAGTGTATGGCGACCTTCTGGTGGTAAAATTGTATATGAGGTTACCCAGTTACTTTTAATATTTTGTATAATGCTGAAGAAAAGTATTCAAAGTATTTGTAGTAATTTTAATTTTTGATTTCTTCCAGAAATAATATCTTGTATTTTATTCTGTTTTTTTAAGAAAAATTGTTAGACAATAAAAGTGACCTAATCATTTTTTTTTTTTCTTTTATTTTAGAGACAGCAAAACACAGTCACAGTAACAACACACCGTAGACGTAGAAACACAAAAACACAGTCACAGCAACAACATACCCTAGACGTAGGGACAGCAAAACACTGTCACAGTAACAACACACCGTAGACGTAGGAACACAAAAACACAGTCACAGCAACAACATACCCTAGACGTAGGGACAGCAAAACACTGTCACAGTAACAACACACCGTAGACGTAGTAACACAAAACACAGTCACAGCAACAACATACCCTAGACGTAGGGACAGCAAAACACTGTCACAGGAACAACACACCGTAGACGTAGGAACACAAAACACTGTCACAGCAACAACATACCCTAGACGTAAGGACAGCAAAACACTGTTACAGTAACAACACACCGTAGACGTAGGACAGAAAAACACTGTCACAGCGCCAACACACCTTTGACCTAACGACAGAAAAACAATGTTACAATGATAACATGCCGTAGACGTAAGGGCAGAAAAGCACTGTCACAGCGACAACACGCCGTAGACGTAAGGACAAAAACACTGTCACAGTAACAATAGAAGAGCCAAAGTTATGTTGTCAAAATGCCGCACCGCTTAACGTGGAGTCAAAGAAACGTTGTCAAACTGACAACGTGCCAAGATCGCAGTGACGAATGTCATTTGTAATAAAGGCTTATCGCCTAAGACGTAGGGACAGCCTATACTGTCACAGTGACAGCACGCCGTTGACTTACGGACAATATACCTTAAACACTGAGGACTAGTTGTCTTATCTAATTGACACCGTCTTAACGAGGAGCCAAAGGAATGTTGTCATACTGACAACGTTCCAAGAACGCAGCAACAAAGTACCTTTGTATTATAGGCTTATACACTTAAACGTAGGGACAAAGTAGCATCTATACACTGTCACAGTGACAACACGCCGTTGACTTACGGCCCAATTCGTCCTGTCAAATTGACACCGTCTTAACGAGGAGCTACAGGAAAATTGTCATACTAACAACGTGAACACGAACGCAGTGACGAAGTTCCTTTGTAATAGAGGAGATCACCTTAGATGTAAGGACAAAGGAGCATTGTCATGTATACAACGTTTGAGACAGAGTTGAAAGAACAAATTATTAATACGAAGCGGCAAAGTCCGGTGACAAAGTTCATTTGTCATTGAGAGTCTAAATTTGTTCTGTCGATGTATTTGTGGTCCGTAGACGGCTCCCATTTGTTAAGGGATTTTTGTCACTGCGTTTAGAATTTTTTTTGAGTGTAGTAATAGTGAAGGTGAAGGAAGTTATTTTGACAATACTTACTGTCTAGATAACTAGATACCTAGTTGATATATCAGCTAGTGTGAGAAAAGGAGTTGACAAGAGCAGTGGCGATGATAGTTTCGTTCGACATTATGACCACACTACAGACCTGAAAAAAATGTCACTAGGTACGAAGAAAATTACAAAATGTGTTGTAAATATACCATGATTTATAAGAAGTAAACATTTCCGTCTTGAATAATTTCAGTAGAATTCTAAAAGGGACCGTTCCTATCTCAGTATTTGACAAATACTGGCGTAATAACATACATCCTTGTACACGACATATGTAGAACTTACGGCAAAACGTTATCAGGGCGTATTCCACCTCTCGAGGGTACTGTGAGAAACTGTTTATGCAAATAAGAACGAAACGCTCCCCACTTTGATATACTACCGAAGGCAAGGAATAACCGAGGGTCCTTTTCAAATTCGCCCCAACTCGATTGAACGAAGGTTTTTTTATAGCGCGGATACAGTAATCTAGTTCAGGTGTGCTCTCGAAAAATCCTCACGGATCTGAGGTCGCATACGTTCCCGATTTTATTGCATATTGAGACGTACTATTCCTGTGATATATTTCCCTAGACCGGTGCTTCGGAGACTCTCGTGTTATAGTCTCGGAACATAATACGAATCCTACGTAAAGTAATATTGCGAGATTTGCAAAAAATAAATGTATCGTCGCTATTCGTGCAAGTTGTAGGTACAACTTTGTTATAGAAACTCAAATACGAGTATATTACAGAAAACGTAAATCTTATTATATTATTTTTAGGGCAGCCACAAAAGGTGAGAAAACTTTTAGAAAATACTAGCTGTCGCCCGCGGCTTCGCCCGCGTGAGTTTCGCTTAGATGAAAAATCTCTCTTGGAGCTTTTCATCAGATGTTCTAGATCTTCAATGTTTATACGTGAGCAGAAAATGCTCATCAGGTTGAACAACTTTTACTAAGGCGCCATTTCCATAATGTTATAGTGTAGCTGGTCTCTTGCAGTTCTTCATCAGATGTTCCAGATCTTTAATTTTTATACGTCATCAGAAAATGCTCATCAGGTTGAACGACTTTTGTTAAGGCACCATTTCCATATTTCTTATAGTTTAGCTGTTCTGTTATGGTTCTTCATCAGGTGTTCCAGTTTTCAAAATAAATTATAGCCTAAATGTTGCCCAGGCTTAATAGCTATACAACAAAAAAAAGTTTTATTCAAATCGGTTCAGTACTTTCGGAGATTAGCGTCACCATACATACAGACAGACAAGAAATTCCAAAAAATTTTTTTGCGTTCTAATATTCTTTTTAAGTGTCCCTCTATCCATTTCAGTCAAAAATACTAAAATGTACAGACAAAATATTTTTACTGTTTTATTATATGTATAGATTTATGAGAACTACCACCCACCACAGTAGTTGCCAATTCGAAAAACAAAAGAGCGGGAATTGTCGAAAAATTTTTAATTGGGTCGTCGGCAAATGGAACGGGTTGAATTCTTCAGCGGAAACTAAACGTTTTCATAAGTTGCTGGCTTGCATAAAGTGCAGGTGGTTTCGGTAATCCGGGATGCATAGCGTGGGAACGGTTGGCTGGCAGAGGCGCAAGGTGAACTTGCAATTTGCTTCCACGCCACCTGGTGAGGCACTCTGATTGCACACTTTGCGATGCACTTTATCGAATGGGTTACTCCTGGCTGCATTGGACGACGACTATATTGTCTATTCACGGCTCCTTTGCTTTGTTATAAGAAAACCTTTCTTTTTGTACTCATTCGGTTTTGTGCTGATTACCGCCAGATAGGTAGGTACTCTGCTTTAATTGTACGAGTACCTATTGTCACAGATTATATCGTAGGTCAGATTTCTGTGGGTATTATAACTAAGTAGGAAGGTATTCATTTAACTTAAAATCATTACAATACATTTAAAATATGTAAAATGTTTTGTTTTTTTGTGGAAATAAATAAATTAAAAAATTTAACTCTCAAAAAGTTTCTACCTATTGCAAAATAAAATTCATACTTTTTTCATCCAAAAATGATATGAAAAAGACATGTAATAAATATATGCATTTCTACAGGTCATGACTCGGGTCGGGATAAATTTCTAGGGAGACATTTCTTGGGATAGTGTTACTTACATCTCAATAGCAATAAAACAAATAGGCTAAAGAAACTCAACATACTTACACACTATTGTTTAATACAGCCAAATTTTAAGTATATCTACATGTCATTTCCAAAAACGAGAATAAATAAAGTCACATTAAACATACATGTAACACCGCGTTAGACCTCACAAGGATATTTCAGAATATAATTTAAATATTTAATTACAACGTTTCGACGTTCTGTATAAAATACATTGAAATCGACGTCATTTACATTCTATTTTTGCCTCACGATTTAAATTCAGCCCTACCTGAAATTATCCGTAAGGTCATCTAATTATTAATTCCCTTCGATTGTGTATTTCCGTCCCATCTATACATTTTCAACCATTTTACACGTATTTTGAATTTGAGAATAGTCAATTACCATATATAGGTTTCGTTGGGTCGAAATCGAATTCGTCATCTTAAGATCGTTATTGTAAAGGCATTATCTGAGATCGGAGACGGAATATCAATGTAGGGTCCTGGAGTAATATGTCAGGCGCAGAACTTCTGTCAGGAGGAAGGGATATAGCATATGGTCGCTTGGGAATCTTGTACTGCTTACAACATGTAGTCCCGGTGACGTGATTACCTTTACGTGACAAATTCCGGCCGATGAGGTTATTTTATTTGTAAAATATGCCTTCAAGCATGGCGTTTTATGATAACAATTGTTTAACAATGCCGTCATGCTTTATGCGACCTTTTCATCGTTGAAAATCGGTTTTTAAAAATTATTTTTCTGAACTAAATAAATCATTTATTTATTTTGTTAGCAAAATAGGTAGTATTTACACTTATAGATATAAGTATTATCCAATGCGGTGGCGGCCGAGTGGTAGGGCGCCCGCCTGTGGATACAAAATCCCAGGTTCGAATCCTACCCGGGCTGCGTATACAAAGGCGGATGCAACACAGACAGTGGCTTGTTTGTAACGCAGCCGGGTCCGTACATATGAATTAGTACAAACACGGCTATACCACAGTCATTTGGAGACTGTCTGCACTGTGATCGGTTTTGAAAGTCATTGTTTTAACAAAAACGGCTGCAATACAGAACAGCTCATTACCTACAAGCTAGTGTCTGTACTATGATCGCGATCGGAACGGAAACGTCACACAAATGCGGCGGCTTTGCAGATAGGTACATATTCATTTTGTAATATCAGTTTAGTTTAGACTAGCAACAAGTGAAGGCGTGCGGGTTAAAATTATTACATAAAGGAGTGAAAAAATGATTGATAACGACATAATTTGAATATATATTCAAATTATGTCGTTATCAATCATTTTTTCACTATATTTTTTTAATTTTTTTTTAACTAAAATTAAATTTTGTATACTCCACACAGGGCTTATTAGCCCTTTGTGGAGTATACAATATTTAATTTTAACAGGCACAAGAAATATTTTAGCGCCAAAGTTTAATGTAAATTGCCAGCACTCGCTGCGAAAATTTTTAAAGTCAAAGTAAATTGTTTTTTATTTAAATTGGCTTAAAATAGCACTTTTATTAGTCATATACTAATAAAATAGATAAGTTAGTTGACGTTAGAAAATTACTTAAAGTTAAGGTTATTTCTACTGCCTCCAAATTTCTCTTCAATGGATCCTAAGGTATAGGGGATAGGGGATAGGGGATAGGTCAGCATCCTAGGGTACAACGTTGGTTGTCAACATTAACCAAGAAATAAAAGAATGAACAGAGTTCAAGAAACTATATGTGTCGGGCCTGCTTTGAAACTTTGTGTTGATTTAAAAATTATGCTCTTTTGAAAACAAGTCAAAATGTTGTCACTAATTTTAACTTCACAGCCTGCACGAGTCATTGCAATACAGAAACTCAGATATTATTTGAAACATTGGTCAGTGTTCAATTCGCCCTTGCCATATAGAAACAAATGCAGCTACTCTACAAACCGCTGCGTTGCTGCTGGGTTTGGAAAGACTTTAACTGCGTTAAGCCATTTGCAAGATGATGCAGCACAGACTATATGTGTCCGTGTTGAATCCGCCTTTTTCATGGAATTACAGAAACAAATGCGACTGCACTACAGATCGCTGTGTTGTAGCTGGGTTTGGACAGACTATAACTGCTTAAGGCATACGCAAGATAATGAAGCATAGACTATGGGTGTCTGTGTTGCATCCGCCTTTGTATTTACGCGCCCGGGCTACATGAGTTTGTATACCAATCTGACTCATATTAGTTTTCATCAACCACCACTTCTGCAACTTCACTCTGGTTGATGATTATCAGCTAGTGTGTGAAATGGAGAAGGCAATGGCAAACCACTCCATTAAAATTGCCAAGAGAGTCGTTGTGTGTGTTTCATTCCATATAATGACCACGACCCTCAGTCATGAGGAAATACGACTAAAGAGAGATTATCGAAATACCTAGTTAAAAAAGATATACTTCCTTTATAAATTCCAGACAATAGGTACGGTAGGTATTGTCTGAGAAGTTTGAAAAGGTATGTGCTTGATATGTGGGAAAAATCCCTGACGAGGCGAAGAATATAATCGAAAAATAAATTGACTTGGAGAATAGATTGGTTCATGCGTAATAATAGGTTTAAAAGTAAAACGTCTCCAAAGTTAAAGGACTCTGAGATCGCAAACTTAGGTCTCTTCTAGACAAATTAACTTCATTTTAAGTTTCTGACTTCTATAATAATAGAGATTTATTTTTCTTCTCTTTTGTAAATTTCGGTGTGAAGTTTGCTGTACCTTGTCGTGTATAAAAAATAAAAAAAAATAAAAAGTGTGTTGTTGGTGCGGTGTGCGCAGGGGTCTCCAACTATTTGAAGCGAAGACGGGCAATATCCCTGCGCAGTGCGATTATACACGAACAATTACTTTAGAGAGAGCCGGATGTAGTGCTCAGGATAGAGCCTCGTACTTTTGAAGTACAAGGACCTCTTGTCTAGTAAGCCTTAGGTCCTAGGAGTCATGGGCAGGGTGATATCATTAATACAATATGGTTGGGATAGAATATAGCATTTTATTCCATAGACACAATAGCCTCTGAAGGCGGGCACAGTTATACTAATACCAAAATCTGATAAGTCTTTGTCGCAATTAAAAGTTAAAATTAACATAAACCAAATATAAGGTACCTGGCCAGGTCCGTACACAAAACGTCTGTGCGCACTTAGAACGTTGTCCCGTTCACCATTACGATCCGTTGGGTTCGAGCACTGGTGCTGGTCGCGTCATCAAAGAGGCACGGCGCTCCTGCGACGCTCCGTTGTATGCGAGATAGTAGACGCTGGCTGGACCTTCCGAGATTTGCGCTGAGTCACTACAGGGACATCGGATCGGGGGCGGCGATGTGGCCTTTGGAAATAAGGTTAGGATCCGTGTGTTGCGCCTTGGGGTCGCCGGCGACGGGGCCTGCGCCGTTGCATGCGGTCCACGGTCCGGGGAAACCGCACCCTCTGGCGATGGGGGGACACTCCAAGAAGCGTCAATTCATGTGGCTGGGCGGGCACGTGGATTTCAACAGCTCATGTTCCCGACAACTTCGTGGCGGCGAATATCCCCTGTGTCCTTGCGCGTATCGCGGATTTTAAAGCTAAAGGTTAAACTATAGTCCCATGACGGGGTGCCGAGGGCGGCGAAAGTGAAAAAACCCAAAAAATTAATAATTGCTCAAGCCATGTTACGTGTCGTGGCGGCCTATCTAGGAAGAGAAAGATCCCTCGCCACTCGATTTGACATTCCGCCTCGTCGCGCTCCATTTCGCTTAATTCGGACGCACGTCGAACCAACTTTTAATATTCTTTAAAAGAACTAATGTTTAAATAAGGTATTTATTCGTTGAATATTATAATAATCTAAGTCGACGATATTAAAGGAGAATAATTAAAATTCTACAACAATCCAGCCATGATTTCTTATTTGTTTATGATAAGAAAGGTTGGTTAGGAACTGATACGGAACGTGTGTCACCAGCTGTCAATGTCAGACGTCCAACTCTGTAGATCTCAGTTGACAGTCTAATCTAATCATGGGAATGTTTTGTTATGAATGTTTAATTTTCGATATAATTCCGTAAGTACACAAAATCACGTCGAGTTGTTGCTACCAATGGTTTCGGCGTGACTCAAAGAACGTTTTGATGTGCGGGTCTCCCTGTTTTCTTAATAAGTATTGTAAAAACAACATATGAAGTTTGTGTACCGGTGTGTCACTTTCCCATTCAATTTGTCTGGAGACTAATGGATTTGAATGCCTGCTATTGTGGTGAGTCGAGAGCCTATCATGCAGGTAGTACGCCACAGGAATAGTATCCCAATATATCAACTATTTCACCTAAAATATGACATGCAAAGTTGACCAGTTAGAAGTTCAAAATAATTCTGTAGTTATCACTACAATACCCCCCTTTTCGGCAAAGAGGTTAAGTCGTACTTAGCCGAAACAGCCGGGGTAACCGGAGAAAACATTCACCTATCCTACGGCAATATATTTTTAAATACAATACTATCAGCTATATATGAAACTAACTCATGCTATTTCATGTATTAAACTAAAATGTATGTTCTAGAGTTCTAAAACTAACTCAATGTTGAGTGTCAGGAATACAGCGTCTGGCCAGACCGCTGCAATTCCCCTGCATTAAAAAGATCATACTTGGATTTCTAATCGCAAGTAGCATACTAATAATAAAGAATTATCTTAAGTAATATAGTTCTTACTTATGTATAATAAGAAAAACTATTTGAGATTTAATTAAAATATATGTAATCTAGCATTCCTACATAATTTACTAGTTAGTAATTAAATTGTAAACCTAATAAAGTCTTTAAACTAATGGAGAAATTGACATTTAAAATGTATAGCCGTTGGGCTGACATTGTATAAGGGAAAAAACTTATTTTCCTTTTTTTCTCAAAAATTAAGGAGTATTAATCCATATCCTTATGTTTACTCTGGCGCCTAGAGTGTGTAGTTACAAAAGAAATTGGTTTTCATGAAAACGCTTGACAAAAAAATTTCACATGTGAGTCATGTCATATGTGAAAAATGATGCCTCTGATTGGTTATACCAATCCAAAATAACAAAGTTCAAGATAAGAAAGTTGCTAGCTAGGGGACACACCTTGTGAGACTTTTATTATGTCCTTGACATGATATTTTCCAACTTTACCGGTTTCTATCTCCTGAAGGTCGTAAACAACATCCGAATGCTTCCTGACAACTTTACATCACAAAGCGCGGTGCTAGTTTAGCGGAGAAGAAGTGAGCTGAACGACTGGTCATTTGAAGGTATTAACGAATTTGGAATGCCGCCTCTTTTCGGCAACATGCCATCCGTCATTATCTCCCGACCTTTAGCTAACAAAAATGGTGTGTGCCCGGTGGCAACATTAATAATGCTATTCAAAGATAGCTACCACTAAATAAAACAAAAAAAACATTTCAGTACTTTATGTTCTGAAGTATTCCAACTACGCCTAAAATCATCAATTCTAAGAAAAAAATCTGTGACGTCTGAGTCATCAGAAAATTTTAAATTCCACGACCTCAAATGGTCCTCCTTTAATATGTGAATAACGCGTTCGTCATCTTCCCTAGCCTCCGTAACATAGGTAGTCCTACCCATTGAGTTGGCTTGACGTACTAAACCGGGAGCTCCTAGTTGAGACAATGTGGGTTGTAACGCTTTAAGTGTGGAAGGGCCGGGTGGGTGGGTGTCAATTGCACCTCCCCGTGGTCGTGTATTAACAAATGAGGAAGTAGTAGTGGTAGGTGGTTTGTTTGCCTCCCCACTTACTTCGTGATATTGCTCTTCCCTTTCGCCGTCCGACATATTGACAAAAATGTGAGGTTATATGTGTCAGGGTATGTAATAGGTTATAATAATTGATAAATTTCTAAATAGATACAGGTTACTCCCCTGTCAATAAAAATAAATTAGCTCTCAAATTGAGATTAAATAGGAATTATGGCTGAGCGCTATGCTTTTTATTCATAGCGAAGCCCAAATAAAATATTAATTATTATATTATTAATTATAATATTATTTAGTAATATTGTAATAATTACTATGAATTGTATTAAATGTATGCTTACAACCCTGTCGCATATAAACCTAACAAACACTAAAGTATAATAACTTTACAGTCAATGATATCACCAAAATTTCAAAATAACAAGTGAGCGAGTTTAAAAAATTTAAAAACTATTTTTTAGAAAAAACTGCCACTCTCACAGGACTCAAAGGCTCAAAAATATAGTAGTTCGGGCGCCATTGTCGTGTATAAAAAATAAAAAAATAAAAAGTGTCTTGTTGGTGCGGTGTGCGCAGGGGTCTCCAACTATTTGAAGCGAAGACGGGCAATATCCCTGCGCAGTGCGATTATACACGAACAATTACTTTAGAGAGAGCCGGATGTAGTGCTCAGGATAGAGCCTCGTACTTTTGAAGTACAAGGACCTCTTGTCTAGTAAGCCTTAGGTCCTAGGAGTCATGGGCAGGGTGATATCATTAATACAATATGGTTGGGATAGAATATAGCATTTTATTCCATAGACACAATAGCCTCTGAAGGCGGGCACAGTTATACTAATACCAAAATCTGATAAGTCTTTGTCGCAATTAAAAGTTAAAATTAACATAAACCAAATATAAGGTACCTGGCCAGGTCCGTACACAAAACGTCTGTGCGCACTTAGAACGTTGTCCCGTTCACCATTACGATCCGTTGGGTTCGAGCACTGGTGCTGGTCGCGTCATCAAAGAGGCACGGCGCTCCTGCGACGCTCCGTTGTATGCGAGATAGTAGACGCTGGCTGGACCTTCCGAGATTTGCGCTGAGTCACTACAGGGACATCGGATCGGGGGCGGCGATGTGGCCTTTGGAAATAAGGTTAGGATCCGTGTGTTGCGCCTTGGGGTCGCCGGCGACGGGGCCTGCGCCGTTGCATGCGGTCCACGGTCCGGGGAAACCGCACCCTCTGGCGATGGGGACACTCCAAGAAGCGTCAATTCATGTGGCTGGGCGGGCACGTGGATTTCAACAGCTCATGTTCCCGACAACTTCGTGGCGGCGAATATCCCCTGTGTCCTTGCGCGTATCGCGGATTTTAAAGCTAAAGGTTAAACTATAGTCCCATGACGGGGTGCCGAGGGCGGCGAAAGTGAAAAAAACCCCAAAAAATTAATAATTGCTCAAGCCATGTTACGTGTCGTGGCGGCCTATCTAGGAAGAGAAAGATCCCTCGCCACTCGATTTGACATTCCGCCTCGTCGCGCTCCATTTCGCTTAATTCGGACGCACGTCAAACCAACTTTTAATATTCTTTAAAAGAACTAATGTTTAAATAAGGTATTTATTCGTTGAATATTATAATAATCTAAGTCGACGATATTAAAGGAGAATAATTAAAATTCTACAACAATCCAGCCATGATTTCTTATTTGTTTATGATAAGAAAGGTTGGTTAGGAACTGATACGGAACGTGTGTCACCAGCTGTCAATGTCAGACGTCCAACTCTGTAGATCTCAGTTGACAGTCTAATCTAATCATGGGAATGTTTTGTTATGAATGTTTAATTTTCGATATAATTCCGTAAGTACACAAAATCACGTCGAGTTGTTGCTACCAATGGTTTCGGCGTGACTCAAAGAACGTTTTGATGTGCGGGTCTCCCTGTTTTCTTAATAAGTATTGTAAAAACAACATATGAAGTTTGTGTACCGGTGTGTCACTTTCCCATTCAATTTGTCTGGAGACTAATGGATTTGAATGCCTGCTATTGTGGTGAGTCGAGAGCCTATCATGCAGGTAGTACGCCACAGGAATAGTATCCCAATATATCAACTATTTCACCTAAAATATGACATGCAAAGTTGACCAGTTAGAAGTTCAAAATAATTCTGTAGTTATCACTACAACCTACTGTCGACTTTAAATTTCAAACTGGAAGTAAGTAACTTGCACATAGGCACAGAATTAATATAAGTACTACGTAACATAGGCATGGATTTAAGTTTTCATGTATTTAAAAAAAAATGTAATTCATTTCATAATAGTTTTCGGTGAGTGTAGTGTAGTTTCATTGAGTATACTGACTGTGACTATTTATTTTAGTATTAATAAAATAAATAGACATATTCAAAAACATTCTATATCAATTATCAAACGATTTTGGATATTTGGCTTTTACGCGCTAACGAGTACCCTACTTCGAATTTTCACTGTTTTTCTATTTACCTAGAAATTCCACTACATAATGATGAATAAATCTATAGGATAAGTATTTGGGCATTTATGCATGGAACGAAATCAAGTGGATTCCTATTGTAAAAGAGAATAATGCATTAGGAAGTGTATGCACTAATGGAGTGGTCCTAGCTCGTGCTCGACGCGTGCCGCCCGCATGCCCGCAGGAGACATTCACACGACACACGGGATGCAGGACTCGATTGTTTCATCTCGGCCCTCCAAATCTGGACAAAACACCAATCACTGCGGAAGCATATTATAATGTATATCTATAATCGATGATCTAATAGTAGTTTATGCAACTGATACATAATGAGAGGCATTAAAACATGAGTGTGGTTTTATGAAACGAGTCGAAAGCGAGTTTCATAATAACATCACACGAGTGTTTTAATGCCTAATTATGAGCAGTTGCATACACTACTTTATCTTCACTCATAGGAACAATTACAAATAAACAAAGTAGCTAGGTAAGAAAGAAAAAAATTATAGCGAGTAATTAAGTTCAAACTACGAATGCGTGGGCCACTTTTTTCTAAATTAAAAAGTAAAAGTGTACTTTAAGAGCCCGCACTAGGCCAATGACAACTAAGATTTTCCCCCGCTACCCGCTACCCAGTTCGCCCGCACCACAGGGCGGGAGCTTCATATAAACGGGGCGTCAAATATACCTACTACTACTACAAACGAAACTGTCATCCGTGAACGCGTCAATGTGTGCGTTAAACAACGAGGGTCGCCACAGCAAAATTATTTATTTATACGTATGACACAGATTAATAAAATAATTACTACGTGCTATGAATAGTTTAATTATGAACACTTATATATTTCAATTCTGTAAGATTTGAGATTGTTTTATCTTATGTACCTGCTTATATATTTTGTGACTTAAGCATGAACCACACGGATGGAATCACGCCCTCCATCAAAGGTGACCTTGCTTGATGCCATCCGTCTAGACGAATGATGTCCATCAAATTTTGATTTGACTTTCATCGACCTTTGATTGTGGGCGCGTGATGCCATCCGATGATGGAGCGCGCGGATGGCATCCGTCTAGCCGGCCGATGGACATCCCACCATAGACAGTTGCGCAATGACAGGCAGTAGGTGCGCACGTATGCAAAATGTCGTCCGCAAATAAAAGCCACGAATGCGCAACTATATCAGAATTAATAGATCTCTACAGAGATTTACCAAATTTGGAGCCATATTTAAAACACTACTAGCTTTTGCCCGCGGCTTCGCCCGCGTGAATTTCCCACGGGAACAGTGCTTTTTCCCGGGATGAAAGGTACCCTATGTCCTTCTCCGTACTTCCAGCTATGTGTATGCGAAATTTCAGGAAGATTGGTTCAGTAGATAAAGCGTGAAGAGGTAACAAATAAACAAACTCACTTTCGCATTTATAATATTAGTTAGGATTAGGATACGTGAATACATGATTTCTAGCCAGACCAGAAGACGACTCGCGACTGATTCTCTAGCGTGATGGCGCGTCGGATGGCATCCGTGTAGCCGAAACACAATTTGTGGATGGCAACAAAGCTCCCTCCAAGGTCACCTTTGATGGAAGGCGTGATTCCATCCGTCTGGTCCATGCTTTACCTAACATACCTGCATCATAAATAAGTAAACTTCCACATAGGCACTGCAACTGTCACAACCACATCACTATGAGGCTTAAAATTAATTTATTATAAGTACACATATTATTAAGTATTTATTTATCATTCACAGACACACATCGCATTGAATATACTATTGTACTATGGTTATATATTAGCGCCAAACTTTGTGTTAAATATGATTAAACTAAAACAAAACAAATTATTTTTTATTGTCATCATATCACGACTCACTAGTAAACAAATCAACAGTAGCGAGTGGCGGACGTGGCGGTGGCGGCGCCAGCGACGACCGTCGACATGCGCGCGCAGGATACGCGTGTGACCTTCGACCGGCGGCATATTTTACGAAAATCATTACCTATATAACATTTTATTGTTTTAGTTGAATGATTCGAAAAATTCAATAATATGTTGAAGAATTACACCTTGTCAAATACCCTATACAAGCATAGAAAATTTATAAAAATATATTGTATAAAAAGACGCCGCGACAATGTTGTATGTTGAAAGTGACAACTCCGTTCGTTCCATTATTGCTTACTGGATAATACTCAACATTTATTTAGAAAAGCAGATTAGGATGATAAGCCGACGACAAAGACATGAAAATAAAATTTAATTCTCATATGTTGCTCCCATTTACTAACAAAATGTCTAATGATGATAAAAATCTAATGATGTGAAATATTGTTAATTACTTTGCTTACCTGTATTCAACCTTCGGAAATTTATAAAATTTACGTCCTTCTTGGTTTGTACTAGATAAACAAAGGTTAACTGCGCAGTACCTTGCCATAATTAATTTCAATGAAACTATGTTTCTCTCTATCTACAAAATCGAAACGTAAGAGTAGCTTGAGATACGCTTCGCAGCTGCTAACCCCGATTCATAGTGTCCCTCGATTCAAATGAACGGGGTAGAGGTGCGGGGTACGCCATATTGCGGGAGAGGCAGGGAGCTTCCTTTCTGTACGTACGTAGTACTTATATTAATTCTGTGCCCGCACGCATCCAATCCGCGTTCTAAATAAAATGCTGGCGGGGCGCGGGCGGCGCGGCGGCTCAGAGGCGGATGGTTAAAGCATGCGGGCAATTATACGTATTATTTTTTTAAAAGCTTTATAAAAAGATATTTAAAAAAGTAAGTAACATAATCCCTGCCTTATCTATAGAGTACTTTATACAAAAATTTTCAATCTTTATTTTAATGTATTGCTTGAATAATAGCAGTTTAAAGTGTTAATTATAGGTGATTTGGAGGCAACTTCGCAATTTTTTTCTATCGAGAAAATTTTATGCAATCGTGTTTTTGAGTAACATAATCCCTCGTGCTAGTCCTGAAGTTTGCTATATCTTAATTTTACATTCAGTTTTACATTAATGTAGATATTACAGACGATCATGTGAAGCAATCTGACCTAGTACGGGCCCTTATTAAAGTTATTTTACGATACCGCTAGCGGTACTATAATGACTTTTATTTTTTAATTGTATGTATATGTGCGTTGATAAAGTACGTCTTTATAAAGCATAGAGCAACACGGACTCCTTCCGGGCCGCGCGCGGAAGTCCTTGTTGCTCGAAGTTATAAAGCCATCTTCAAATTCGTAATTCGAATATTTCGACATGAGTGTAGATAAAATATATTTCAATTCAATTCAAATTTATCTGAAACTGAAAAAAGAAGGATGATATAAACATTTTTGGATAGTAAGTAGGTCGGTGGTAATATAAAAAATATCATCATCAAAATATTGACGAAACTTGTTGTGAAGTGCGTAGTTACTAATTTTTAAGTAATTTAGTATGTACCTATCTAAGTCTAATTTATACTTTTAACAATGTTTCAAAATTCAAGTCTATTATTGGGTTGAAAGTTCAACTCGTGATTTTGCTGTACCTAAGCACAGAATTAATATAAGTAAGTACTACACCTAAGTAAAATACCTAGTTACTAGACTTATGTAGGTATATATGTGGTCAAACCATTGAATTTGGTAATTCAATGGGTCAAACTCAAAGTTTTCCTATCATAGACACTTATAACAAATATCCAACAGTATTCAAAGCTCTCATATGTATAAGGAATATCTAAGAAGCTTGTTTACTACGAAATACCATAGACTCGTAGTTCTACGTAGCATTGGTCGTGGCCATGTGGTCGTAGCTTCCAAAGCACGATGGCTTTATCATGCTTCGTAATTACCGTCGTCGTGTTAACCTAGATTCAACTTAACCTCCAATTTCTCGAGAACTCCAAGTAGGTAGTGCAACGTCCTATTACTGCTTCCAGGTATTTCTATGAAACTTCATGTTTCTGTATGGCGTAATTTATGCGGCAAAAATCGCAATTCTCACTGATTAAATAATTGACTGATAGAAAAAAAATGCGAATTAATATAGAAATTCTTGGACATAGATTCGATTTCAAATCAAATCCTTCGATCTGTAAAGATGATCACGTGAACAACAATTACATGCAAAAAATTCCCTCCTTTTTGTGCCGAAATAGAACTAATTACCGTTCACCCATCGTTTGGTACCTAAGTCAATAGTTTTCGCACATTTAGGAACGGGCATGCATAATGAAGTGATAGGGGAGTCGTTAGTGTCAGAAAACGATTAACGAAAGTGGTCGGAGCTGGGTTTGGCACGCGACACGACGCCGGCGCCCGCATGTGACGTCACCGTTTTGTTCCATGTCAGCCTCCTGGCCGGCTAAAATCGAAGTCGTGTACCGATGTGGCTGCGGATATGACATCGTTGCATTTGTGCAACCTACTTTACATATTCACACATGTAGGTTGTTTTAATTTAATGAAACAATTGTAAATGGCTGCTTACATCTTTTCTAAAGTCATAGAGCAGCACGGACTCCTACAGACACGGGGAAGTCCTCGTTACTCGAATAAGTAGTGCAAAAGTGTTAATTATTCAATAGACAAAACAAGAAACTACCTATATACTCAACAAACACACACATGTATGCTTCAAAGATCCAAGTCCTTGGAAAGATAAAACACAAACGAAAAAAGTATAAACAGTGATCCAACCCTTCGGCCGTTATCCCCGGCTCAACATCCCCAACGTCTTCCTTCAGATGGCGACCGTTAAATAAATCCAGCTAATCGTTGCAGAACTGGCTAGCATTGTCCAGACTTGAATACCTTCATTGTCTTCGGAAGCAACGCTGTATCTAGTAAAAGATAGGAACCGTTACATATCATCACACGATTGTAGTCTCTAACTTGTGAGTTTTAAGGTAGTGTTTGGTTGTGGATTAGTGGGAGAAAAAGGTTGCACAAGACGGACAAAGGTAGACAAGATTGATGTAACGGTCGATGGCAAGTTTGCGCACGTGCTGCGGCCGGCTGCACAGCTGAACTATGTCTTGAGAAGTTATAAAAAAGTGTATAGAAAAATATGGGAGAGGAGCGCCATCTGGGTTCCGCAGGCTAAAATAAACGAGGCCAAGATATATGTAATAATATTATTATTTATTATAATCGAATCCAACCCTTCGGCCAATCGAAACAAGAAAAGAAATATCATAGCTAAGATATTCATAAAATTTCATCTAACGTATTGAAAGTACAATATTTTTTTTTCATTTTTGAACCCAAATTTATTGTAATTAAGTAGATATAATCAATTACACAAGAAGTAGTTGAATACCTTCACCAATGTTGAACTACGTTCGGAAGACAGAAATATGTCAAAATTAAAAAGCTTAAACATACTGAACTCCTTTTTTCAGAAAGACTACCTATGTATGCTTATGTAGTCTTTATAAGAATGTGGAAAGGTACTTTTTAAGGTGAGATTTATTTTGTGGCTTTAGTTTTGATATTAGTTTTTGGTATAAACATTGTGCTGCAGATAAAAAAAATAAAGATATCTAGGTACATATTTGAATAATGGGGAACTTTCCTAATGTATGTGTAGGTAAATGAAAGATTAGTGGACTGTAAAATAACTGATTCTTATTAGACAAAAGCGACAGTATTTGTTTTCTTTATAAGAGCTGAAATGCAAAAGTTGAAATAAAATAAGTATGTTTTATTTTTGCTGAAGCATTTTTGCTGAAAAATAACGGATATGTTTCTTTGTTCTTGTAACCTGATGTTTCAGATGTTTCTCATAGATATTCTTGAGGCTTTTCATCGGTCTATAAAGGAGAACTCAAATAAATTATTTATGTATTGAAATATTCTTACATAAGATTTTTTGTCTCCATTCCATCAGAGAGCCCACTATTCAGCTAAGCGTGGCCTTAGAGTCTCACGTGCAAAAGTCTTGGCTCTGTCAATACCCCGTAAGGGATAAATACGTGATTCTATGCATGTATGCTTATGTAAGTCCTTGTAAAGTTAGAGGTCATACCTATTGGAATAAAAATAAACAGTTTTACTATGCACTAAATTACTAAAAAACACAACAAAATCTTTCCTTGACTTTTGCAAATATAAAGTTGGTTAAATAAGGGATTGGTATCTAAATCGTTGCAGAACTTCCTAATAAACTAAACCGATACCTTCATTGTCTCATATGCCGTACGCTGTATCTAGTTAATAGATTCGTTTATATTTCACGATGTGTACAGGCAGAGTGAGTTTTAAAGTATTTTGTATTATGTAAGTGTAATAATACACATTTACCTACATTGTATCTTTTTTGGTGAAAAATACCTAAATATTGAAAGTCTGGTCAATAAATCAATAAATATGGCAGAGGAGCAACATCTGAATCTGAATAACAATACACGAGGCGAATAAAAATAAATAAAATGCACAGTTCGTACCTTATTAGTTATTATAAAATGAAAGTCTTCGACCAATCGAAACCTAAGAAATATCATAGCTAAGATATTCATTTTCATCTAACGTATTGAAAGTACAATTTTATTTTCATGAGTTATAATATTTAACCCAAATTTATTGTAATTAAGTAGATATAATCAATTACACATAAAGTAATTTAATACCTTAAGTAAAAATACGTTCGGAATTTAGTAATTTATTTGTTGTCTATTTTTTTATATTTTTAAATATAAAATATTCCTCCTTTTTCAGAAAGACTACCTATGTACATTTAAAAATATAAAAAGGGGAGATCCATCGGTAGCAATATAGTTTTGATATAGTTTTTGGTATAAATTTGTGCTGCAGATAAAAAAAATAAAGATATCTAGGTACTTTTCTGAATAATGGGGAACTTTCCCTAATGTATGTGTAGGTAAATGAAAGATTAGTGGACTGTAAAATAACTGATTCTTATTAGACAAAAGCGACAGTATTTGTTTTCTTTATAAGAGCTGAAATGCAAAAGTTGAAATAAAATAAGTATGTTTTATTTTTGAAAGGAAGCATTTTTGCTGAAAAGATAACGGACTTGGCTTTGTTGCTTCTTGTAATAGTTTTGTGATGTTTCAGATGTTTAGCATAGATCACTACTTGAGGCTGTTCATCGGTCTATAAAGGTAGAACTCAAATAGAATTATTTATGTATTGAAATATTCTTACATAAGATTTAGTCTCCATTCCATCAGAGAGCCCCACTTGTCAGCTAAGCGTGGCCTTAGAGTCTCACGCAGTCTTGGCTCTGTCTACCCCGTAAGGGATAAATACGTGATTCTATGCATGTATGTATGTAAGTTTGTAAAGTTAGAGGTCATACCTATTGGAATAAAAATAAAGTTATTTACTATGCACTAAATTACTAAAAAACACAACAAAATCTTTCCTTGACTTTTGCAAATATAAAGTTGGCGAAAAGGGATTGTTATTGTATCTAGAACTTATATTAATTGCTGATGCCTAATAGACGAACCGATACCTAGTAGTTCATGCCGTTCGTGTCAAGTAACCTAATTGAGATTCTATTTTATTTCCATGTGAACAGAACTAGTGAAAAGTATTTTGTATTCCATGTAAGTGTAATAATACATATTTACCTACATTGTATCTTTAGTTGAGCTGTGAAAAATACCTAAATATTGAAAGTCTGGTCAATAAATCAATAAAATGGCAACAACATCTGAATCTGAATACACAATACACGGGCGAATAAAAATAAATAAAATGCACAGTTCGTACCTAGGTAGTTAGCAAAATGAAAGTCTTCGACATACCTACTTACATTTTTTTTTATTTTTCATGAGTTATAATATTTATTAACCAGAATGACCTGAGACTTAAAATAAAGAATTTAATTTAAGTAAAAATAGTTAATTTAGTAATTTATTTGTTGTCTATTTTTTTATATTTTTAAATATAAAATATTACAACAAAAATAAAAAACATTTAAAAATATAAAAAGGGGAATCCATCGGTAGCAATATAGTACATAGTTAATTTTATTATTAAAATACACTTTTCTGGCGAGTGTACTATCCACGCGACAACTCTGCTCAGAGTATTCATTCTAAAGATTTTTTACGTCGCTCTAAAGTTCTAAACTAACTTCATTCAATCATAAAGCCTTTGAAAGGAAAGATCTTTTGTCAAAAGATAGACTTGGCTTTGTTGCTTCTCGGAGCGGAATAGTTTTGTGATCTATTTTTTTAGCAGATCACTACCTGAATTTGTTATATTATTTTAAAAGGTAGAATACGGGTAGAAGTACTTGTATAAAAAAGTGTCAAAATTGCGGGTAGTTTGAATATTGTTTAATTGTAGTCACGCAGCTCCAACTAATGTTCATTTGTTATTCTGTTTAAATGTGAAAGTTAGTGGTCATTGTTGGCGAAAGTAAGTTATTTGCATCTTTTGAATAAATTTTCTTTCCTTCATTATAATTCTATAATGGTAACTGTAGAAGCAAATGGCGAAAATGGACTTTGTTATTGAACCTTAGAACTTATATTAATTCTGTGCCTTAGACGAACCTCATAGTAGTTCATGTTTCGTGGTCAAGTAACCTAATTGAGTAATCTATTTGAGTTAGTGAACCCTTAGAACTAGTGAACCCTTTTAATTTTCCATTCAAATATAGTACATATTGTCATTATGTTGTTTTAGTTGAGCTGTCGAAAATGCCCCGAAGAAGGCGTCGAAATAATAACAACTCCAATACCACCGCTGTCAAAGACATATCTGAACATTTAAAAGAATGTCAGATCTCGGAAAATCCACTTCAGCCAAACATCGTGCTGAGAAGCGACATCCCCAGAAGTCATGGCCTGGTGGCCGAAGCCAAAACCAGACGTTCCAGCTTTATTCCTACATAATTCACGTGAAAATATCAATCAACTACCTAATCTCACTAGAATATTGGGAATCGGTAAGTGCTACGTAGCATGCAAAGCTAATAATCTCAAGTTCGATATAAAAACATTTGAAACGCACAAATTTTTATTACGTTACTTTGAAAGCAAAAAGTTGCCATTTCATACATTTGGATACCCTAACGCAAGAATGATGAAGGTGGTGGTTAGAAACTTGCCTATAGGCACAGACTTGGATTCAGTAAAGAAGCATTTGCAAAAAGTGTCTATACCAGTTGTGAGGATGCACAGAATGCATACACCGAAGTTTAAGGAGCATGAGACTATGCTTGTTTTGGTCGTCCTGCCGAACACAGCAGAGGGACAGAAGATGTTGCGAGTGACGCACATATTGGGAACTGAAGTGAAGTTGGAGCCTGCTCGTGTAAAAACCAGACAATGCCATCGCTGTCAGATGTGGGGACACTCCCAGAGGTACTGTCATGGGGAAGAGAAGTGCGTCAAATGCGCGGGCGGCCACTTGACGAGCCAATGTAAGAAAGAGCCAAGCGAACCTCCGAAGTGCGCCAACTGTGGGGGTGATCACACTGCCAATTATAAACACTGCTCCTACTGTCCCGAGTCAAAAGAATATAAGCAGGCTCAAAGGGAGAAGCGTAATAAGAAAAAGTAAAAATTTTCAAACCAACCTGTGTATGCATAGAAGTAGGAAGGGCGCGCGCTACTTTTGAACAAGCACTAGATGTGTTTGTGCATATGTACTTACTTAGTTTTTTTCTTCTTCTAATAAATTTTTAACATAGTTGTCAAGACATAGCTGTCAAGATATGCAGTATATGTATGAAAAGATAAGACGCTTACTTTATTATTAATTTTTTTTTTGACCTTTTTTGAAAATTAGAAAAATACTTTAATATAATACTTTACTTTAATATCGATTTCTAGTTGTTCCGTTTTCAACGTAAACTTCGTTTACTTTTCAATTCGAATTTCGCGCGCGTTATCGACGCACTTGTCAATCATCATGATTCGTCGTGCTGCAGGCGATTTAGCCAATGGAGCGCCCGGATTACCGCCGGCGCATGTACTATCCTACCGGCGTCTTGGAATACAGCGCCATAGGCCGGTGGCAGAACCAGTAAACTATTCTGAGTCTGGACGTTGAATCGAAGGCGCGCGCGCACCAAACATAACATCTTTTTTACTCAATTATCCTAATCAAACTTCAAGTGCTCAACAGTTTTTTTGGAACTTTATAATCGTGTGTGGCTGGCCGGCCAGGTGTCCCAAGGAAGAACAATTCGTGAGGAATCGTGCACGAAACCTGCCTACGTGGTAAGTGATCTGTGCATTGTTTCTATTGTCTAAATCGTCTGTAACGCATATTAACGGCGAATGCTCCCAGCATTCGATCCAATGTGGTGATTGACAGTGTACAAGTGCTATTTATCGAGTCAATTTAGCCACATTTTTTGGTGCCGAAACCCGGGAACTTTGGATACCTACCTTCAGTCTGCCGCCAAATACCAATTCGATTTAGTAATTGCTACTTCATTTACCGTATTCCACGCTTATTATACTTACTAGTACAGCTAAAACGAATAAACATAACATTTTGTTTCAATTACTAATCGGAAAACAAGTCTTTGTTCCATTTTGTTTTGTTGAGTACCTTACCTACCGTTTATCGATTTAAGATGGCTTCCATCAGTTTCTAGAATATTTGTTGAAAATAAATTCTTTTGTCGTTTTATACTTATTAGCATAAAATTATCTACCGTTTTACCGTTCGCAATAATACAATATTGCAAATCCACCTTCTCATAATTTTATGTTGATAGTTCGTTATAACTCGACTACTTTTTTCCAACCGTTCAACGTTTCCTCTTGATATTTATTTATCGAAAATTTATTTCGTTTCAAATTACGAAATATTTTTTATCGTGACGTTGTATCGTTTATCGTATCATATTTTCAACGAATTTTGGTGCGTTCACATTTTCATTATTACCGTTTTAGGTTAAAAATCATAGTTTTTTGTTTTTACAAAAAAAACTGATTTTTATTTTTTTATTTACCGTACATTAACGAATATCGCAAACCGTTTTTAGTGTTCCTAACGCTCATTTAATTCATCCTTATCAATTTAATTTATTTCAATTTAAAACTCAGGTGACCGAGGTGACAATATTACCTGTTGTCGTGTAATACCGCCCCAGTGATTCTCGTCGATTCTTGTGAACGCGGTCTCGCTGAGGACGTTCGCAACTAAACTTTTTTATCGAATCCGAATATTTGTTGCAATCAGTTTTTATTGTTTTGATATTAATTATGTCTTTACTATCAAGGCGTAAATCTAAACCTACTATTAAAAAGGGTATCGAAAATACGTACACTATTAATAATTTGCCCAGTTTGCGACGTAAACGAACTATAGCATATAATCGCTTAACGAAGGCTTTGGAAGTAGGTACCTTAGCCAATACCGATGAATCACAAGTAGGGTTATTTCTTTCATATTGTCATGAAATAAAAACGATTGCTGATAGTTTTCATGACTCCCATTTTATTATTTTGGACCTTCTTAAGGATGATGCCGATGAGGAGGACGATGAACTTCAGGATCGATTTGACGAATTGTATTTTCAAGTGTTGGCAATTCAACGAAAATTTGAACAACGTTCATCTCAACAAGCTGACACTTCGAAACATAATTCATTGACCGGTTCGCACAGTGGAAATATGCGGTTACCAAAAATTTCGTTGCCAACTTTTTCCGGTGCTATCAAGGAATGGCCTGAGTTCATTGCAACTTATAACGCGTTGATACATGATTCTACCTCCTTATGTAATATTGAGAAATTTCACTATCTCGTGTCAGTTTTAAGTGGTGATGCTTTATCGTTCATTAGAACTTTTCCTGTTGCAAGTGAACATTATTTAAGTGCGTACGAGGCTCTCAAGTCCCGTTATGAAGATAAACGCGAATTAGCGTTTACGTGCTGGCGTGATATCTTGGACGTTAGTTTTAAGACTTCGAACGCTCAAGATTTTCGACGCGCCTTAGACACGATCGATGAGAACTTAACAATTTTAAAAACTTTAAAATTACCTACCGATAAATGGGATTTTGTTCTTTGTTATAATGTTCTGGCCAAACTCGATACCAAATTAAGACGCGAGTTTGAGGAAAAACATACCGATATTGAGCTTCCACAGTATAACCATTTAAGGGCATTCTTACACTCTAAAGGTGAAGCATTAATTCGCGACACGCACTTTTCGAATGTTACCAATAAAACCGCTAACGTTTCAAAGGACACACCGGGAACTTCACAGAAGTTCAAGCGACATAACGTCACGCATTCGCTTGTCGCTCCCACCGTCACTACTCATAAAAATGTTGGTGATAAACAACAAGCGAAACCTGCTCACAATTCGAGCACTCCGATTCGTAAATGTGCCTACTGTCGCAATGAACATCACATCTCGGCCTGTAATGATTTTTTGGCAAAATCAATAGATGAGCGCATGGCTGTGGCCACTGAAAAGAAATGGTGCTACAATTGTCTTAACGCATCCCATTCAGTGCGAGAGTGCACATCAATGTTTTCATGTCGACAATGTAGACGTAAACACCACACTTTGCTACATAAGGAGCCGGCGGCAAGCTCGGCGACCTTAGTGGCTAAGGATTCGTTAACTCAGTCTGATCCAACCGTAACCACAACCGTGTTACTGGCAACAGCTCTCGTCCAGATTCGTGATGCTTCTGGTGAATTTCATACATTTCGCGCGTTATTTGACACCGGCAGTCAAAACAATTTTCTCACGGCTCACGCCGCTCAACGATTAAATCTAAAACCTATAACTGGTAATATCAACGTTTATGGGTTAGGGGGCAGCCCTGCCTCAGTCAGTGGCTTTGTTACATGCGACATTGGCACCAACTGTAATGTAAAGTTTCGTCTGGGAATGCTCGTCATACCGAGCATTTGCGGAGATCAACCGATAGCAAGGCTAAATACGAAAGGATGGGAGGAGGTCAAAACACTACCGCTAGCTGATCCTGGTTTTGACATCCCTGGTCCAATCGACGTCTTGTTAGGTGCCGACGTCTTTGCTGAGTCACTTCTCGAACAACGTCTGAAGGGTAACGCCTCTCAACCGCGAGCTTTCAACTCAGTCTTCGGCTGGCTTCTTCTTGGGAAGTCCAGACTCGCATCGCCCAGTCTACTAGGAGTAGCCCCTTCTACCGTAGACGATAGTTTAAACAAAATTGTTCAACGTTTCTGGGAAATCGATAACGTTCCACAATCTTCCCGATTGACCCCAGAAGAGCAACGCTGTGAAAATAGTTTTCTCAGTAATCACTACCGTGACGAGACAGGTAAATATGTAGTTTGTCTCCCCTTCAAGGACGACGAGGAGCCAGTCTTTGAAGGTTCTCGAGAGATAGCCTTACGACGCTTTCATGCCATTGAAAGGCGTCTGTATCGCGATCACAATTTAAACCAACAATACGTGGAGTTCATGACTGACTACATCGACAGTGGTCACATGACTCTGGTACCTGCCAAGCAAATGGGTCAAGGCAAGTATTATATACCGCACCATTGTGTGCTACGTCCCGACAGCGCTACAACGAAGCTTCGCGTTGTATTCGACGCCTCGGCTAAAGATGCAACTTCCAAATCGCTAAACGACTCGCTGCTGACGGGACCGAAGCTACAATCAAATATCGTAGAGATCCTTCTTCATTTCCGTGAGCACGCAATTGTCTTCATGGCAGACGTGCGCCAAATGTACCGTCAAATCAACCTAGCTCCTCAACATCGTGATTATCAACGTATTCTCTGGCGAGCTCACCCAGATGAGCCTCTTCAAGAGTACGTATTAAATACCGTAACGTACGGAGTGTCTTCCGCTCCATTCCTGGCGTGCCGCTCTATTCAGCAACTGGCCAACGATGAGGGTCACAAGTACCCAAAGGCCAAAACCGTTTTAACTTCCGACATATACGTTGATGACGTCATATCCGGAAGCTCATCGCTGAAGGACGCCAGAGAAATCAAAACTCAACTCATCGCTCTTTTCGGTCTTGGCTCGTTTGAGCTCCGAAAATGGGTGAGTAACCGACCCGAGCTACTTAGCGATCTTCCCGCGGAGGCGTGTCTTTCAGAAGCAATCACTTTTACCGAAACTGAAGACACAACTATCAAGATTCTGGGCCTTAAGTGGGAGCCTGCTTCGGATTCGTTCGTCTTTACCGTTAATCCATCTAATCAACCGTGCACCAAGCGAACGATTCTGAGTGAGGTTGCCAGAATTTTCGATCCTCTGGGTTTTCCATCTCCTTTAACAATTCAAGCTAAATGCTTTATTCAAAAGCTTTGGATTCTAGGTCTTTCATGGGACGATAAGCCCCCACCGGAAATTATCTCTCTATGGGAAAAGTTCTCCGAACAGCTTCCTCAAGTTAGGAATCTTAAGATTCCACGTAAATACGCTACCGATAGCGCTCAATCATATCAACTGCATGGATTTTGTGACAGCTCCGAAGCAGCATATGGCGCCGTTATATACCTGCGCGTTACCGAGTCTGACGGCTCCGTTCGCGTCTTTCTCGTTTGTGCTAAGGCTCGTGTAGCTCCTTTGAAACGTCAATCGTTACCTCGCCTAGAGCTGTGTGGTGCACTTTTGCTCGCAGACCTTATCAAATTTGTCAAGGGCACGCTGCGGATTCCTGTCCATGACACTTATCTGTGGTGTGATTCTACCGTTACCTTATCCTGGTTGCGAGCTCCTTCTTCTCGCTGGGTGACATTCGTTGCAAACCGCGTAAGTCACATTCAAGATATCGTACCGACCGAGTGCTGGAGGCACGTACCATCTGTCACAAATCCTGCAGATGTTTGTTCGCGTGGGCAATTGCCTCACGAGTTGCTGAACAATGCCCTATGGTGGGCGGGCCCAGAGTGGTTGTCTCAACCACAGTCTGAGTGGCCAATCGATACATCGAGAAATCGTTCAAACGACGACAATGCGGTGCTCTCTGAGCAGCGTCGCACCACAGTTCTCGTTTCGGATCAAATCGAAAGCGTAAACCAAACTTCTATAATTGATCGACTATTCGAAAAATATTCTTCTTTAGATAAAATCTGTCGCATTATCGCTTACGTTCGCAGGTTTTGTAATAACATGCGTAACACTGTTCCGCGATCAGATAATCTTTTCGTAACGGACGCTGAGCGTCAGCGTGCGTTACTAATTATCGTGAAACATTTCCAACAACGTTGTTTTTCGGATGTCATATCCAAATTACAATCAAAGATACAGTTACCTCGTAGTTTTCGTAAACTAAACCCGTTTTTGGACGAGCAGGGTATACTCAGAGTAGGCGGGCGCCTAGCGCACTCCGATCTTGACTTCGAACAGAAGTATCCCGCATTATTGCCCAAAAAGAGTGTTCTTACATCCGCTGTAATCGAATCTATTCATCGAAACAATTTTTCATCCCGGTCTGAACACAACCAACTATCTGATCTTACAACAGTTTTGGATACTTGCGGCAAAGCATGCTGTACGTCATCATCTTTCAAGATGCATAAGATGCTACCGTCTTAAACCGAAACCTTTGCAACCCTTTATGAGCGACCTTCCGGCCTTTCGTGTCAATCAGGCAAAACCTTTCTCTGTCGTAGGTGTCGATCTAGGAGGGCCTTTTCGAATTAAGCTCGGGCTTCATCGTGGTGCTAAAATCGATAAAGCGTACTTGTGTTTATTCGTATGCTTGAGTACAAAAGCAGTGCACCTTGAGGTGGTTTCTACTTTATCGACTGACGGCTTCATCGCGGCATTGCGTCGCTTCGTTTCTCGTCGTGGCCGCTGCAATGTTATTCACTCTGACTGCGGTACGAATTTCGTTGGTGCAAGTTCACAACTAGCATCATGTATCGAACAAGCCTCTCATGCGGAAAAAATAGATTTTAAACGTAACGTACCTTCTGCTCCCCACTTCGGAGGGTGTGGGAAATCCAAATCAAAGCCGCAAAGAGTCATTTGTACCGTATTGTTGGCGATCAGGTCTTAACGTTTGAAGAGCTTACCACACTCTTCGCTCAGATCGAATCAATTTTAAATTCGCGGCCTTTGTGTCCATTGAGCTCGGATCCTAACGATTTGAACGTTCTTACGCCCGGTCATTTTTTAACGCTAGAACCTCTTACAGCAGTTCCTGATTTCGACTACAAGGACGTAAAAATCAATCGACTGAATCGATGGCAACTTATCCAATCTTTTCAACAACAATTTTGGAAACGCTGGAAAAATGAATATTTACATGGGTTAACTCAGCGAGCAAAATGGACCACGGACTCAACACCGTTAACTGTAAACTCAATCGTACTTATAAAAGAGGACAATCGGCCTCCTCTTCAATGGGCATTAGGACGAGTTGTTTCTTTGCATCCTGGCCCTGATGGGGTAGTTAGAGTCGCAACCATTAGAACAGCCAGAGATCACTCGCTTAAGAGACCTTTGGTCAAACTATGTCCTCTACCATCCGTATAATCGTTATAACTTAGCATTTCTTAGCTTTTAAGTTCAGGATAGTAACTTAAACATATTTATCGTTAATTACCGTTTCTTATTCTTACTCTGGGAAAATCCCATTGGTATTTTGGTGGGCGGAATGTTCCGTTTTCAACGTAAACTTCGTTTACTTTTCAATTCGAATTTCGCGCGCGTTATCGACGCACTTGTCAATCATCATGATTCGTCGTGCTGCAGGCGATTTAGCCAATGGAGCGCCCGGATTACCGCCGGCGCATGTACTATCCTACCGGCGTCTTGGAATACAGCGCCATAGGCCGGTGGCAGAACCAGTAAACTATTCTGAGTCTGGACGTTGAATCGAAGGCGCGCGCGCACCAAACATAACATCTTTTTTACTCAATTATCCTAATCAAACTTCAAGTGCTCAACAGTTTTTTTGGAACTTTATAATCGTGTGTGGCTGGCCGGCCAGGTGTCCCAAGGAAGAACAATTCGTGAGGAATCGTGCACGAAACCTGCCTACGTGGTAAGTGATCTGTGCATTGTTTCTATTGTCTAAATCGTCTGTAACGCATATTAACGGCGAATGCTCCCAGCATTCGATCCAATGTGGTGATTGACAGTGTACAAGTGCTATTTATCGAGTCAATTTAGCCACACTAGTATTAAAGCTAGCTCATCTCTGTATACAGCCAGGATTAGTTGAGCTAATAATGAATTTATAGAAACCCATTAGGGAATACTGTTCTCTGTTAAATTTTTCGGAAAATAAAAGATAGAAAGTAAATGAATTCAGTGTTTTATTTGGTCTTATTTTTGTAAGAGTTAATAAAATATAAGCAACACACTTTTTCATACTATCCACAGGATACATTTCAATTTATTCAACATTGTGTAAACAACACAATTTAAAAAGCTTTTGCGTACAATAGTATTCTTTCTTATCATAATGGGTTTATTTATCCGATTTTTTACATCAGACAAGTATTATTATGGTAAATCTATTAAAATATTTTTAAGGTGTTAAAATGTTAAGCAAGTTTTAGTTAAACTTGTATACATTTTCATAAATAAAATAACTCTTATAATTACATAAACTAGATGTGGAAAATCGACTTACAAAATTAAGTAATAAACTCAATTTCTTTTTTGATTGTTATCAGTCGCTCAGTAAAAGTTTTTTGAAAGTTAAATCCAACTCACAACAATATTTATGATTTCTACTTCTATTGCTTTTTGATTGCGATTTAGTAGTTAGTCAATTGGAAAATGTTTAGTTATTATTTTCAGATTATATTCTAGTACATAATGTTAAAATATTTACATTGACTATACACAGAAATCGGAACAACCACTATTTAACCGCCGCCTAACATAAGCCGCGCAGGACTTTGCAACCTTTAGCTTACACACACTTTATCTTTTCAAATACATATCGCAGTAACCGTGAGCTTGGGAGCGAAATTCATTGTTATAACCATTAGGTTTTGACCATGAGGTAGAATGGATTGACAAACTCTCTTTCCATATTTGATTTTGCTGCAATATTTTGTACCATTCGCAAATAATAATAATTTTTAAATACAACAGTTGCTATTTCAAGTAGTATTATTTCGATTACTGTGAAACTACATCTTACATCTATATTTACAGTGATATTCTATAATACTCAGTGGTGTACTGAATGCTGTCACGAGCTCTTGATCCCCTGCATGTTGGACTTTAACGACTCTTCGTTTACTTCGTCCTCGCTGATGGGAGTCACCAGGACCTGAAATAATGTATATTTTTTATGAATAATCACGCTTTTATTGCTATAGACATGATATAAAATTAAGTAATCGTTGTACAAGTCAATGGTAAACCTTGCCTTGCTGACCAAAATCCTCAGTAACAAAAACAGTAGTACACTCAAAATTAGATAAAAATTGAAAAATATAGTCTCCCCTTTAGATTATCTGACAGGCATCTGACATAGGTTTACTTTACTTAATATTTTGCTGAAATAATGTTTACATTTTTTTAAAGCAACCTTATTTTATTATGGTGTAGTATTTAGGTGTATAATAAGCGGATTCTGGGCTCTAACGCGTACGCTAAGGATGCAACCGGAAAAACACTCAGATGACAGACAAATACTACACTCAAAATTTGCCTTAATAAGAGTTAAAGACAGAATTAAAGACATCTCACCTCAAGTTTCAAGTTAGCCAAGGGCATCCTCGCGCCATCAAGCTCAGTGAGTACCCTGTCCAGGGTATCGACCAAGCGGTCCGCGTCCTGGGTGCTGAACACCATGGGTGGCTTGAACTTCAACACGTTGCTGTCTGGCCCGTCGCGACTGATCAGAATTTTCTCCTCTCGCATTCTGAAATAGCCATATGTTTAATATATAAAATTCTTCCGTTGCTGACTGAGTGACTGTAAGCCCGAATTACTAGGCGTAGGAAACTGAAAGGGGTTATTGCACAAATGTATGGGGAGTCGGCTATATCATAAGCACCTATCTGAACTTTTCATTTTTGGGTCAATATCAATGCCTTATACGTAAATCCGTTAAATTCGTAGCCTTTCTATGGTACATTTAATTAACAAAATCGTAATGAAGGTTAGGCGAGTTCCGCCAAAATGGCCGACACCCATTATGATTTGACGTTGACGCGCTTCATTTGACAGTTCCGATTTCCGGTACGTTCGAAAATGTACTTTTATTACATACTTGCCCGCGGGAAAGAATTGTTTATTTTATTTATTATAAATCTATTTATGTGAAATACACATATGTTTTTGTGATATTGCATGTAACTTGTGTTAGAAACATTTACTTTAATTAATTTTCTAAAATATAATGAAAATATCGAACATTATATCTGATTTTCTGTATCATAATTTCTGAACATACGTACGGGCGCCATGTCAGTATCACCATTATATGTGATTTTAAATGTATTTTTGTACCATAACAAGATCACGAAAAAATAAATATATGATGGTCTTAATCAGTTTTGATATTATTTCTGATTTTTGGGGAACTGCTCATGATATAGCCTGCTCTGCAACATGCCCTTTAACATGTAGGTTCCTTAGAGAGCGTAGGGGAGCACTAAGAGAGGATTCCCTAGTGCTAGTTTTTTAATATATTGCATAGGCACTAGCTACACCTAGGGGCCCTGCTTCCATGGGAATTTCAAGATTAAATTAGTAAATTACCCTACGTAGTTATTCCAGGTTTCATTCTACCCGTGTAACAAATTTCTTAAAAATCCGTCCAGTAGAGGTAGATGACCTGGATTCCCTGCCCTGGGATTCGAACCTGCGGCCTTTCGGAAATCAGTCGAGTGCCTATCTGACAAAGCCATCACCTATTCTTGAACACCACTAAATAATTAATATACTACGCACAATAAATTAACAGAATCGATAAGAGATCAATAGTTTATTCGACATAGGTATCATAGTAACAAGCTTCTAGATAATCCGGTTATCTATAAATATTATAATCACACACAATACATATACGTGAATACAACCTTCAGAGCACGTGTAACAAACAATAAGGAAAATTAGTTTCTAACTTAATCTAAGTAGAAGTAAGTTATCACCCTACATTGATATAGTGGTTATTAATAAATCAAACTTTGAAGGTGTACCTAGGATAAGGGTTTATCGAGACGAAGGACTGATATGAACGAGTTACCCCAATCTCAGTTCCTACGTAATATTATTTATCAATACACTAATTTTCCATTCGATTATCTCTGTATAGAACCAAAATCATCTACTTCAGTAATTTTATCGTTGCCTGAGCCAGTGATTCCATAAGCAGGTTCTCTATAATATTTATCTATGTTTCTATCATAACAAGCCTATAAATTTAGCTTTAGACTTTTTGAAAACTTCAATGTCGAAATCGCTTACGATTTCCTTTTTGCGTTCATCCAATCTCTAAAATATTTTCCGTCCTTTTTCGTTTAAAAATATAATATAAAAATAATTCAATAGACTCTTTTCTTTACAGTACACAAAAAAGGCTAAAATAAATACGAAACCACTTTGCTCAGGCTTACCTATTGATAATGTGTTTAGCCTCAGCCGTGGCGGGGGTCCTGGCTTCCCTGTCGGTCACCAGTTCCACTCCCACGAAGAGCCCCCTGCCCCTCACGTCTCCAACCAGCCGGTGCCTTATCTTCAGATCCTCACATCGTGACATCAAATGGTTCCCTACGCGGGCCGCTCGTTCTAGAAGATTCTCTTCCTCAATCACGTCTAATACTGCATTGGCAATGGCGCAGGAGACAGGGTTGCCACCATACTGTTGATAAGTTTTGTTCAAAATATCGATTAGTGGTTAATGTTTGGTTATATAGTGATTAATGGAGAATTTTGATTACTATAATCAACTCATATGTCAAATATTAAAATCTCGCTTATCAAATCATTCATAGGTATATCATTCATTCAAAGATAATTCTTCCATGCTGGTCTGGGAGCGAAGAAAAAACTTAAGTAGAATGTGCCAGCTGCGGGAAGACAGATTGTAAAAGTCAATCGAGGGAAAGGGCTTTAAACTGGGGATTCCTCCACTCATAGGCGATAGGCTAGCAACCTGGCACTATATCTGAATCTCCATTCCATCAGAGAGCCCACTATTCAGCTAAGCGTGGCCTTGAAGTCCACAACTCTTGGCTCTGTCTACCCCGTAAGGGATAAAGATGTGATTCTATGTATGCATGTATGTATCAAATCATTCTAACAGTGGGTACAAATTTTTGTGAAAAAATCTAAAAATAATATTTAAGACTTCCTTAAATATTTACAGATAATATTTACATTTATAGATACCAACTCTTACAAAGTTGCATCGTAAAATAAGATTGCATAAGGAAATGATCATGATAACATCATTATCGTACCATACGAATGACGCACTACTTATAAATATAATGTCGAGATAAATTTAGCAGGAGATAAGTGCGTGCACTTCACTGCATTTTTATCAATAAATCAAGTTTGGGTTGCTACGGAGGTGAATCGGTCAAAAATCAAAAACAAGCGCTTATTATGTTTAAGTCTCCAATGACAATGAATGACATGATTGAGATAATACATAACGTGACAAAGGCACATGTTTGAACACATTACAGTGTAATGAATTAACTGAACACAAACAAACCAATTATATTTAAGACAAACAAAGTTATTTCGAATGATAACTTAATTACCGACACAAAGTTATAATGTAGCAGTAAAATAAAAACAATGTGTTTTTGAAATACAAATCTCACATGAAATTGATGTTTACTTAGTTTACCTACCTACTTAGGTTGTTAACAACCATATGATAATAACAGAATCATGTGCCCAATTCGCATGGCTATGTGAATTTGATTTACAATGGAAATTACCGTGTTGAAGTATTCCACGCCAGTGTCGGCGAAACTCTTGGCAATTTCAGGAGTTGTGATGACGGCGGCCACTGGGTGACCATTCCCCATGGGCTTCCCAACGGTCACAATATCGGGAACCACATCTTGGGTCTCGAAAGCCCACATGTGGGTGCCTACGCGACCAAATCCAACTTGCACTTCGTCAGCGATGCATACGCCTGACGCTTCCCTCACATGTCTGAAATCATCATCAATATCAAAACATAAAATAAAACTGTAACTGGTCTATGTCTGTGCTTAAGGGGGGTTAGGCGGTCAGCGAAAATTCATATGAAGCGGCTGAGGCGGGGGGGAACGTCCTGGTTGCGCGCCATTCACATTTTTATCAAAAAGTTAATAGAAATGTTTAGTTTTTCAAAAATTTAAATCAGTCACGAAATCGAAAAGGTAAAATACCTTTGTGTTGGTGATTTTAAAACATTTTTTATTATAAAACACGGATGTTATCTGTATTCATATGAAATTTTAGAGGTAACTTCAGGATTTTTTTCTATCGAGCAAAATTTTTCCCATCGTGTTTTGGAAACAGTCCTCCCTTTAAACATACGTTCTACAATACATATCAGAAATTTCAGGGCGAAAACTCTTCAATTCTTTAAACAGCAGCTTATAGAAAACAGCCAATATTGCCGTTTTCACTTACTAAGAGCCCTTAAGAGATGTTTAAGAAAAAAATATGGGGGTCTTTACAGGGCCAATAGAAGCCAAAACGATTTTTGTTTAGAAATTTTGTCTGTCTTTCTGTCTGTGTGTTTGTACTCGCATCACGCAAAAACTACTAGACAAAATTTGATGCGATTTTCACAGTTGTATTATTGAAGGTCTTACTTAAAATCTGGCGTAGGTTTCATCTTGAAACGTCACTTAGAACCTGAGATACCTATTAACAATAGTAAATTACGCGCGGACGAAGTCGCGGGCGTAAGCTAGTATCATAATATTTGTGATAACCTTAGATTGGATAAAATATGTAATTTAGGTTGACTAATTAAACCTACGTTTATCTAAGTAATAATTACACAGGCAACTCAATAGGCACAGGGTAACTATGTTATCAGTGTTGATAAAGAGGATGATAAATTTAAATTTCGTGTCTCGAGTAAGTCTAAACTAATGGTTGCTATGTGTCAAAAGTATATTATTGCCAAAATATAATAAAATAGGTACGTAAAGCACATTAAATAAGGTACGTGTTTAGATCAAAACAATTTACCTAGATTTGACGGTAGAGATGGTAAAAACCATGTAAAACTCTTTTTTACTCCTGGATAATTATCATCAACAAAACAGAATTCATATCATTTAAAATAATGAATTATCACGTGTAACGTGGTCAATATTTTCTAACAACTTACATAAAATTGTAAAAAAGTGAACTAGTACATAAATAATAAAATGTTCCACTCACTCATAAACCCGCTTGAGATAGCCTTCAGGCGGAATGATCTGCCCGCCGCAGCTCTGCAGGCTCTCCGCTATGAAGGCACACACGCCTCCGTTTCTCTCCGTAACTTCCCTGCACAATTTTCCTACTTCATCCGCGTACAGTCTCCCTAAATCCACTTCTGATTGAGCGTCTCTGGGATACGTGTATTTTCCTCTGTACACATCCGGGACAGGAGCCTGAATAATATGAGTTTTGTTACATTATGCCATTCTATGCCGCTTAAATTTTCCTATTTGAAAGCAATATTTGATAATTTTATTTCAGAAATTCTTGAGTTAAGTTGTATTTTTTATAACTCTTGAATTAAACTATATTTTTTTATCAACAATTATATAGGTACTCATTAGCGCTCTTTTAGGTAAATGAAATTTTCAGTTTATTTTTAAAAAGTATACGCACTAAATTAAACCAAATTCACGAAAAGCGCAGACTCTGTGTGACTACTCGAAATAAATTCAAATTCAAATAATTTATTTGCTCAAATAAAGGTGCGTATACATAGTGCGATCCATCGAATACATGACAAACTCACCACATGAACCCACTCTGGCTTGTCGGGCCCTCCCGGTAGGTTCAGTTTGTAGGGAGACACATCGATCATGGTCGTAAGATGGCCATGATACGCGCTGTAACAAACAGGCGCTGAAGCACCCTAAAAACACTTCGATTGCTCGAAGTACCAAACTACAGCTGCCATACTAACTCTCATAAAAGGTTCTAAATGCTGAATTAACTTTGTAACGATTACGATATTGTATTGAGATATTTTCCGTTTATTAAAAACATACAGAAGTATTGGTCATGCTGGTGATGGCTAATTATTATAAATTTTACAAACATATTTTGCTGTCTGTACCGTGGATAAAATCGTCTTAATGGTGCGTACAAATTACAAAAGTTTTCATTTTCGGAATTCAATAAAATATTTTTTACTTACGAGGATGACTTAGAAAGTAAGAAAATTTTAAAGGTAAATAAATAATATGTACGCATCATTAGACGAGTTCGGGAAATGATTCAAAAAACATAAATTAAATTACTAATATTTTGATGAACTGTAAAGTTTGCAGATAAAATCACAAAACTATAAAATAAATTTAAGTAATTTAGTACTGGAAATTATCTTGATACAAACGGAAATACACCTAAATACATAATTAATTTTGGAAAAACTGTGAAAAATGCCAAGAACCTCTTCTGTCATTCAACCTTCCAGACTTAAAAAATAGCCCCACACCCAAATCATATAAAATACAAGATAATCCAAATACAAAACTTACTGGTCAAGTGTAATGACGTCCTTTTTGTTAGTGTGTATCCTGGCTAATCTGAAGGCGAGGTCATTGGCCTCGGAGCCAGAGTTGACAAAGAAGCAGACTGACAGTGGGTCAGGCATGGTCCTCACGAGTCGCTCAGCCAGGATCACCATCTCATCGTGAAGGTATCTGTTGTTGGTGGATATGAGCGACATTTGGTTCCTGCCGGCTTCAACTACGTGGGGGTGGCAGTGTCCAACTGTATGCAAATTAATACATTTTTATTATGGATGTCAACTATATAATCGTACTTAGTGAGTATAAAATATTAATAAAGCTGTAGACACCTAACTATAAAACTGTTATGACAACAGAGACAAATTTAAGACTACGTGCGGATTAAATGCAGAGACCGTGTAGATAGCAATAGAATTAAAAAGAAAAAATAACGGAAAAACTCAAAAATGAACTGCAACATACCGTGAGCGACGTTGTTGATACAGTCTAGGTAGCGCTCACCCGTCTCATCGTACATAAATTGGGCAATTCCCCGAACAATCTTGAGCGGGGACGAACGGAAGAACAACTGGCAGGCAGCCCTGAAAAAAATAACGCGTTTAAGAGACGCTATAAAACATGATTTACATTTAGAGCAGGGCTCGGATCGGATAACTCACCCAATATGTTTCTCACGGAGCCTGATCGTCTCAGATTTAGGCATCGATTGAAGATAAGCCATTTTTCTGAAATCTTTTGTAGTTTCCTGAAAACAGCACGTGTTTATTAAAAAAAATATGAATCACTGAAACAAATCGGGAATGTAAACAAAAGTATTTACCGGAGATATAAATAGAAATAAGTAGTAAAATTAAATAGGTAGGTGTGTTGGTGTAGTGATGATGGGAAGAGCGCGTGACGCGGCACGCGCGAATCAAGAGTGCAACTTGAAGTTGGAGGCAGGCAATTATATAGTTCAGGCGGAGGCGCGCACACCCTCCGTACGGCCAATAAAAACAAATGCAGACGTATTGCGCGTTATCAGTGCTGATAAGACACCGGCACCGGTCCACGCGGATGGGTGCCCGACGACATGGGTCCGACGCATGGCCTTTAAGTGGAAGACACACAGTGCCTTAAAGAATTTTCATGCATTTTCTCTGAAAATTGGGTGTGCTTCACTATTGTGATCATTTTAACATTCTCTCAGGGTTAGCATTTAACATTAGTATGCATAAGTACGTAATATTTTTGGAAATTGCACAGCCTGCTTCCTTTCTTTTGTACCTACATCACAGCATCTCAGTTGCACACCCCGTTGTTTGAGAAATCGGCAACTAGTAGTATGATATAGATCTAATAAAATAGGATAGGTACTAAGTATCAATTGAAATTAAATAATTAAGTAACATTTTTATTCTGGAGATAATTCAGTAAATCCATTTTCTAGCTAAGGGTAATATTTATAGGTAAGTAATTAATGGAAATATCGGACTTCCTCATCGTATCGTATTAATGAAATAGTATAGAATTCCTCGTGACTGAGGGTCATGGTCATTAAATATGGATTGGTAAGTAATATACATATAAAAGTTTTTTTTTTTTAAATATACCTACTATTTTTCCTGCCATTATAATATCTTCGTAATATTTATAGCACCATAAAACCGTAAAGTTAGTGTACCTACATAAAATAAACAAGCATGTCATACGGCATCTATTTATTTATCTAACTATTTAATTATTTGCTAATAGAAACTACAATAAATTCTGATAACGTAGCAGAGTAAGTTAAAAATAAATACTTTGGCATTTAACGGAATAATTTGGCCTTAATTTATTTGCTAACCGTCATTAAGGTTATTATGAAATGAGTTCTGTTTTCTGTTGATATATCGTTGTGATAACATTAAGCTTCATCGAAGGCATTACAGCAGTGGTTCCCAAACTTATTTTGTCTACTGCCCACTTTGAGAATAAATATTTTTTTAGCGCCCCCATTTTTTCACCTTTTTAAAAACCACTATAACTTCAAATTAAATTAATTAATTATTGTGACCTATATATGTATATTAACGGAGAATTCTAAACGAAACTTTTACTATAACCCGCAACTTGAAACCTGAGCGCAGTAGGTAACATACAACGGCGCTTAGGTCTCAAGTTAACTCTTACGGGCTCCACCTGCCAATAAGAATGATTATTGAAACGTAACTTTATAGTATTAAAACACAGTATCTTTTATTAAAAATATAACTAAAATAATCAATCCTTATATTTTCATTTTTTCTATATTCAATAAAATAGGACAGATATATGAACTACGCGGAGAGAAATATAGAACCGAGTTTGAGCAATCTTTTAATTCATATTAGTTGATGTTCACAAGTTGTTGTTGAGAGTCGAGAGCTCTTGCAGTCGTTGTTTAAGAGGCTTCCTAGCTAAATAAAGCTCCTAGCAAAAAAAAAAACATTTTCTTTCTGGGTCTCTTACCGCCCCCCTTGAGACCTGCAGCGCCCACAAGGGGGCGTTATCGCCCACTTTGGGAACCTCTGCATTACAGTATCTAAAGCTCATAATTTAATTACGGTAATATTAAAATAGTTTTATCTGTGACAAAAATACTCAAAAACTAGGTTACCAATAAATAAGACTTACCTATCCCTTGATCCAGTTAAGTCGATCCCTGTCTGCAAGTAGGTACGTTTGATCCCTCCTGTACGTGGGAAACTGCAGATTGAGGTTGATTGAGGAACTGAGATTGCCCTATGTTAAGAGAATTAAAATTATACTTATAGGTAAGTATAGCGCAGTAAATAGACGAGAATCAAATTACAAACGGTCCAGTAATTGTGAATTTTTTGAAATGTTGTGTTGGATTATTGTGAGTATTCAAAATAAAAAGGGCACAATTGCCAAGTTTCCGCGTCCGTGGTAATCTTAAAAAAACTAAAAAAAAAAAAAACTTTTTTCAGATTTAGGCTCATATTTTCGTTTAGATGCATTTTTGCTAGGAAAGTGTTCTACAAAATCTTGTAGATAATTAAATTTCCTTTTATTTACATTTTACATTTTGTATCTAGGACTGATAGTTACCGAGATGTGTGCTCATAAAAAAAATTAAAAGAATCTTCTTTTTCGGAAATTCGTCAAACTTTTCACTTCAGAACGCTGTAATCTAGTTATGGCATATTTTAGGAGAATAAGTATTGGAACAAAATTTGTAGGGAATTTAATTACCTACAAAACGCATTTGCATTTTTCTTAACCAACCCTGCAGAATGGGGAGTAAAACTCAATATTAAAACTACGGAATATTGCTTTTTTTGTTATAATATTTTATTTTCTGCTAACTGCGCCTCGGGTCTTCGCTCCCGTGGGAATTTCAGGATATAAAGTAACCTATGTACTATTTCTGGTATTTTTCTACTAGTATACTAAATTTAATACAAATCCGTCCATAGTTCATTGAATAAAGACCAAAATAGAGCTAAGGGTAGGGTTTACTTACAAATGGTTCAATAGTTCTGAATTTTTGATATGTTATTTAGGATGGTTAGTAAGTGTTTAAAATGCAAGAGGCACAATTTTTCCCCCCTTCCACGCCCGCCATATGTTGGAAAAACCAAAAAAAATTGCCACTTTCTTCAGATTTGCGCTCTCACCTTCGTTTAGATGCGTTTTAGCAACATTAGAGTTCTACACAACGTTGTAAAAATAAATTTCCTATAATGTACAATTTATATTTTGTTTCTAGGACTAATAGTTATGGAAATGTGCACTTTAAAAAAATCGCATTTTTTAATCGCATTTGGAAATTTGTCAAACTTTTTACTTCAGAGCGCTGTAATTCATTTATGGCCTACTCTAGGAAAATATATATTGGAATAAAATTTGAAGGAAATTTAATTGCCTACAAAACACATGTAATTTTTTTTAACCAACCCTACGGAGTAGGCAGTAAAAGTAAAAGTTAAAATATTACGTTTTTGCAATCATATTTTATTGTCTACTAGCTGCAGCCGGGGGCTTTACTCCCATAGGAATATTGGGATAAAAAGTACCTTATGTGCTAGCCCTTATATTTTTCTACTAGCATACCAAATTTTATCGAAATCCGTCCAGTAGATTTTTTAGATTGAGCAAGAAATATCACATCCAAACTTTTTCATTTTAAAATCGGGTTTCTTTCCCAATCTTTATTGCTGATGAAGCAAATATTATCTAATATCTGTACTTGATAATGTCCACAGACACTTTTACAGTGTCCCAATCAGGTACCGGTTACTCACCTGCAATGAATCACACTATAAATGGGAAAGTTTGGATGTGATATTTGTTGCTTAATCACACAAAATCTACTAGACGGATTTCGATTAAATTTGGTATACTAGTAGAAAAATATCAGGACTAGCACATAAGGTACTTTATATTCCGAAATTTCCATGGGACCGAGATTCAGTTAGTAAAAAGTAAAATATTATAGCAAAAAACAATTTCCGTTGTTTTATCATTTAGTTTTACTCTCCACCTTGTAGGGTTGGTTAAGAAATATGCAATTGCGTTTTGCAGGTAATTAAATTCCCTACGATGTTTGTTATGCTACTTTTTCTCCTAGAATAGGTCATGACTGGATTACATCGTTTTAAATTAAAAAAGATTGACGAATGTTTGAAAAATGAGATTTTTTTAAAGCAAAGGATTTTTTTTTCTCGGAAACTGTCAGTCCTAGAAACAAAATATAAAATGTAAATAACGGCAAATTTAATTTTCTACAACACTGTGTAGAACACTTTTCTAGCGAAAATGCACTTAAAAGAAAATATAAGCGAAAAACCGAACAAAGTGGTGATTTTTTTTTTATTTTTCCAATTTGGCGGCGAGTGCAAAAGCTAGTCAATTGTGCCATATTTATTTTAAATACTTACAACCATCCTAAACAATAATATAAAAAAAATTGAGTTACTGGACCGCACGTAATTAACCCCTAGGGAAGGTTCGCTCTATTTACTGCGCTAAGTAGGGACGCAGTAATATTTCGTTCTTCAGAATAAAGCATTCTTTATTTAACGCGGTATTCCCTTTAATTTTATGAAAGTAAGAATTTCACCAGCCATTGAGATACCTGAGGGTTTAACGTAGGAGATATGCCACAGCTTCCGAGTCTTCTTGCGTAAGGAATCTTGCAACTTAATCCCCCTGGTAGTGGGTGTGGAAACCCGCTCTTTGCACCTTTAGGGACTGTAGTGTTTTCATTTTATATAGGTATGGCTCTGGGAATCCAATAATGAATGTAATGAAAAGTAACATTCCGAAATTACTTTCTCAGGAGATAATCAATATTAAAACATCGATTTATCATAGAATTCAGGATCGTCAGATATATGCCATGGTCTGAAAAAATAGAGCTACCAATAGCTCTATTTTTTTTTGTTTTGTTCTATAAACCACACGAAGGCTGGTCAATGATATCAAATTAAATCTGTTAATTAATATCACCGTGAATCAAACCTGAAAACCCTCTAGGGTTTTTTAATTAATAGCTAGCTTTATAGGTACCTAATACTTTTCAGCTGTTTTGTCAACAGTATTTTATAAATAGAGCATCGGTGTTTATACGCAGATAATAACCGTCAAGTAATAGTCAAACGACTAACGCACACGCAAACATAACATATTTGTTCGACAAGACCACTTTGCAGAATTTTCCATTTATATCTGGAGTAGACCGGGGAAAAATAAGTACACGGACCATGCATTTTTCTTTTTATTACTTACATGTTAATAAAGATTTAAGTTTTCGAGTCAAATCATCTGAAGTTGCAATCAAATTCGAAAGCTCCTTTTTGCATTTGACAGCTTTTCACACGAACGGAGCCAGCTCAGCCAGATACTCCAAATATCGTTGATGCTTGCAGTTTCTGCACATGAGTAGTCAAAAGGTACTTGCAGTGTCATTATTGTCAATTAATTCTTATCATCACTTTAACTGACTTTAACCTACTTATTAAATGTTTTGTCGGATAGTTGCTTGTTGGGCAGTATCCTCCATCGTCGTTGGCTGCTGCTGGATGACTGCTAATGATGGTTCTGTGACAACATAAAGATACTAAAGTACTCTCATATAGAAATGCTCAAAAATCCAAAAATAAAAAAAAATAAACATAAAGATACTTTACAAATTCAAGTAATACCTATATGTATTTACGTATAACTTACTACCCTGAGCTCACCAGCATCTTACGTTAGTACAAGTTGAAAAGTCACCTTTCTAAATTTACTTTGATATGAAGACGTAAAGTTCGTTTATCTTGTTTTTGAACAACAATTCGTTAGTGTAAGTATAACCTGCGTAAATATTTATCTAACTGAAAGTAACTGTGTACCAAGTTCCTGTATACTCATAGAGAGACTACGCATAAAATTATGTACCAATGAATCTAATAATACATGAAAAAGTACGGTTGTACGAGTGCATGTATGTAATGTAATAGATAAACTCAACAACTACTTAACCGATTTTGCAAAATTTGGCACAACACGGTATAAACCAACAAAGTAAAATATATATCTATATTACTTTCATATAGAAATAAGATATGGTGAAAAAATTCCATGCGAGCAGGACTTGAAGGATTGAAATGCGATAGCTCACCCAGATAGCATTTTTTGGTCGCAAAATATTTAAGTCAGTAACAAATTGACAAAGTTCCGTTATTGTTTCGAAACAATGCGACTGTGTGCGTTTCGGTTTATATGTGTGGTATCAGTGTTTACACAGTTTGACCGGAACGTGTTTCAGTAATTCTTTGTAGTCGTTGTGTCGACAAAATATGTATGCATTTGTAACGACTTCAGTTTGGTTTGTATGTGTTGTAACAGTGTTTACACATTTGACCGGAAAGTGTTTCAGTTACTCTTTGTAGTCGACGAGTCAACATAATGTGTACGGATTTGTGTCGACTTTATTTCATACACATTGCGTTGAGTTTTCAACAAGCGAACGATCAAAGATTAACTGTGTTGTAACGGTGCGGCAACTTTGTTACTAGAATAATATTCATGTACACAAAGTTTCGTAATGTTACGTCATAGTTCCAAAACAAAATTTTACCAAAATAAGCATAAAAATATCAACCAGCTGCACCTGGTTCTCAAATATTTCTAAATTGTATGCCAACTAAACATGACTACAGGAAAATCAACAATTTATTAGTAAGACAAAATGAAACTCCAAGTAAGTAATAACGAGTACTTTATTTATAATTAATAATATAATATAATATACGTAGATCATTATTTCTTCTTAAAACATAATTAATTAAAATTGTCTTGTAGTTATTTAAAGTTTCTTTTAGTTTTATTCCTTCGGCAAAAGTCGCTATGCCTTGTACTTTAATGTTGCATTTCATTCTTCTCCAGTTCGCCAAACTCATATCTTCTCAACTACCTATTAAATGCAAAATAGATTTTTCGACGCATGTACTGCAATTGAGAAAGGCGTTGTCAACAGTTTTAGGACCGCTGGAAAGAATAAAGTGATAGACACCATATTAAAAATTTAGTAACTTTGTGTCTGCAAGTTGACGCAGTGTCGTAACTTTTTTACCAAATATGACTAGTATAATTTCACTAAAAAATAAATGTTTTTGTAAGTTTATGGATTATTTTTGATTAAATATCATATTATTAGCATAAAAAGTGTACAGTTTGATTAAACTAAAAGGTCTGGAGTCCAAAAAAATAACAAAACTTCTAATGAAAACCATGTAAACATTTCAATAAACTGGTTAAATTGCAGTTATATGATGGCCCATCGATGATTTTCAATGTATTTTGTTAAATAATACGACAAATTTCTTTTCCCACTAAAATCACAATATCACAACACATTTAAAACTAATTAATTTCAAAAATAAACTTACGCTGTCAAAATAATTATGGCGGACCTTTCAATTTGTCTTCAATCTTCATATTGCATGAGTTTTCTTTGACATTTTATTTGTCTCTCGTAGGTTGCAAAAGAATGAAGAGAATTGACGAATGAACGAATGATTTCTGAAATAGTCGACGCATTGTTACCATACAGCGTCGTAACTTAAAAACCAAATGTTACCGTGTCGAGATTTGCCCCACTTTAGTCGCAGCGACCGAAACATAGTCGTAGCAGCGACCAAAAATGTTACTGGTGTCGACTTTTCAGTGTCGACAAGTTTCGTAACGGCTACCAAAAAATGCTATCTGGGCAGTTGGAAGAGCAAGGTCGTATAAAGACCTGGTCGCGGGTTCAAGTCCTGCTCGCATGGAATTTTTTTACCATATCTTATATATGAAAGTACTTTAGTACTAATTGCATCTGCGATGCTCAAAAATCCAAAAATATATATATATCTATATCTTAAGACAAGGAAGAGACTTCTCCCGAAAATCAGAACGGTTTCCCGGGAAAGCAATTTGCACACAGACAAAGACGAGAGCAATCGCCAGTATACATTATAAATCTTAGCTTCCTTTGAATAAAGCAAATTATCTTCAGTCACTTACCAGTACAATCCGGTTTGACTTAGATGACTGCCTGTTCCTATGAAACATTGTTTCAAAATGTAATAGTCATTTATAATACGTATTTTTCCGTAGCTTAGTACTATTTGGTTCACTTAATTTGGTTCACGTAATTTGGTTCACAATCACTGCAAAAGAGGTTCGCAGCGACTGACCTGACCTGCTTTATCGCCTTGTGCCGATTTTTTTGCATTAGTTGAATGGATAAGCTAATAAAAAACAAAACACGCCTGACAACCCCACATAGCCTATGTCACTCGGAGAAATGCAAGGAATCTAAAAATACATCAAAATATATTTAGCCGTTCAGGACTTATGATGGAATAAAGAAACTTACATACATGGACCCTGAACACATAGCTAACATTCCTTTTTTGTTTAGTCATGTAAAAATTATTTAAAAATTAAAGACAATAGGGCGGTTTTTGTCCCGCATTTGAGCCTGCTAGATAAATAAGATTGGAATTGAGTTCATCGTTACAACAATATTTATCTTCTGTTTTGCTGACAGGTCTCTCTTCTTGCACACGTGCGAGCCACGCTTGCGCATCGTGAGATACATGCGGCCCATTTGCCGAACTACTTACTTATCGATACTCGCACGCAATCACTATGTCGAGTACTACTGTGTACGCAAGTGTTGGCTCCATGGATCATACAGTCTGTATCTTTTCCGCGTATATTTTATTAGTGAGAAAATCTTAAAATCAGCAACATTTTAGGTCGAATTTGTCTACATTACACAAACAAATACAACTCAAACCCAGTTATAATTTAATGAGATGTCGAGTTAACGAGAAAATAAGAAAAACAATATCATAGACCACCTAGCGTATCAAAATTAATACAACTTATCTAATATTTGATCCTTCCTAGATAATAAGAGTCGATACGAGTAATAATAAGAGATAAGATATACATTATAGTAAATAGGAAAGATACCCAGTATCATTGATATTGCATCATTACGCACGTGAGCTATCAAAGAATCAACTGATTACGTAGGTATGCAAATAGATGCATTCTTTTGACACTAATTTATAGGGACACCTTAAATAATAACTGGAATAAAACGCACAAGTCTTAATATAGAATAAGTATATTGAATAATTAAATAATGTTACTTCAAATATTTTGCCAAAAAAGACTTATAATATGTGTAATAGTAAAAGTAATAATAAAAAATGTTCTAGAGGTCAAAATATTTCGAGTCTGAGTGGGAGCATACATCGTTATATAAGTGGGATATTGCATAGATAAAATACCAGAACACGGCAGCCGCTGCCATCGAATGGACGCGGAACCTTGCCATCACAAAGCGGTCCGGCAGCGACTGCCAACAACAAGACAACGACGGTCAAACCAGAAACGTGCAAAACAGTCTATCCTTTTTTCTTGATTTTACTAATTAATATTAACTATACTTTCATAATTACAACCATTTGCGACAACGGAGCAAAATGTCTAGTGCTATATATTTTAATAAATATTACATATAATGGGCACTTCTATACTTAGTCAGGATGTCTTAAAACAATGTTCAAACACTGGTGATACTTGAGTTCGGTCTCAAATAATAATGGACAGCTAAAACATACCGGATATTGTTTACAGACACCCTGAGTTTTTAGTAGGACTTTCAGAATCAACTATTTCAAAAAGTGCTCATATCAGTCTTACGCCCTGCAAGATGAATATTTTGGACAGCTTGCAAATCAATGTGTATGGCGCGAAGAGATACTGTTTGTGGCATTGGCTCGCTGAAACCGAATTACGATTCGGACTTCCGAGATAAAATTGTGAGCATGAACGAACAATATCAAAAAATTTACGATAACAAACAGTTATTCCTTCTCACTGTACCTTCTTGCAATTGCAAATGACAAAATACGCGATATGAACAATAAAAATATAATTATACTTTACATACGTACTAACAAGTAGCCATTCCAAATCTGTAATGGTTACATACTTTAATAATAGGCGGAGATACCACACTTAAAAAGTGTATAATTAAACTACGAATCCAGATGTATAAAATAATTATGCATCAACGATTTAGAACTAAACAGACTTGCCATTCTGTAATCCTCGGTAACCTATTTGACTGTGATGTGACGTAGTAATAAGCATATCTTGAGTATTACAATGTACAGTGAAAATTCGATGAAATTATCAGAGATAATCTTCAGCGAACGTAACTCACCGCGAAATCAAACGTATCATAAAATTACGTAAATACAATCGCTAAGATTAAATAACGCACATCACATGAATGTATTTCTATTTCGGTACTCACAAGAATTGCAAATAAGATATGGAAATGTGGAGAAGACATACAAACAATCGTCACTTCTAAAGGGACAAGAACTATCTGCTCTATTTATTTAGGCACTCATGGCAATTTTGCCTTCAGTAAAAAGTACTAATAACTGACAAGATGCTACATGACGATCTCATTTATTTCTTTCAGTCGACTGTATGTCTCCTATCCATTTAATTATCCAGATTACTAAACCACCGGACTTTAATTTTAACATTATATTGTTCAAGTATTATGATCATAGAAAATGGTGAAAAGTTATACAGGCAGCATGTAAAGTACAGTAAGGTACAGTTTCGTGTATATTCAAATGATATGTGATATCGATAACTTGCAAAATTAGAATACCACAACATCAAATGAGACGTCTCGCAACTCGGACACTGGGCAATTACAAACTATGAACATGCATTAAACGACTAATTAAAATATGCTCCGTACTAACATTCTATATTACCAAACTAACGATATATTTATCTTTCTCAATATTATTATTAAATACGCTTTATAGTGTAAAAATAGTTCTTTGAGATAAACGTCAAAGTACTCCTTAATGCCATGTGGAGAAATGTAATACAGAAAGTTGAACATTAAGGAGAATATTGTTAATAATGCCCAAGGAGAAGAGTTTTTTGAAGATTCTGGTATATGTAATGTAAATAATTATATATGAATTTTAATCACCTTTATAGCAGACAATGCAAATACAGATGCCAGTATAAAGATTTGCAAAGTAAATTATGGACGGCAAATCGTGAGAAACTATACGAGTATAATATTAATTTTACACATTATTTTTGTACAGACTGATCGCCGCAAAGGAAGTGATCTAAGAACACCCGACTCGGCACGGCACTATGAGTGTCTCAAACGAAAAACAGTGTTGTGTATGAAATTTGTGCTTAGAGACGTTACCGTATTAAAAGCGTATTAAAACCTGACAAATATGGAAAAAGAGTAAGAAACGTAGTTTTTTCCGTCCTTTATTCCATTAATCTGAGAATAACTTGCACTCACCAAAGTCATTACACAGCGTTTCGAATAGTCTGACGCACGTGTACAAAGAATGCTGTTAAAAAAATTAAATGACATAACTGAAAATGTGGTACAATAATGTGAGTGAACTTACATTTAGACCGATAAATCGTAATAATAATGCTTTCAAGACCAAACACTCAACAAGCACCACTGAATAACTCGTTAAATTTGTACTTCTTAGTTCTACAATCTACAATAGCTTATCGCATAGACTTCCTTTGCGACGCTACTTCCGACGTCATAGAACCCCATAGTGCATTATTAACTAGTCGAAAACAGCGAAAACTGTTGTGCTAAGTAAAATGTACTAAATTAACCGCAACACCTTTAAGAATCATACCACAAATATGACCGAACCATTTGCTCCATTTGAGAAAAATCCTTTCGTTATAGAATCGAAATCATACTGCTTAGCGCTATCCAAATTGTTACGAACGTCAATTTATACTAACTAGCATTCTAAAAATTTACTATCTACTGAATGCCAAAAACATTCACAATTTAATGAATGCACATAAACATCTAATTTTTAAAGATATCGAACTAAACTACCCGGCGCCCGACTGGCAACAAATTCATCATTTCAATGTCAGATTTCTATAGTTATTATGAAGTATCTTGCCTATAATGCTAATGCCTACGGAATACTACTTACGGATTGAAAATGACGCCTATGTGATGATTGTAATATAAATGGAATATGTATGGAGTAATTCGTTGCTACACATATATTTCGGTGTTAACTATTAATTTATACTGAAGCTAGCGTTTGCGAACGACTTAAAAACCAGTTTACAAGGCACAAAACGGGTGCATTTCCACTGTCCTAACGACATATAAAATAGGCACGATGTCATCCCACCGCGAGACATTCACTCCTTCAGATGTTAATTTGAGCAATTTCATACATCTTTCTGACATACCTAAAGTAGGTTCTGCAAATATTATATCTATAATTCTTCATTCTATTTTCACGCTAATAATGGTATATAATGATACATACTTTGCCTCCTTTTAAATACCTTTTATCATAATACTTTATCATTCTGCATGTTTTAATACAAATATTATATATTGATAAAAATCACTACAATATGTTATTATAAATTATGTGCTTATAATGATTTATCAAATATACGTATAAAATGATATTTTAGTATTGCTTTATGGTTGGAAGATCTTATTTTATTTATCAATTCATTTAATTATAATATTTCCTAATAACATATACTCCAATTTATTCGTGAAATACGATTTGATATTTTTATAATATATTTTATTAAGGATATCTGACATTGAAATGATTATATTTATAGATCCTTCAGATTGATTCTGGGAAGCCGTACTTTAGCATATACCTATTAGCAAATCGTTAACATTACAGTTCATGTAATATTTAAGACCGTGTCCCGTAACAAAGAACTGGGGGGTTAAAACGGCCATTTTGATGAATCGGAATAAAATCCATTTCTCATTTCCTAAATATTTAAAATTTAGAACGGAAAAAACCTGACGTCTGCGCCCAGCTAAAATGTTCGAGTGGGAGCACACGTGACTGACATTTTCTGTTCGGAAAAAGCAACGGACGTGTGCGCCCACTCGAACATTTTGTAGGAAAAGTGTGCATTCGGGTCCCCGGGTCAGAAATTTCCATACGGAAATAAACTGACGTCTGTGGCCGGCCCTTATTTCTGGTTGAATAAGGTTAATTTATATTTAAGAAATGGATCATTTTCCAATTCGTCAAAGTGGCCGGTTTAACCCCCCATGTGGAAGTGGTATTTCCATTTGCTGCCAGTTCGCACGCCATCGACAATATATAGTTAGATTCCGAAGGCTCCCAAACGCTACTATGCATTACGATATAATATTATAATATAAACTTGTAAATAAAGTTACTATAGTTACACGAACGCACGTCTACATTAATCTCGCAAGACGTTAATATAATACATAATTTAATCAACATGAAACTGCAAATTTCGACAAGAGAATATCAAAAATAGTGTATCGACGGTCATCACCTACATTCTGTCTAATATTCTGTAGTCTAATGACACATTTTAGGTCACTTGAAACATCTTAAGCCAATCTTCAATATAATATTATGGACTATGGTTATCAAATTTGAAATTTATAATACATCAAAATTTTGTGTCATGTCCAATTATGACGTGTACCATTCGTACTGCAACACTAAATTTATTAGTACATGTCAAAGAACTAACATATAGATGTTGTCGCTTCATTTTGATTACACATTTTTCAATTTCCAAACACATCGCTCAACAAAGTTAGCATAAACATTAAATCTTAACAATTGTTCAGAACGTATGACCAGACAAATAAAGAAATATGCATTATACTTACATAAATACATAAAATGAAGTAAATATTCTCTACATACTTAATAAAACTGTTACAGAGATCTTTATCAAAATTCGCTAAATGGATACAAGCAACTGTGATACTGTCTTCTTAAAATATACCCACTTCAGAGGTCACATATACAAGGCAACTTTAAATTTTATAATTTTCTCTCTTAGTGATTTTACACAGCATAATAAATAACTTTTCACGACATCAAACAATTACGTTTTGCTTAAACGAATACGAACCAAAATGTTTAGCGTAAACAGAGAAAGCTGCACGTATATTTTGTAACGGCAAACATGATTTTGAGCTTCATGAAAATTCCGTACAAATAGAAAGTTATTTGTAGACGTAAGTAAATCAAAACTCGAGTAACCCTGTATATATCTTTATAAACTCTCTTGAAAAGCAACACAATTTGCTGATTCACCAAAATAATTAGATAACATTTGGTTTTTAATAAGACAATACTAGTCACCAGTACCCATAATTAACTAAAGAATAAATCAATGTTAACCACAACTGAAACATTTAAAGACACAGAGCTTCCACTGATTAGCATTTCAAGAAAACGAAACAAAAAGATAGTATAATGGTATATAATAAAGCCATCGAGAAGCCCAATAAAGTTTCACTGGTTGTCCGAAAACCGTAAAACCACTGACTAGTTTACAGACTGAAAGTTGAAGCGGTTGCATTGCATAGTTAATAATTTTAACTTCAAAAAACTTTGTGCAATGTACTCCGTTTACGTGGCATGTCAGCCGCGCGAACGTTCAACAAATACATAGGCTTTCACTAAGAACCACTATAATACATATACGCGCTCGTAGATTACCGCTAATATGTAAACACAAAACACGCCATAATATAAGAATTAGTTGAGATGTCATTCGGTCTCACATTGCACAAACATTAGATAAATGTTGCTAAACTCCTTTAAATCACACGTCTCTCATATGAACTCCGATTCCAATCTATTTTACACACAACCTTCAAAATGAGCTTGTAACCATTTCGCGTAACAAAACGAATGTTGAATGATGATTATGATTTAACGAATAAAATATTTACAAGTTGAGATCTAGTTTTCGATGAAAGGTAGCTAAATGAGTGCTCGTCAACATCACTGTTACAAGTCGTTACGTCGCAAAATGTCCCTTTCGTAAAATGGCCCTTTCGCAAAAAGGCCCTTTCGCAAAATGTCCCTTTCGCTTAATGGCCCTTTCGCAAAATGTCCTTTTCGCAAAATGGCCCTTTCGCAAAATGTCCACCTCTTTTGAAAGTGACCCTACGACCCCAGCGACATTTTGCGACCAGGGGACATTTTGCGACGTAACGTTACAAGTGTATCGTGTAATGAAAGCTAAGGTCACACTACAAGGAGCCTCGCTTACTGCTAAGAGGCAATACAAGACTCGCTTGGTAACCAATCCTAGCGAACAGACGTATAGCATACTATCGCAGCGGCCTATTTAGACGGTGCCTGTTGCATGCAATTAAATTGAAACAATAATTGACTCGCATGGTCTAAACAACAGTTGCTTGCAATTATTGATAGTAAATTATTGCATGCAATTATTGCTCTTCGATGTACAAGAATGAATCTAAATGGGCCTTATGAGTCGAGTTGAAGAAAGACGTGTTGGTTAATTTTAGTCAGTCGCCTAGTGACTATGCAATATTGTTTTATTCTCATTAATGACACTGCGTGAATAGTGTTATCAAACTAATATGCCCAGTATGTGGCCATCGTGTATCTTGAACACAAGTATTGCTCTTAGCTTGTCTCTAACCTCGGCAGCTATAGTGTGGCTTTAGCCTAAACGAACATACCAGACACTCGTACAACGCGAGGAGTTAGCAACATTTGTGTTGTCATTTAAAATCTGCTCGTTCATATTGAGATCGTTTACCCTCTAGTCGAGTGTAGAATTAACTATCGGAAGTAATTCTTTGATCTTAGAACCAATGAGTTGTGTCATTTGTAATTGGAGCGTATGAACATACGAACGTGGAATTCCGGGGGTATCTCAAGCGAGAATGCTAATATCGAATACGTTCACAGGAATTACAACACCAGAGACAATACTCTGTCGATACGAGACGATAACGGTGACAGAAATTACAAATAACACAACTTATAATATAGTTAGAGAGTGTGTACGTGGTAGAGTAGCCGATATCGCGGCCATCGCCTGTATTGTGACAGTTTGCGCGCGGAGCACCGCACCATACAAACTATCGGCTGCCGACGTCATTTGCCGTTCGTCTGTAAAGCCGCGTTCAGCTGCGTCCACAGGTCCTTCTTGCAGGACTTTGATCTGAAAATTGCGTTCAGTCTGTAGTGTAACCCCACACTAATGCTCCAAAGCTTATCAGAGAAATGAGAGATACTGTTACAAGCGATGGTCATAAATACATGTCTAATAGTATCGATGATCGATGTTTATTTTTAGATATTTTCTGTTCTATGATCTAAGTTTGTCATGTGTGCCTGTATGTGTGCCTTTTTTGGCATCCCAATCACAAAATGGACGAATCGATTAGGATGTTTAACATTTTTGTTCTTAGACAAACAAATTAATAGATACCGGTTATAAATGACATTCCAAAAAAAATGTGATAACGTGGGTCCGATGGACACAAACACAGAAACGAGCACTACATACCCAAAATTGCAGACAAATATCAGTGAAAACAAATACATACATTCACGCCAAGCCATATTATCACGCCTTTTTCGTGGCTAGGCAGAGACTAGCGATTTCTACTTGCACAATCCTTTCAGTGGCCTTATTTTCGTATTAAAAGTCACTGCGACATCGTGGCGACTTGCAGTGTATGAGCGGTACGACAATATTCAAAAGTATGGTGCTCATACACTGCTATTCGAAACGATATGGCAGCGACTTTCAATACGAGAATTAGGCCACAGATCTCTCTCGCTTCCTCTGCACTCTTCAATGCTCTCCGGTTATGGGTGCTTCTAATACCTCCCTTTTTAAGAAGGTCCGAAGGTCCCTTTTTAAGAAGGTCCGAAGGTCCCTTTTTAAGAACTTTTATTATTATATCAAAATACTAGCTTTTGCCCGCGGCTTCGCTCGCGTTAATCCTTTCTTAGCGGATGCCTACGTCATAACAGTAAATGCATGGCAAATTTCAGCCCGATTCGTCCGGTGGTTTGGGCTGTGCGTTAATAGATCACTATGTCAGTCAGTCAGTCACCTTTGAGTAATATATATATATATATAGAGAATACCTGCGCAATGAAGCGAGCCACTCCTTGAACTGCGTGTTGCCCTCGGGCGTGAGCTGGAAGGCCGTGCGCGCCGACAGCACGATGCTGACGAACTCCTCGTACTCCACTGACGTCAGGTGGTACAGCTTCTGGTGGATGCATTGGATGTACCTGAAATACAATGGGGAATTGTGATTCTTCATTGGAATGAGTATCTTCATTATTCTCAGCCCCCTTTTATCGCCATTTTCATCGACACCACCCCGAGTTCATTGCGCACACGCAGAACTGGCGTACTGCACGCAGGTGTTTTGAGATGCGGAGGAGCTAATTTAGCACTTACTAGCACTACTTACAGCATATTTATTTACCAGTCTGGTGCTTGCGCACCAGAGAGGTGACCGGTCCTCTTATTTTGGGACTATTTAACGTAAAACACAAATAATAGCACTTACATCTATACATATAATAAAACAGTAAAAATATTTTGTCTGTACATTTAGTATTTTTGACTCAAATGGATAGAGGGACACTTAAAGAATAATAGAAAGCAAATATATTTTTTTGGAATTTCCTGTCTGTCTGTCTGTATGTATGTACGCGTTTCACGCAAAAACTACTGGACGGATTTGAATAAAACTTTTTTTGTTGTATAGCTATTAAGCCTGGGCAACATATAGGCTATAATTGGTTTTGAAAACTGGAACACCTGATGAAAAACCTCAACAGAACAGCTAAACTATAAGAAATATGAAAATGGTACCTTTGCAAAAGTTTATCAATCTGACGAGCATTTTCTGTTGACGTATAAAAATCGAAGATCAGGATCATCTGATGAAGAATTCCAAGAGACCAGCTACACTATTACATATATGGAAATGGCGCCTTAGCAAAAGTCGTTCAACCTGATGAGCATTTTCTGCTGACGTATAAAAATTGAAGATTATGAAACATCTGATGAAGAACTCCAAGAGGGTAACCTATCACAAACTAGATTTGTTTTTCTTCGATTTTTATTTGTTCGAAAACGGTACAACGAAGTTTTAAATGCCAAATGGGTTCTTTACCATATTTTCTGCTTATATAAATTCAATAAATATATTTTTCGTCTTCTATAAAAACTATCGACCGAAAATCAAAATATGTAATTTTTATTTGAAAATTTATTTTGTAACAAGGATTTTATTTTCTAGAAGTATTAATGATAGAAATAACTTCTTCCAAATTATTATTTACACAGATTTTCAATAACTTTTATTTTACCAGGCTAAATGATTTACTTTAGAAGATTAACACTGTGCGCAGAGATTCCGGGACAAACGAAGTGGCGGAAAGATTCTGTAGGTACCGGAAAAGTCCGGGTCTTAAAAACAGACCGGATCTTAAAATGGCGGTAAATCGAAATAACGGTAAGAACCTGACACGGCACTACGTCTGTCCGACTAGAGCCTAAAACCTAACCTATACGCAGCCTGCTACCACTATAGCTTATAAAGGGAGCTACAGGGCCCTATATAATAACCTAACTTAATAACTACAATTGCAAACCACTTACCAAACTGAATCTTCTTAATCTTCGGATCCAACTTCGAGTGTCTTCGGAAGGGGATGCGGTCCCTAAACACCCAACCTACCCCGAGATCTCTTCCCCAGAATAAATACGTAGGTTTCTTCCAGCAGTTCCACTCGGCGACGGGATTCGGCGTCCCCAGGCAGCCACGTTTCACATCTCACAAGAAAAAGTCACAATAAAAGGTTTTTTCACAAACACAAACGTTCAATAGTTATTTAACAAAAGGAAGCTCACAATTATAACTCAAACTAACCAACAATCAACGTGGTTTTAGACAAAAAGGACGCGGGACCTCTCCGCGTATTAAACCAAACCGATATAGCACAGGACAATATGGCGTGCCTAGCACGAGTTATTTCATGCGGCGCGGCCTCCCCGCGCGCTGTCAAAACAATACTAATTCAAAATGGTCGCTCGCGACTAGCCGTCGCCGTCGCGTCGGCGCGATGCCACTAATATGAAACTACCGCACGCGCTAGAATATTACGGCAGCGAACGGACAAAACAACATAGATTTTATTACAAACATCCCCCCGTCCCGGTCTGAGAAGCAGACCGCTAGCTTACTCTACGGGAAGGCGGGCGAGAGAGGTCACAGCTCTCCTTAAAATCGAACCGTCGACCAACACCTCAGCCACACGCGGAGTGCCATCTCCGCCAAGAATCAAACGTAATATGCGAGCTCGTCGCCAAAGCAATGAGGGCAAATTTGCCTCTTTTAACAATACTAAATCACCCTCCCTGGGAGGCTCAGTCCTGTCTGTCCACTTCACTCTTTGCTGCAGCAAATGCAAATATTCAAGCGACCAGCGACGCCAAAAGTCCTGGCTCATTTGCTGCAACATTTGAAAACGCGACAACCGATATACGCGTTCGTCCTTCCACGGGTATTCGGGCAGGGCATTCAAAGGCCCTCCCACCAAAAAATGACCAGGGGTGAGAGCTTCCAAGTCATTTGGATCTGGAGATAGCGGACAGAGAGGACGAGAGTTGAGGACCGCCTCAACTTTACAAAAAACCGTGGCCAACTCTTCAAAAGTTAGAGCCGTTTCTCCGATAATGCGGCGGAGGTGGGTCTTTGCGGATTTCACGGCCGCTTCAAAAATCCCTCCCCAATGGGGGCAACTTGGGGGACTAAACTTCCAGGTTATTCCCCTTTGGGCAATTTGACTTAAACTAGTACAATTTTTATCAATAAACACAGAAACATCCTTAAGATAATTTACAGTTCCTTTATAGTTTGTGCCATTATCCGACCTAATAAGGGAAGGTAGACCTCGACGCGAAACAAAGCGATCCAACGCGGCGACGAAGGCCTCCGTAGTCAGAGCCGATACCACCTCCAAATGAACAGCCTTGGTGGCCAAACAAACAAATACACACAAATAGCCCTTCACAATACGGGCATTACGAAAGGGAGAAGCCTTGATCGAAAAGGGGCCGGCAAAATCGGTTCCAACGCCGTCAAACGGCCTCGAAGGTCGGATTCGATCAGCGGGCAAATCACCCATCTGTGGTTGCATCGTGGATGCCTTCAACCTATAACATGCAATACATCGAAACAGGACACTACGGATTGCTCTTCGGGCAGACAAAATCCAAAACTCGCGTTGCAAAATAGCCAACAAAGCATTGCACCCAGCATGGGCGTTACGAATGTGTCGATCAGACACCAAAAGCTGCACCAAGGGTCCGCCCTTGGGCAACAACAGAGGATGGCGAGTCTCATATGGAAGATCCGCCTTCCGGAGCCTGCCTCCAACCCGAAGAAGCCCATCCGAGTCGATGTACGGGTTCAAACGAGCGACCGCGCCCTTCAACTTAGCGCGTCCGTCGCGCAAAATACGAAGCTCTGACTCAAACCGTCCGGTCTGCACGACACGGATCCAATGCAACAATGCGCTCCGGCGCTCTTCTGCACCTGCAATCGGCTCCAACCGCTTTGCCTGTGGGTTTCTACAATTATGTATGAAACGCTTAATCCAACTGGTAACACCCAGAAGCTTATCCAAACTGCTATACCGAGCAAGTAGCCTCGCTCCGACGCGTCACCATACGTGTTTGTGTTGAGTTCATACACCGTCACAGGATCCTCAGGGCGCTCACGCCAGAGTATCAACTGGAATCGCCTGTCCTCAGGATGTATGACTGTCTGGCGGAACATCATCCGGATGTCCGCACCAAAAACCACTTGATGTCTTCTAAAGTTCAAGATGATGTCAATTATGTCCCTATGCAATTTGGGACCCGAATGCAAACACAGATTCAACGAAACCCCGTTCGAAGTGGGTGCGGACCCATCGAAGACGGTCCTCAATTTGCCTGTTGAGGCCTTCACCACCGCGTGGTGGGGCAAAAAATAATGCTCAGTTGAGCTCCAATCAACTCGAGCCGGAGACATGTGACCCAAATCCTCGTACTCGCGCATAAATTCAATATATTTATCGCGAAGTACGTGGTCACGCTGCATGCGTCGCTCCATGGACAGCAGTCGTTTCTCCGCAAGCGCCCTACTTTGCCCTAGGCTAGGACGAGAGGCAACAAAAGGTAACCTAGTTACAAACCGACCGGAGGGCAACCTCTCCGTGGTCGATCGAAAAAGGGCTTCGCACTCAGCGTGTTCCGGATCCATCCTGGAACTCATAGGTGAGCCACCTATGAGTTCCAGGATGGATCCGGAACCTCCCAAAACCTTTGCATGGTCTTGGCCAAGGACGCAGATGCGACGACCGGTGGCTCCTCCACGGTGCTATTATCAAACACAGGGCCCATCAGGGCGAAACCAAAGATAGTAGACACTGCCATCAGTGAAGACGAACCCAGAGCTTTCTGGGTACCCAACAAAATCCAACCCAATACGTCCGAGCCCAGGAGCAAGTCCACTGGGCCGGGATGAAAGACAAAGGGGTCGGCCAAATCCAGACCCGAAACCAAAGACAACACACCCGGCGGTATGTCTGTCGAGGGGTGCCAACCCGCAATGGTATCCATTACCATAGCCGAAGTCGTGATCCTCATTGTGGAGGACTTCAGCGAAGAAAAGGTGACAAGTGTCTGGCCCGTCAGACACTTCACTTGTATGCCACCAACTCCAAGAAGTGGCACAGGCGAGTCTTCCACGACTAAACCTAACTGGTGTGCCACTCGAGTGGTAACCAAACTGCTTTGAGCCCCTGAGTCCAACAGAGCTCTCAAATTCATGGCTTCCCCCCCACGACCCCATACGCGGACCACCGCGGTAGGGAGCAGAACCGTCCGCGGCTCTGTCCCAGCAAGGGAGCAAGCTAGTTACGGGCTCCCCACTCTCTCCAAACCAGGGGCGCGCCACTGACCCGGATAATATGGCGGGCGAGTGCACATCCCCATCTGAGGGTGGGCATAACCCGCGGCCCGGCCATACCTATGGTACGGCGGGTGGTACTCCAGCCATGGGTACTCGTGCAGCGGCGGAGAAAACCGCTGCGGCTGCATGTGGTGGGTAGTGGTAACCCGCGTGGAGGGGGGTGTCCCCACTCTCACGTCCGATCTAGGGCCCCC